>CM076579.1:995451176-995504987 GCA_034641835.2 Pinus albicaulis
AGTATCTCCTTATGAGAAGAGGGATACTTTTTCTCTGTATCATCAAAAGTTCCTGAAGAGTAGGCACACACAAGTTCTTTTCGTCCATGCTTCTGCAACAATACTGCGGCCCAAGTGCGATTAGAAGCATCTGTTTCAAGAATAAAGGGAAGATTAGTATCTGGAAGTTTAAGCTTTGGTAGATCACTAATCTTACTTTTAATACTTCTGACTGCTCTTGTCATTTCATCTGTCCAGCTAGTGGCTTTCTTCTTCAATCTGTTCAGAAGGAATTTTGTATCTTCAGGTTGGTTTTCATAAAAGTTCCTTATGTAATTCAAACATCCAAGAAACCTTTGAAGAATCTTTATATCAGGAATAAAATCGGGAAACTTTAACAGATGAGTTAGTATATGAGGCTGAAGTTCCACATGACCTTTTTCTATGTGCAATCCCAAATAATCTATCCTGACTTTACCAATCTGGAATTTTTCTTCTGAGTCTGAGAGGACTAGTCCATGCTTATAAACAAGCTGATAAAACTGTTCTAAATGCTTTTTGTGACTATTTACATCTTTGCTGAAAACAAGCAAATCATCTATGTATACTATGATATAATCTACCCCTCCAAAAATGTCTTCCATTCTTTTCTGAAATTCAGAGGGAGCATTCTTCAACCCAAATGGCATGACAGTCCATTGATACTGACCATGAGGTATAAATACGATTTTGTATCTGTCATCGGGAATAATACCAATGTTGCCAAAACCCACTTTTGAGACCAAACTTACTTGCTAAAAACATTAGCATTAGCTATTTTGGCAAGCAATATCTCTTTATTAGGCAGCGGATACACGATAGGCAAAAGAGCATCATTTAAGGCTTTGTAATTTATCACAAGCCTTTTCTTACCTCTTTTTGTTCACTATGCTTATTGACATAAAAATCGGGATAAGTCGAGGGGCTTTGCGAGGTTCGATAAGCCTTGGAGGCCGCAGGCTGAACAATCTCTTCTTTACAATTCCTATTCTTTAGGGCTCATATGGTTAGCACTAGCTTTCTGTGGCTTAGAGATATATCCTTCTTTGTACGGCAGTGCAACAAAATATTTTTCTCTGGTCCAAAATGCATCTGGTCTATTAGCAGTGCAATCTTTTCTAAGTTTGTCAGAAATATTCTGCAAGGTTTTTGGACCATGCAATTCAGCATTTCTAACAATCTTATTGATCTTGGATAGATCTTGCAGACTATGCTGAACCAAATCTTCTTCTTGAGGCTGAACATTAACTTTAAAATCATTTGAAGCAGGAACAGTAACTAAACTAGCTTTTGTGGTGAAAGTGACAGAATCTTTACCAAAAGTGACTGGAAAATATTTCTTCAAGAAATCTTGTCCCAAAAGGACATCAGTGCCTGTATCAAAACTATACAAAGTAACATAAAACTGTACATCATTCAACAAAATAGGAAATTCAGGAGCTATGTGGTTGATTTCCATCAGATCTTTAGTAATAGCCCTGAATTGAAGTTTAGTAGGCTGCCAATAATAAGATGGAATGGCTCCATATTTGCAGCAACTACTCATGGCTCCAGAATCAATCTGTGCATCTAGAGTATAAGACTTGATCTTGGGAACTTTGATTTCTATGGGAATTATCACTCTGTCTCCTATTCCCATAACATTGATCAATTCTATATCTGTTTTTGGAGCTTTATCTTCTGGAACATTCTTCATCAACATACTGACTAATTTAGAATTGCATTCATCATAATCAGAGATAAGCAACTGTAGTTTGGATGATAACTGAATCATCTCTGATCTAACATGATGAATAGAAGATTCTAAATCTGTGATCTGCTTTTTAAGAGTGTCAATTTGACTTATACCTGGAGATTCAGTAATCTGCAGAGGTTTGAACAGGGAATTGAACTCTTGTTCTATGAACTCATCATCAGAAAATATTTCTTTATTTTTCTTGGATGGCAATTGGCTTTCCAACTTCTCTAGCTTTTCTGTCAACCTTCTTCTTGCTGTGAACTGGACTGGGTCAAGCTGTGCTAATTCAGCTTTGACTGCTGCAATCTTCATCTGTAAATTATCTGAAGAGTGAAACATTTTAATGTCAGGAATGAATGTTTCATCTGAGTCAGATGACTCAGATTCCAAAACTAACTTTCCAATTTCAGGAATTTCATTGTCTTCAGATTCTGAAGAAGAACTAGAGACTTCAAAATATTCACCATCTGAGTGGGAGATAAGATCCCAATCTTGTGGATTATGGACAGTAGAAAAAATATCCACAATTTTCATTTGTTTCTTGTCTTTCTTTTCTCTGCAAGCATTAGCATAGTGACCTTCTTTCCCACAAATAAAACAAACAACTTTTTTAGAAGGTTTTGTCCTTTTCCTAAATACTATCCTTCTTCCTTTAAAAGATCTCTTTGAAGGATAATATTTCTTTCTCTTAGGCACATATTTATCAGGCTTGCAAGAATAAGACTTTTTAGAAACTGTTTTGGTACTTTTCTTATGACATCCAAAATCATAAGTTTCTTTGAATTTATTGCAGAATTTTGTACTAAAGTGCATTTGTTTCTTAAAATTCTTCTTAGCTTTACTTTCTGCACATTCTTTCTACAAAATTGTCACTGTCAACTGATGTATGGCTGCAAAGGATTGACCTTCCAAATTTACCTTGTGAGCCTCTATATGCTGATTAATCAAATCAGGGATTTTTCCTGGCATAGACTGTATGTAATATCTCAAATATGCAACATTATGAGTGTCATTTGCTTGATACAATAACTTTTGCATAACACAAAAGTAATCATGCAAATGGTCAATATTACATAATTTCTGGGAGAAAAACAGTTGTGCATGGTGAGATGAGTCTTCAGGAACTAATCCAACAAATTCATGTTTCAAAGCATCAAACAAGGCTTTGAGTGGATCATCATGTTCAACTATTTGATCTTTCTCATTTTCTGCCAATTTTTCCCACCATTGTTTCAGTATACCAGTAAAAGACCAAATGATTTGGGTCACTATATCTGACCATTCTGCTTTTGTTTCAGCTTTTCTTTGTAAGGCCCAAGCATGAACATTATGCAACACAGCAATGACTTCATTATAATCTAGACAATCAATGTTTACCAACAATGAGTTCCCATATCCTCTAGCAGTAGGATTGTCTAGTCTTACTGGTGTGGACTGAAGATTCTTAGTATATTTCCCAAAAGGGCTTGTAGCAGATGCTTCATGAGTTGTAGTCCCACTGGAATCTGTCTTTCCTTTGTTAGGAAAATAGAAGGATTCACTTCTATCCCTTTTTGAACTTGGTTCACCCTGTGTTGGTTCACCAGGGGTTCACAGAGTAGAAGTTACTCCTGACATGGCCAAAATTGTAGGAGCAGGTGGTTGGCCATTTTGTTTCACCAAAGAACTAAGGCTGACATAGTTCTTAGGCAATACGAGACTTTCTACGAAGGAAGAGTCATTAGCCTATTCTTCGTGGTTACTGTCTTTTCTTTGTCGCAAACAACTACGGAATTTTCTCAAGTCTAAGTTTATCCACTTATTCTCTACCCCCTTGCAAAGAATGTGTTTTGTTCATTAGATACGGAATAGAATGTTAGCAGGCTGGAATCCAGCTACTCTCTATAGCAGCGGAGAAACGAGGCTCGGAAGTGCATCTCTAAGATGACTCAAAAAAGACCCAAATAATACACGAGCGTGCCCTCTTCTTCATTTTCCGAGGAGAACCGGATCTCTTCTTTGGGTGTATTCGAATCTTTTATTTGGACCATAGCAAGGTGCCTACATGCACCGAGAGGCTAGGATACATGGTTCAGTTAAGGTCATATTTTATGTTATTGTAATGGACCCTGGTAATAATTGGTGGAGTCCTTGGTTTAGGTTGTTTATGTTGAAATATTTGCCACATGCTCGTAATACTTTTTATAGTAGTTTTGCTGATTTTGTTAGAATATTACAATGGGAAATGCATGTAGATATTTGTCCAAAATGACTATGTCATTGAGTTTAACTTTACCCATGCCAAAACAACGAGTGTGAAACAAACAATAGAATGATGAATCCTTTAATTTGGCTATTAGATTTAGGAAGGGTTAATTTTGTTGGATGAATCGGATAGACACTCCACATGTTGTACACTTTCCTTTCTCTTTATTTGGCAAAGTGAAAGGTCACATATTGGTTGGATAAGATCGGGTTCCATCTGAAACACTTGCTCCTAACATGGTCTTTTATTACGAGACAAGAAGATGAAAAGCGGGAACGTGAACATGATCCCGATTATGATGATAAGGAAAATAGTGATTGATTGTAAGGATCACTCACATGATATCCTTACACTTCATACTTTATTTGTAAATATCTTGCTTTATGGTTTTCGTGGGATTTAGTCCGAATGAAATCTCCACTGTGTAATCACTTTTAAAAAGGAGTCGATGTCCTAGATTCCGGCCATTATTGTACTAATTAGATCATGTCGGATTCGGTCCCCATATGGCCTAGCCTCCAAGGGACGAGATAACAAGTGGTTGTCCCCACTTGCCCGAATCTTTAGGACTGTTCATTTCTTTTGGGTACAAAGTCCTTTCGTGATAGACATCTTGCATGATGTTCTAGCAGAAAGTTTATCTTTTTGATTCCATGTTCCCGGTAAAATATTTAATCAGATGACCTGCTAGGATGTTATAAATACTAGCATTGTAAGTTCATTAGGCATTCGGAAATTTTGGGAGTCTTGTGTCTTTCTTGAGTCTGAGTCCGAGATTTGTTTCCCTGCTCTGCATCTGCGAGAAGTTTTCTCGATCTGCTTGCATCACGGATATCTAACTCTAAAGTCTATTTTGGGTTTGTATATTGTGTTTGAGTTTTGTTTCCCTGCTCTGCATCTACAAGAAGTTTTCTCGATCTGCTTGCATCACGGAAACCTGACCTTGAAGTCTGTAATACATATCCATGAAAAATATATAATATGAGCTGTGAATATTTCTGTGCGATCATGCAATCATTGTGTTGTGATTATAAAATTGGTATCATGTTGTGATTATAAAATTGGTATCGGAGCCATCTGGTTCTTTGTCCAGAGTTATCTGTATTATCTGGTTTTCCTATTGAGAGGTATTTGTCTGAGCTACTGTCCACGAGTCTAAGTTGGAGGTAAGGCACTAGTTGAGAGCTGTGAAGGTGAAGGACTGCCGTGTTTGCTTTCTTGGTGCACAAATATTTTGTTTCTCTTCAGAAACCCGAAGACAGAAAGATAGCTTATAAGAATAGATGGTCTTTTCTATCTAAATATTTGAATAAATCTCAATAAAATGATACTCTGTATGATGAAAAGGTTCTAGAACAAGAATTTGAGCCACAACCTATCTGGACATTGCCAGAGATTGATGTTGATAAGCTATATAAAATGCCAGTATTTCAGTTTAAAGTAGCTCAGTTATTCAGATTTGTTTCAGTCAATATTCCAATTACAACTGTTCAGTCTTTTTATCAAATTCCTTTGATCAAGAAAGATGATGTTGAATGGGGATTAGAGAATGGTTATAAATATGTTCATATTGGAATGGTTCAGTTTGGAATAAATCCACTAGTCAGACCTGGATTAAACACTTCCTATTTAACCTGTGTATTGGATACAGGGATGAATAATTTTCATGATGCTTTACTGGGATGTTTTCAAAGTCCATTAAACAATGGACCTGTCTGGTCTTCTGTTATTCCCAGATATCAAGTTTCCTTGACAGACCCATACATAAATGAGTTTTTAAATGCCTATATCCAATTCTATGGATTTGATGTTTCTCCTAATTCACAAATAGCCTAGCTTCATGCTTCTATTTTCTTATGCTTTTTATCTACCTCTATGCCTCCAATAAATCCAAGGCTAAAAGATAGAGCACTTAAATAAGGAGTAATAGTTGGCCCTGGTAATACTGCTCCTTTACAAGTTGGTTTTGCAGACTGCATTCTCCCTAAAGAATGGAATAGTACTTATACTCCACTCTCTCAGAAATATCCTCAACCACAAACATGTAAAGAACCCAAGCATTTATCTATCATTCAACATCCTGATGGGTCCTCTGGACTATGGTTCACTACTCCATCCATAACCTGCTCCATTTCTTCTCGCTCTACATCTTCTTTTTCGAGGGGTAGGGATCTCCCAAATAAATCAGTTCTTCCACAATCTTCACAGACCCCTATATATGTTCCCAGAAGCCTATCTGCTTGATAGCCTGCTCCAAAGAATTTTCATAAAAAATCTACATCACATAAAACTGATGATTGTCAATTTTGTATACCATCTTCATCCTCTACTTTTCAAACAAAACCTTCCTCAGAGCCTCCTCTGATCCTGATATGTTGGAGAAAAGTCAGGTCTCGCGGGCAAGACCCAGGTTCAAGAGTTGTGGCCAACAAGGGGTCCGGTGTAGTCTAGGAACCCGCCGGCATTTTCACCCTGCTCTGGGAGAGCAGTGCGTCTCACCCGAGGCGTGCCGCGACCACATGCATAAGGGGATGAGATCACTGGTAAGGAATAAACCCGCAACCAAAGAAAGAAAGTGCATCCATTACATATACCAAATTACACATGCAAGATCACTTACTAAGTATTCAGACAGTCGCAACTTAAAATTTTAAATCAGGGTAAACACATTATAGCACATGAACAACTTATTGAGACAGCAATCTTCCCTTATATTATTCTCCTGGCCGAACACATGATTACATAGCTTTCTCTCTGATAACTCACAAGTCTGATACAGATGGATTTTAGAACAGAAAGGAAGAACATAGAAAGTAAGAAACCATAGGAAGAAAAAGCATGATTCTTCCGCAGCTGCTCTGCGCGTCCTTCCCTGTCTCGATCCTCGCGACTTCTCTCGTATCCATTCAACCTTCAACAACCTTTCTTTTCAGCCGGGTGATCGTCATTTATTCACCCGCTCCTCGCGACTGGCAGCTTCTCTGTGTCTTCACTCTGGCTTTTCCCAGCTTCTCTTCTGATGTCTGCGTGTTCCACTTTCTGTTTTCTGCTGTGTTTCTTTCATCTGCACTTATCTCTGTTCGATCTCCAGCTATCGAGTGCTTCCGCGCCACCTTGGTAGCTCCGCAACTCCTGGTCGTTGCGGCGCGGTCGCGGTTGCCCTGTGTATTTATTCCGCAACTCAAAAAGAGTCAAAGTTCAAAATGTCTTGGCCAAGAGTTCAAAAATTAAACAAAAACAAGGGCCCCAACAGGCCCCGACCACAATTCCTTGACTCGTCCGCGAGTCAATCACAAATAACAGTTTCTACTTCCATTCCCCCGCTGGTTTCCGTGCCCTGCTCTGCTGTTCCTTCTTCCGGTGCCCTTTCCTGCTGTGCTCTGCCATCCGGTTGGCCAAACAAGGGCCCCAACTCCGGGACCCGGCGGAGGGCTGTATCTCGGAGCTGGGTGAAGTCCGCCACCGCTTGCTGCCATTCCTGCAACAGCAAGTCGGCTTCTTGAGAGATTCGGGTGGCGGCGACTCCGTCGATGGTCGTCGGGGCATCCCCGAACAACGTGGCAAGCTGTGCTTCAGCCTTGGCATCCAGCTGCTGGAGTGAGTCGGCCTGGGCTCGGATGGGCGGACGAACTTCCCTGATAACGTGCTTGGCCGCTGCTGATTTGGCCTCAGTCTGCTGCATGTGAAGTTCAAGCTCGTCCGACTGGGCGTAAAATTGATCTAACCTTGCTGGATCCGCGGTCGCTTGGATGTCATGGGCAATCTGTTGCAGCTGAGCAGCGATAGGCTGCGTCTTGACAGTTAGCGCGAGTGAGCACTCCTGCAGACTTCGGAGAAAGGCAGAAGCCGCGACTGCAGTGGAATGGAGAGTTGCTTGCATACTGACTGCCTGCGTCTTCTTGGCAGCCACCTGTTCTGAATGGACACTGGATGGATCTGGAAGGGTAAGCCGTGCGGCTAACGCCGCTTGTAGCTCTTGGTTCTCCCTGCAAACAATAGTGAAAACTTCCCTGAGGTGGTGAGCCTGTAGTGCGATAGTGTCCTCCTCGATTCTGGTGGGAAGTGGAGCATGGTGAGCCCGTGCAGCGGGCCATACGCTGGAGATCGCCTGGATAGCAATGTTGACCTGCTCCTGGAGGTTGGTCTTCTCCCGCAACAACTGATTGCGCTGTTCAGTAAGCGCCGTAATCTGATTACGCTGCTCGGCACACCGCTGCTGTAGCTCTGTGTGAATCTACTTAGCCTTGAGGGCCGCCCGCTGAATGAGCAGGTACAGCTGTGCTGGACTCCATTGTTCTGCATTGGCTATACTGGGCGTGCCCTGCTCCGGCCCCTGCTCCTGTGAAGGTTGGTTGCCGGTCACTGGTCGGCTTGAAGTCTCTGGAAAATGGACCGGCGTCTGCTGCTGCACCGAAGTGGCCATATCAGGCTCCGGCCGGTCTTGTTGCGTGGTCTGCTCTGTGGAAGGGGCGGCCGAATCAGCCCCAACTGTGGCTGGCTGGACAGATATAGTGGGAAGAGGATCCCGGGATGTGGCCACGGGGTCGACCGGTGGTACCACGGCTGCAGTACTGGAGGTGACCTCCGCCCCGTGGTCACCGCCGAAAAGTTCCTGGATCAAAGAATCTGACACATTGGCGGATGAATTGGATGGATTGGGGGAGATGGCAGGTGGTCGGCTGGTGGAGGGGGCGGTGGATGGAGTGAAAGAGGTGGGAGGGAGACGAAGGTTGAGGAAATCTGCCGGATCAATCAGAGGTTCCTCCAGGATCAAAGTTACTGAGGGCGGAGTGGCTGGTGGATCCTCATCAGTCAGATCCACCACTGGATCTGTAACAGAAATGCGGGCCCTCTTGGATGGAGGTGGGCCTGGCTCGCCCATTGGTGTGACGATAGGGGTGGCAGATGTGAACAGGCTAGTGGGGATGGGGGAAAAAAGGGGGGCGGTATTGGAGGGACCACGGGACCGATTAATATGAAATTCAGCAAAAGAGGGAAATATAGGGGCACCACTTGAAGCAACCTGGGTTTCCACATTGAGTCGTCGTACCTGGTCGTTGAGATGCTCGACGATGGGGACCAGCGATTCAGGCAGGTCCGGTGCGGTCCCAGCTGCATCTGGTGTTGTCTCCGCCGCAACTTGTGAAGATCCCCCTGCGCCGGTCGCGGCAGGCTGCTGTGCGGGCCTCATCCCCTCAAAATTGTAGCGGATGATCTCGTCGTGGACATGCTCGACAACCCCCGGCCACGCAGAGACCTCCCTGTGGAAAACATTGTCGTTCAGCTGGAAGCGAAGGGGCGCCATATGAAAGGTGTGGTGCGGTACGCAAGTTGGCCGGATGAAAGTGTGGCTGTGGCTGACTCCAAACCACACCTGTTCACTGTATTCATCCAACAGGTGCCGGGGCACCCGTTGCTGGTAAGTGACCACATCGGTCATCATCCCATACCACGCTCGGAACGCCTCTGCGTTCACCTGCTTGGTGCTGGGGTCCGTGGACACCTGCCAGGGGGAATATTTCATCGCGAGCGGCTGGCTCACAGTGATCTCCGCCGATGTCCGGATAGGAGGAAGGTGCCATTTCCACATGGCGAACGCTAAGATCAAGTACCCATAAATGAAACTGGTAGTCCGCTTGTAGTTGTCTTCGCAAGCCGCGAAGAGTTCCTTCAACACAAACGAGCTCCAATTCAACCTGGCTCCCTGGACGCAATGCTCTGCAATGGAAATTGTGTCCAGAGTGCACTCTCCCTTCGTGTAGTGGCACATGGTCTTGCTAGCGATCAGGTAGCAAGCGAACCGGATTTCTGGTACGTTTATCAAATCCATTTTGGCACCTTTACCACCCCTGCGAGTGCCATACTTGGTGTAGAGGTCCGCGTCAGCCGACTTTCGGGTGCGCTTGGAGGATGTCTGGCCCGCAGTGGAGACATCTGCACCAGTTTGAGATAGCCCCGTAAGCCGATTAATGTCTGCGGCATGTATTGGAATTTCTTCATTAAGCCACAGGGACCCGTTCTGCACCCGACTGAGGAGGAACCGGGTACATTGCAGAGCTGGTACTGTGGTTCCGAAGATGGGAAGACTCCTCAAATTCATCAAAGTCGACTGCTGTAGGCCCCGGAATTCTGAACGCATCCGACTGTTGGAGCTGCTCCCGGGCGTGTAATGGTGCTCCATGTATATTTGCCAATGGAGGTGGGGAAACTCAGCCGGGTCGGACAAGTTGGCGTCCATACATGGTGCATTGTCATACTTGCCGACCAGCGACTCTACACGGTGAATTCTGCTATCTAACGCTGGTTCAGGGACTGAGAGGAGAGCTCTCGGCATCTTGGCGCGCCGCTGATAGACTTGGACGATTCTTCTGTAACTTCCTTCGAGGTGCTGTGTGCTCTGATACTGCGAATGCTCCGGAGTCGCTGCAACTTCCAAATTGAACTGGTCCGTCATCCTCGTGCTGATAGCCTTCATGGAAATTGGGCCATCTGCTGGCACGCGCAGAGTTGATGAGACTCCATAACGGCAATTAATTCTTGCTATCTTTCTTGCCTGCGATAATCGTGCGATCAATCGCAGGCCTGTGTGTAATCTGACAGTTGCTGACGGCGTCATGGGGAGATGGGCGGACTCGACGGCTGAGGGAACTGCGGGTGATGGAAAATGATTACGGTATGATTACTGTCTATTAAGGGAATTTATGACCAAATCTGAGCGATCCTACAGACTGACAAAAGGACTGACGGAAATGACCTGGACTGACACTGGCACGAGGATGGATCCTACGTGAACGACACGCTGGACTGGCGCGGCAACATGCTGGACTGGCGCGGCGACACGCTGGACTGGCCCGCCCCGACCACAGTCGATTGCGGTAAGGTTCCCGCAACTGACTGTTTATTTGATTGATTACATATGAACGGAAAAGACTACCTACGCTCATCCCGGTTGCGGGAGAGTTATTCAACTACGCTACTCTACGGGTTCTCTCGGTTGCAAGAGTTATTGATGAAAAGTGAGAAGGTACCTACTCCTGGTAGGGTTTCAGGCGTGCGCCATTCACCCACCCAGGAAGAACTGTACCGTCCAGCTGTGCCAACCGAACGGCGCCTGAGTCGCGGATCTCGATGACAAAGTAGGGTCCCAACCAGTGCATCTGGAGCTTGCCTGGAAACTTCTGGAACCGGCTGTCGTACAAAAGAACCTTGCCGCCAACTTGGAAAGCTTTAGTTTTGATGTGGCGGTCGTGCCACACTTTCTGCCGGGCCTTCTCAACCCTCTGGTGGAATTCTGCGAGGAATCGAGCCTCATCCAGCTCCTGTAGCTCCTGGAGGCGTTCCCGAAGTGACGCCTCTTCTGAGAAGTGAAAGGACGTTGCGATCAAAAGGCTGGGTACGGTGAACTCGGCGAGAATCACAGCTTCCCGGCCATACACCAGCTGGAATGGCGTCTGGTTGGTCAAACGTTTTACCGTGGTCCGGTAAGCCCATAATGTCGCTGGTAGCCGCTCATCCCAATCGTCCCGCTGAGCGTTGCAAATTTTAGTCAAGCCCTTTTCAAGAATCTTATTGAAGGCTTCCACCGTACCATTGGCCTGCGGGTGGTATGGGCTGCTTTTATGATGCTGAATCATAAATGTGTCCAGCAGCGACTTGACCGTGGCATTAATGAAATGTGTACCCTGATCGCTGGTTAAGCTCCGTGGGCAGCCAAAGCGGCTGATGATGTGTTCAAAGATGAACCGAGCAGCAGTCTCTGCCGAGCAGTCGCGTACCGCTGCTGCCTCAGCCCACCGTGTGAGGTAATCCATCGCGGTAATGATGTACCGGGCTTTGGAATGGCGAGCGATTGGTGCGATGGGGCCTACGAAATCAACAACCCACTTTTCAAACGGCCGCAACACATGCACTGGGTGTAGCGGAAGCTCGTCCCGGTGCGAAGGCCTTCCCGTCCGCTGGCAAACATCGCAACGCTTCACATAGGCCTTACAGTCTGCATGTACCGTCGGCCACCACAGGCCAGCTTGAAGCACCTTCCTTGCGGTAGGTTTTGCACCCACATGCCCTCCCGCAACACCACTGTGACATTCCCACATTACTGCTTCCCGTTCATGGTCAAGAACACACCTGCGCAACACCTCATCAAGCCCCAATTTGTACAGCTGCCTCGCGATCAATTGGTAGTCGGCCGCCCGGACAACAAGGTGGCATTTCTGAAGCGGGGTGTAATCCTCAGGGCACTGTCCCGTGGTCAGATACATGGCAATGTCAGCCAGGTAATCTGGTACTGCTTCAACTCGGAAGAGGTCAGCATCCGAAAGCTGATCGTCCAACGGGCCTTCATTCTCTCCCGTCTCCAACCTGGATAAGTGATCGGGACCAACATTTAACCTGCCCGGCTTGACAATCACCTCAAACGTGAACTCCTGAAAAAGTAGAAGCCATCGACAGATTCTTCCTTCCAACACAGGCTTATTCACCAGGTATTTCAATGCAGAATGGTCCGTGAAGAATGTAAATTTTCTGCCCAGAAGATAGTGGCGGAACTTCTGGAGAGAGTACACCATCGCCAGCGCCTCCCGCTCGGTCGTGGTGTAGTTCTTCTCCGCATTTGATAACCGTCGGCTGGTGAAGTATACGGGGTGGTCAACTGTCGTTTCCCCGGGTTGCGCCAATACAGCTCCAAGTGCAATTCCGGACGCATCAATGTGCACATGGAACTGCTTATCCCAGTCGGGATGAACAAGTATGGGTGTCGTCGCCAACTTCTCCTTCAATGTGTCGAGTGCCTTCCTGCACTCCGCCGTCCATTCAAACGCTTCTGACTTCCGCAACAGTTTCTCCAGAGGGGCCGTGATTTTGGCGTAGTTGCGGATAAACCGCCTGTAGTATCCTGTGTGCCCGAGCAGTGCCCGCAACTGCTTTACAGTCTCGGGGGCCTCCATGTGGACGATGACCGCGACCTTGGCAGGATCAACGCAGACCCCTTGCTTGCACACCACGTGGCCCAAGAGTGTGCCGAATGGTACTGCAAAAATACATTTCTTCAAGTTCAAGGAAATCTGCAGCTAGCGACACCGGTCGAACATAACACGCAACAGGGTGGCGTGTTTCTTCAGCAGGCTGTAAACAGTCCAGTCATCCATGTAGACTTCCAGGAACTTGTGAATGTACTCCCGGAAAGCAGCAATGACAATCCGGGAAAACACAGCTGGTGCGTTCTTCAGACCAAACGGCATAACGTGGTATGCAAATGATCCCCACTCAGTGGTGAATGTCATCTTTGCTTTGTCTTCCTCGGCGATGCGCACCTGATGGTAGCCCGAAAACCCATCAGTGAAGGAATAAGCTTCGTTTCCCGCGACATGATCTAGAACTTCATCGCTGAAGGGAGTGGGAAACGGGTCGTGGATACAAGCATTATTCAAGCTCCGGTAGTCTACACAGACTCGGATCTCCGCTTTGTCTTTCTTGTTCTGGATGACAATCGGACTCACCCATTCCGCTTCTTCTACTGGAAAGATGAGACCTGCAGCCAGCATTTTGTCAATCTCCATCTTGACCTTCTCTTTGATACGTGGATTCAACCGGTAGGGTCGGTGCTTCACCGGCCTAGCCCCCGGTTTCAGTGTGATGCGCATCTCGCCCAGATCCCCCTTGATCCCCTTCAGGTCCGCAACCGATGATGGGAACAAATCTTCATATTCTCGGAGGAGGCTGAAAATTTCTTTAGTTGTCTCCTCGTCCCAGTAATCCCCCACCGTTGCGAGCTTGGGTTTCTCGTCCGTTCCAATGTTCAGCTTCTTTGTCTTTAGGGGCTGCAAATGGACTCCTTCTGTCGTCGGCTCGTCGCGGATGCTCCGTTCGCCCTCATTTTCGTCGAAGTAGAGATGCCTAAGGTCCTCCAAACTATCATCCTCCGGATCGTCGTCAATCCGTTGGCAAACCAATTCGCGCCTGATCCCAGGGCGTGGCGCCACCGGGCCCTCATGGGGCTCAGGATGGCGGAAAAACAGAACCTCCTTGACGGCTTGTAGCGCCTGAGATTCCTGCACCGTCTCCCCTTCGAACGAGAAGCTCTGGACGAACTTTTCCGCGACTGCTTGCCAGGAGCGGGTTCCCCGTTTCCGCTCTTCCTCCAGGTACCAGGCCTGGGGAATTGTACCCAGGGAGTGGACAAACCTGTGGACCCACAACTCCTCAGGGTACCTGGCGCTACGCCACTGTTCCTCGCACGCCCGCAAATGCTGTCGCGGGTCGGAGGCTCCATGATGTTTAAGTGTAATGCAGGGCCCTTCATCCTCTTTGAAGCATGCCCGTAGAGCATCCGCCACACGCTCCCATCGCAACAGAGTGTTGCGGTGATTGTTCCACCATCGTCCCGATGTTGACTTCAAGGCCACATCCAAAAGTGGTATCCGACTTTCCTCTGGGACCCGGTCTTCCACCTTGGCAATAAAAGTATTCACTGCTTGCATGTTTGATAATGTGGGGTATCCGCGGATCTCAGTCCCTATCCACCGGACTTGAGCAATGGAGGCACATCTCCGCGTGGTGGTCTCGTACCCTCCTTGCTTCCAGTCTTCCCACGCGAGCTCGGATCCGAGCTCCGAGCTCTGCACACTCCGCCAACTGATAGAGCCAGTTGCAGTCGGGTTAATATAATCGTCCCGCTTCCCTGCAGTCATCTGATAGAGATGGTCCATCATCTGAGCATCCTCCCGACTGTCCACTGTTTCTGTATATTGCGGACCCTGATACGGGTCGAGAGGCTGAGTGACCCGTACCTCCCCATCCTCAAAAATCATCAGCTCCTTCTTGAGGTCGATGATGGCGTAATTCTCAAAAGCCCAATCAATGCCAAGTAAGGCATGATAGGGATCCTTATCGCCCATGATATCAATAACCTCAAAATCGGTGTATGTCTTCACCCCCGCAACGTCAACCTCGACACCCTCGAGTCGGCCGATTGGAAAAATACAGTACTGGTTCGCCATCCGGAGTTGGATTGGGGAATAGGCGAGCCATGGCTTTCCAAGAGCCTCCCATGTCTTTCGTGGCAATATATTGACGTCGGACCCCAAGTCCAACATGGTGTCGCTGATTTGGAATCCTGCGACCTGCGTGTTAAGCCAGAATTCTTTGCCTGTTCGTTGCTTGTTCCGCTTGACACGTTGCACGTATTGAGGCCTAGCGTCCACCGGATCTCTGGGTTCTGTGCGCCCCTGCAGCGCTCCGTCTAAAGCATGCTTGAGTTGCTGCCGCAGCCCAGCGTTATCAACAATCCTGAGGAATAGCCGGAGCCAATCCTCGATCACAGCATCTGCGGCGTTCTGCGCACCGGATTCCGGCCGCCAGGGCTCCTCCAGCCCTCCCTCGTTCCGCAACTGGGCGAATGCCTCAACCGCCTCCTGAAAATACTTCTTCTGGACTTCGGGCCTGATCAACTTCTTTGGGGATGCCGGCCGAACCACTCGTGCTGGCTCCTTCTCGTGGGCATCCTCGCCCGTCTTCTTTCCGCCCCTTGTTACTATCGCAACATTCTGCATGTCGGGGGTTGCGGCGCTGCGCGGTTCTGAGTTTATCAGATTCGCTCCTCTCTGCCTCACCCGTTCTTCCCACTTCTTGATGAGCTCCGGACAGTCTTCTGTAGCATGGGCGTTGACCTGGCACTGGGAACACCAGGGTCGTCGCGGAAGGGGACATTCTCGAGCCACATGCCCCTCCTGGTCACAGTTGTAGCATTTTACCGGACTGCGTCCGCCTGTTCGGCCTCCCCGCATGCTGCCACCTCTTCCCCTTGGAGCCTCGTTCACCCTGTACGAGGGACGATCCAATCGATCCGCAAGTGCGTCAAGCGCCCTGCACTGCTCAGTGTTGTGAGTCGTAGACACACAGAATTCGCAGTATACATTATTCGGCACCGTGGAGTACTTCTGTAATATCGGGCACATCCGAGGAGGATGCCCCATCGTCCGACAAATCTCACAGTACTCTGTGGTGGAAGACCCCGGTTGCGGTGGGAACCCCGCAAAGGTCTGTTGCGGCTGGTAGACTCCCTGCGGGTTCATCGCCGCGCCACCCCCTGGTGGTGGACCCCCCTGAATTGCTGCAACTGAGGGTCCAACTCCTGCGCCGCGCAACCGAGGACACTCGGTTGCGACGTGTCCCTCGACCAGGCAATGAGTACACCAAACATTCGGTCGCGCTGGTCTCGCTGGCTGAATTTCCTTGAGCTTTTCGGTCAAGCTGGCGATCTGGTGTTGCAACCCTATCAGAGAAGGGTCTTGCGGGGCCATCCCCCCCCGATATTCCTGGGGGTAGCCCGCCATGGCTTCAATCTTCATGGCCTGCTCCAAAGCGTCCTGCAGATTATCAATCTTCTGCTAAGTGAGAGGGGTTCGTGTCAAGGGGAGTAGAGCCTTGATGAACCAGTCCCTCTGGTGGTTTGGATCGATCGGGTAACTGAGTTTCCCGATCGCGTCTTTGAATCGCCGCATCAACTCCCATGCGGTCTCACCCTCCTTCTGCTTAATTTCCCACAGCTCGGACAGGCCCTGCTGGTCTGTCTGGGGAAGCTTGAATTCACGGACAAAATCCCGCTTCACGTCCGCAATTACAAGGTTAGGGTGCGCCTCGGACCACTTGATGAACCAACGCAGAGCTCTCTCTCTGAGCGTGGTTTGGAATTCTATTAACTTCCCTGCATCCGGCGTCTGTCGAGCCCTCCAGATGGCTTCGCACAGATACCAGTGTTGTTCTACGTCATCATTTCCCCGGCCAGAGAACTCTGGGTACCGGGTGAAAGATCCAGCCATGTATACTTGTGGAGAATTAACCAGGATAAAACCTCCGGGTCCCGGTTGCGTAACGGTCCCTCTAGGGAAAATACTACTACTAGTGACGCTACTGCTACTGGGCGTTGCCGACGCCGCTGAACTACTATATGACTGACTTAATTCTTGTAACTGAATAAAAATATTTCTTAAAGGTTGATAAAGTACCAGGGGAAGGTCGGGATCCTGGCCATGCGGAAGGTGGGACGTAGGGCTGCCTGGAGGGGTGGGTGCCGTCTGATCCTGGAACATCTGCTGCATCACGTCGTGCCATTCATCATCGGAAGTTTCTTCGGGCTGCATCTTTCCATTATCTTCGCTAGTCGTTACTTCTCTTTCTCGCGTCGCTGGGCTCCCATGCACCCACTGTACGTCCGCTGCCGTCCCGTCTCCTGTCCGGGTATCCAAACCCATGGGTCTTGTCTTCTGAGGCGCCTCCTTCTGATTTTTCCTCTCGATCTCCCTTCTCTTCAAATCTCTCATTACCCTTCTTCGCCACCTATCGGCGATCTGTGCCCGTCGATGCGCACGTGACTCCCGCAACTTGCATGCGGCCTCAACGTCCATCCCCCGCTCCCCACTCTTACTGTCTACACAGCATCGTTCCCCTCAATCCTTCCCCCAGTACGGGTGGTTTACACTTCCATACTCGTTTTGTGGAATTCAATCAACCCTTCGTCCACCATCAGGGCTTTGATCCACAGCGGAATCTCCTTCAACAGCTTCCCCCTCAGCCCTGAGTGAAAAACAGCCTCAGCCTTCGAGAAGGATTGGTAACACTCAGCGGCAAACTCTACAACGTATCCTTCCAACGTGGTCCTTACCCAAAAATCCACTGCGCGGGTTAGTTCGGTATCTACCCGATGCAGCGCTACCAGGTCTTCGTGCGCCCACCTGCGGTTTATCTTCCGCAAGCTTTCTTGGGGCACCGTCGCTCGTAACCTCCGAAACCAGTTGTAAAAGTCCGTAGGGAACCTTCCCCAGAAAATTTCGTACGTATCACTAGCTGAGTCAGAGAAAAGAACAAGATCCCTGATCGCCGCCTCCCGTTTCTTGATCAGCTCCGCTTGCTGAGTAATGAAGTGGTCAAGATGATCATCCCACCAGCGCCGTATTGCTCCTTCAAAAATCCTCGAGACCATGATCTAGATCCCCTCAGAACATGCAGGTCCCGGCAACGGAACCATTTGTTGGCGAAAAGTCAGGTCTCGCGGACAAGACCCAGGTTCGAGGGTTGTGGCCAACAAGGGGTCCGGTGTAGTCTAGGAACACGCCGGCATTTTCACCCTGCCCTTGGAGAGCGATCGTCTCCCACAGGGCGTCTGCGCAGCCAC
This sequence comes from Pinus albicaulis, assembly GCA_034641835.2. Lineage (NCBI taxonomy): Eukaryota > Viridiplantae > Streptophyta > Pinopsida > Pinales > Pinaceae > Pinus > Pinus albicaulis. The sequence continues at coordinate 995,469,348 of CM076579.1, forward strand.
GCCATAGGGATGAGATCGCGGTAAAGAATATTCGCAACCAAGAAAAGAAAAATTATCCATTACATATACAAATTACACATGCAAGATCACTTACTAAGTATTAGATGATCTGGCAACTTAAAATTTTAAATCAGGGTAAACACATTACGGCCTGAACAACTTGTTGAAATGACAATCTTCCTTATATTATTCTTCTGGCCGAACACATGATTACATAGCTTTCTTCTCTGATAACCCACAAGTCTGATACAGATGGATTTTAGAACAGAAAGGAAGAACATAGAAAGTAAGAAACCATAGGAAGAACAAGCATGATTCTTCCGCAGCTGCTCTGCGCGTCCTTCCCTGTCTCGATCCTCGCGACTTCTCTCGTATCCCATCAACCTTCAACCTCCTCTCTTTTCAGCCGGGTGATCGTCATTTATTCACCCGCTCCTCGCAGCAGCGACTTCTCATTGTCTTCACTACGGATTTCCCGGCTTCTCTTACGATGTGCAACGTGTTCCACTTCTTTTGTTTTTATAACTGTGTTTCTTTCATACATATCTCATTCGATCTTGTTCTCAATTGCTTAAAATCTACACAACAGTGCTCCACCTTTCTTTAATTCGTTGCGGCGCAGTCATGATTGCAATATTTATTCCCGCAACTCAAAAGAAGTCAAAGTTCAAAATGTCTTGGCCAAGAGTTTCAAAGCTTAAACAAAAACAAGGGCCCCACAATTGGAATATATTTATTTTTTCCAATTTTCCCATCCCAATAAATAACCCAAAAAAATCGCAAGTTTTTCTGAGTTTTGAAAAAATCATAATTTCAAAAAAAACACTGGAGTATTTAATCAGTGCCAATAAATCTTTCATGGATTTCCCTGCTTGGGTAGATGTCAAGTATGAGCAGGAGTGGCTGGCAGTAGAGGATGTCCTAAACCATCCACTACAGGATGGACAAAGTCCTGTACTAGACTTAGTACCCACCACTATGTTTAACTCCAACCACAGAACCTTCCACTACTAGAGGATGACCCAATATATATGCCTACTAAAGGAGTAGAGGCATTGATAGTAGATACTATATCATTTGGTGTTTGTATCTAACTACATAGTTCCAAATAAGGCTCAACTAAATAGGTTTGAATTAATTCATTCAATTTTACAGACCAATACACAAGAAAACCTTTGAAAGATTCACATAATCAATAAATATGGCTCAAACTTCTCCAGACACAGAGGGCTGAAATTATATAGGAAACCACAACATATTAACGAAGTTATCATTAGGGAAAAAATTATGCCTTAGGAGTCGCACCTCTATTGCAGAATATTTTCCTTAGAGAGGGCTGAAATTTGACCTATGAGCCTTGAGGACTCCTCGCTGAACTTTGAAGCAATCACCAGCATTCACCAGCGGTCCAGCACATTTGGACTGGCAAATTTATTAAAAAATAATAATGAGTCTTGATAGAGCATTGTTAGACTAGCCAAAACAATCATAGCACACTTGAAGCATTCGAATTTCGGACTCAACAAATTTATAGAAAAAATATAATTACAGTTGCAACCCAAGGGCCAACACCACTGCCCAAACTCCTCCTCGCGGCGTGGGTTTAGCTCCATGGCACCGGGGAAATGGGCTATCTTGGACCTTGGAACTCTAAATCCAGCTACCATGGTCCATCTCCCGGAACCAGTTGCCCTCATCAATGCATGCAGTTGTATCTTGTCATCGGTCAATGCGTCTAGAACTTGTAAGTTTCCACCTCCATCTATCGATCTAACCTCCATCGATCTGGTTTGCACATCCAAAATTCAACTTCCACGCCCCAAACCATCCAACATTCAACTTCCACACCACTTCCAAGCCCTAACTAGTACCACCTCTCTGACCCAGTAAATTCCGTCGAACCAGTGAAAAAATGGGTGAATCACCCCAACCCCTCCCTGCTACCCAGTAAATCCAGGCGAATGCCATTGAAATCTGCTCCAAACAAAAAAAGTCGGGAGTGAATTCCATTTTTTCAGTTTTATGGGCATTTATTTTGGTGGGCTAATATTTAATAATTAATTATTTTTAAAATAATTATTGGGCTAACTTTATAAAACTATAGAAAATGGGTTTTATATAAAAAAAATTTCCCTATTAAAATTTAAAATCCCTTAAAATTTGCCTTTGGGCTAAAACCTGCCCCTAAAATTTTCCTTGTCAGGGACTATGTCATGGTTCCACCCTCTTACAATTCCCTCTTATTCAATTCTAGGCCCCCATACTCTCTTTATCGAGTAATTTGCCACAATGATGTATTTTATTATCCAGCATGTGATATTACAACAAGTTGGCCCTAAATAGATAGGCACATAGTCCCTAAATCGATAACCACATAGGCCCTAAAACAACCTTTCTCACTATATTAATAATAATATATTTGAATACCTAGAAGGGGTCATCTTGGGGATGGTACAAACTTTCGATTGTTTTATTATTGTAGAAAAGAAAAAATGGAACCCATTCAACATTCGTTGCTATGGTACTATTTATTTACACAAACATATATATGTTCTACGATAAATATAGATATACTCATTACACTTTATTTATATGCTTCTAAATGGAACACGAAGAGGCAAAATAAAATCAATCTAATCAACGAGACATTACAAATAAGCTAAGTAGAATATCCACTGCAATTTATGAAGAAATGGGGCTTGCAAACAATTCAAATAATAATAACAGTTCAAGTGGTGAATCATAATCAATAGACTTAAATGTTGCAAGTTTTATATCTTAGAATGTCTTTCTCTAAAAATAAGACATTTTTTTAATGTGGACATATTATCCTAATTGGTATGAGGACTGCTTACCAATAATTGTAACACTTATTTACGAACATTTTGATTATAATGAACTTTCATGTTGTCCCATTTTTGATGAAAAAGGGCCCCATATTCATATATAATAAATTGTGTTTCATATTATATTGTGGTCTCTTTTGTTATAAAATGTTACATTGTCGAGTAGATATATAAATGATTCACACTATTGCAATTATTAGAGATGTAATACATTAGTATATATATTTAAATGATACAATATGTTAACACAATAATTATATCAAAATATCTTAATTAAAATATAAAATCAATATTAATTAAAAATACATGTATTTGAATTATAATGATAATACATATTTTTATAAGAAAATAAGCTAAATTTTGATCCATATTGGATCATTATATTTTTTTTTTCATCCATCGCGATGATTTTAGAGTGGAAAAGGTGGAGGAATCAACTCTTAAGACCATTTTTACTAATAGGACCCAGTTTAGAAAATTGGGGTATGAAACCTTTTGGGAGCGTTTTGAGGCATCAAAAAATATTTTTTTGGGGGGTAAAAATTTTCCACTTTAGTGCCATACCATTTTCTCCTAGTATACACACAAATACCTTTCCAATGATGCATGAATCATGTTAACCAGAGCTTGTATGAAAAAATTTTCATTGGAAGTTGACCTTCCTGTTTTCACCACCATAATTCGAGAGGATGCCACATCAACCCCCATAATTCATGGAAAATGGGCTATCCATTTGATTATGATGAAGAATACTCTAGAAGAGTATATATAGTAACTCTACTAAGAGTTGTGGTATTCAAACCTAACCACTATTAGGCTATCAAGATGTGTTATAGCCAGGCCACTAGGAGGAAAAGGGGTTCCATTATTTTAATTGCATTTGTTCCATAGTTGAGCACAAATATCCAAGAGGAATAGGAGATAGACCACACATAGAGTATTTTTGAATTGTAGTAGCCCACATGCCAAAATCCATACTTCTTTGTAATCACATACATTTTCTATTCAGAGAAAGAGAGAAGACCGACCTCACCTGCCAACTGGGTTTTTGTCCCGAAAGGGTTTCCCGGGTCATATCTCATGTCAAATGTGTGATAATATTTCAATGTTCTCTATTTTATACATAATTTTAATTCACATACATACATTATTAACAGTAATCTCCAGATCTATAAATATAAAGAGAAATAAAATTGTAATAGTGTATATTTTTTATTTTAAAGTATACTTTTATCAGATATGTTGTGATGAACTGTCCAGCAAAATATCCATGATAGTTTACAGATCACATCTAGATACCTACAATGTGAAAAAAGAAATTTAAACATATCAATTCATTATATTCATTTGAACTAGAAGGTGTGTTTAATGTATATTTATGCACATGTGCATTTAACTTATTGTTACACACCATATATATATATATATATATATATATATATATATATATATATATATATATATATATATATATATATATATATATATATATATATATATATATATATATATATATATATATATACATGTATGCACCGAAACTTGAAATTGTAATAAGAGCATAAGTTCTTTTAACTAAAATATCATCATTATTCCCTTATACAACACAATTATTGTTGCAATTATTGTTATCGTAATAATTACCAAAATTTCACAATGCACAAATATAGTTCTCAATCATATTTAATACACAAAAATGCTCAATATTCTAATACACATTGGTTCCCAATAGTATAAAATACATTACTATGTTAAAAATATACAAAACTCACCAATGCATTGGAAATTGTGAGCATCAGTGTAGGCTTATTATATTAAGTGCATCAAACAAAAGCCTTCCATTAGCACCTTGATTACTGATAATTTTTATTTGTAGTGAACATCAATAAAAATATCTACTATCCATTGTGAATGGTTTAATGAAGGATTGTTTTTATATTTGAAATTTTTCCCAACCTTATAACACTAAAACTCTCCCCTAAGTGGTATTTTACTTATAGTGGTTCTCTCACTCATGGAAGGGATGAATGCTAGGACACTATCTAAAAATGCATCTCCCTATGTTACTATAGACCTTTGAGGTATCTCACAAGCCAAAGGGTAGTACCCTAGTCACTTCCTCAAGATTTTTAGTCTAAATATTTTGCATGTTTTGCTTGGAAGGTTACGGAAATCCTACCCATTGATAGCATTTTTTGTCCCATGAATGAAATTTGACGCTTGATCTCATCATGAAAGAGAAATCCTGGTCACTCATAGCTCCCCTTACATTTTTTACCCTCACTTGACCATCATGAAACATCGTGATACATAAATATTGATATATATGGTGAATTTAAGTGAAATACTTCTCTATGATGACACCCTAAGAATCATATTCCCTCTTGAACATATTTGAACCATTGATATATGCTTTTAGGGATAATCCCAATTTTCCACAATGATAAATAGACCTTTGCACTATAAACTATGTCAAACACTATGAAACTATATGACTCATTGACTAGTTCTTTGTGAGGTAATTTGAACCATTCATGGCACCTTAAAGTTATTTTCCTCTTGCTAACACTAAAAACTTGTAATGTAATATGGTAATCAATCTGTATTCCATGGGGGTAATTTGTATTTTCAATCTAATTTAAGCTTTGGGTCAGATTGGGGTTTTGTCTATAGATTTTCTTGGGAGTCTTAGAGGATCGATGACTTGAAATCCACCTATGCTATAACTATCAGGCCTTTAACCATATCCCATTTGTGCCTAAATACTTAGGAACAATGATCATTTTAGAATGGTTTTTTGTAGTACAACTAGGGGGCATAATATGGGGTACAAAAGGAGGTACCCAACATAGTAATGAAGGATGATCAATAAATGGGTCATAATTAACAAATAAAGTGGTTAACCTGCATAATGCAAGGGATCCACAAGTAGTTAGAAAATAATGTGATAGGCCCATAGTATTTGATGTATGGTATTGAGAGACCCATGGTATTGTATGTATGAAGCCTATATAGAGGCTAAATAATCTCCATTGAGAGATCCAAAGTATTTTTATATTGATAAGCATATGGCTAGTGGAGTGATCTCCTTCTTTAAGGAGTAGTTGTATGGTGTTACCCTGCCTGAAGGGTTTTGATATTAATAAATATATGAAGCTATTATCATATATTTTTTTATTCTTCTCGCATATTCTTATGTTTTATATATTTTTAGGTCAAATCTATTACAAGTGGTGTCAGAGCACTTTCTTGGGCAGAGTGGGGAGACTTTTTTTTTTCTCCTTTTTGCATAATTTTTTTGGGAAGCAAGTTTGAAGATAAGATATAAAAATTATGTTTACAATTGGAAAAAATTGCATATCTAAATTCATTGCGAAAAAATACCCAATTTAAAAAAACAAATTGGTCGAATCAGAGTAGATGAAGGAGATATCGCTGATTTAAAATCAATTGTTTTGTAAAAACATTTTTGATGAAAATTCGTGGATGAAAACTCTGTAGTAATTTTTTGAATTTTTTATGCATAATTTCAGAAAAATAATTGAATATCTAAGATCCTTTTTAAAAATCACCCAATTTCAAAAAAACAATCGGTCGAATAAGAGTCCGGATGAGGGAGATATTGCTGATTTAAAACCATCTCTTTTTGAGAAAATTTTTTGATGACATGACAGTTGCAGCGTGGATCTAAGTTTACAGAATTCCCATATCATGATTTCAATCATATGGAAATATTTAGAATCATTGTTCCATTTTTGAAAACATGTTATAGTTAGGATTCTGAGTTACATTGACCAAGTTATGCCCATTTTAAAATTTCAACCAAAAGTAGGTGATTTTTAAAATCCCTCACTTTATTTTAAGGGTTCTAGAAAGATGGATTTTTCAAGAATTTTACAGGAATATATGGTGGTTCCACTATTGAATAATTTATACAATATCACAAGTCTTGATACAAATTTTTTTGGAGAAGTTGCCTAGTGTTTAATATAAAAGACGAGACTTCTAAATGGTGGTACTCACTTGAACATTCAGTGAGGCAACTTCTCGGTGAAAAAATAGAAGAAGTCCTTTTAGAAAAATGGTCTCATGCTAGAAAAGAATATAATGAGAAACATAAGGGGTTATTAGATATTTGTATCTCCATATTAGAGGTTCATGGATGTATTCAAAATGAGAAGATTAATGTGTATATCAATCCTATTTTCAAACATAGTTCTATCAATATTAATTTGACTAAAAATTTGCAAATTCCAGCAAAACATATCGAAAACACATAGGTTGATAAGGAGGAGGTTAAAATTTATAAATATTTGAATATTTACATGGATAATTATGTGTTTCATTCTTATTTTTATGCTACATATATGGATGATGTGGATGTTGTTTTGGAATACCCTTGGATGGAATCTGTTGGTACTATAAATATTAATGCATAGAAGAAATTCCTGAAGCTTTGGTATAAAAATAAAAAGATACATTACAAGATATTTCCATCAGTAAACAGGTAGATCCTACGGATGCCCAAGTAAAAAAATCTACATGTACTAACACAATAAATGAGGAGTCTGTAGTGGAAGTAATAATGGAAGACAAGCAAGAACCGCAACCACCACAACATGTACCATATACCACCCAGACTCCATGAGGTGGAGAATTGAAGAAATCTACACCATCAGTTAAAAATTCAACATACCAACACCTGCACCACCCAGCAAGACAACAACCAGCAAGGTGGGAAAGAGTTAGCAACATGGACAAAAACCCCTGGACGACACACAAAGAGGTGTGATGAACCACCCACAGGACATCGACACAAAGGAACCACTAGAAACAACTTCCATCTCAACCGATCGAGGCACCATCTATATCAATTTTTCACCTCTCTCTGAGATGGATAGATGCACTTGCATGGTACTAGTGGACTACTCTTTTGAGTTGATCTTTTTATTTGTGTTCTTATCATGTTTCAAGGGAAAAACATGTTTAATGGGAGGTGGAATGTAGTATACCTAGGGGGGATAATATGGGGTACAGGGGGAGGTACCCAATATAATAATGTAATGTAATAATTTAAGGAAGATCAATAAATGAGCCATAATTAATAAGTAAAGTGGTTAACCCACAAAATGCAAGAGACCAAAAGTAGTTAGGAAATAATGTGATAAGGCCATAGTATTTGATGTATGGTATTAAGAGACCCATGGTAATTCCCCATGGTATAGTATGTATGAAGCCTATATAGAGTCTATAGAATCTCCATTGAGGAATGCCAAATATTGTTGTATTGACAAGAATATGGCTTGTGGAGTGATCTCCTTCCTTATGGAGTAGTTGTATGGTGTTACCCTACCTCAATTATTTTGGTATTAATAAAGATATGAAGCCCTTATCATCTATTATGTTATTCTTATGTAATATTCGTATGTTTTATATATTTTTAGGTCATATCTATTACATTTTATCTTATGATTTATGAAGAGCCTCTTGCATCATGACTAGATTTATAATGACAATGCATCAACTCTCCAATTTTATGGTGAAATATATGTATTTTGAGGGGGAATTCCAAGAGAATAGAGACATCAAGGGGGAATGTTAGCACTAAAAAATTTGGGTAGGGAGTCTTCTTAGGTGATATAATTCAACTCCTTTTATAGTATTTTTTCTCCCCTTGAAGATCCAAAAAAAAGAATCCAGGGTGAGAAGTCTAGTGCACTAGTCCACTAGGCCATGGTATTAAAATTGAGCTATGGATTCAAAAATAGTAACCATTGGAAAATATATTTTCTTCTCAAGATCTAGTTATTGAATATTCTAGAAAATATAAATAAAATTCTAGAAATTTAATAAGAAAGGATGAGAAACCTACCTAGCTAGCATACGTAGAAAAATGAGTCCATAAGATGACATGAAAATGCTAATGTAGCCATCAAAAAACTTAATCTCAATGTGATATCCATGCATGAATAATTTTTGAGTCTCAAGAATAAAAAAAAAGCAAGGTCACACATTCCCAATGACTATACAAATTCCCTAAGAGTGAATACAATGCTTGACACTTGTTGCAAATAAACTCCACAAATTACTAGATGGGGTCAACGAATGCATCACAAGGAGTATGGATAAGAATATGATGTGAATAGTTATCTTCTTTTGATGGTTGGTTTTGTTGCTTTAGTATGGTGGTAGATGCTTCTTCATTTTCTTTAATATTGGGTGATGTTAGGAATTTAAACTTAGCTTCAAGTTCTTCATGAATGGAAAGAGCTATTTCCTAGATATTGATACATGCTAGATGTGAATGTCATGTTCATAAGTCAATAAAAATATCTTCAATATTTCATTTTGGGATATGATTATACTTCATCCATTGGACTATTGTTGGAAATGTATTTTATCAAATTAATAACATGCTTGGTAAGTCCGTGATGGTTCTCTATAGAATATGGGAGTGAAGAGTCAACATCATACCTTGTTTCTGTGGGGGAAGTAGGATATTTAGAGATTAAATAATATCACTAGTGATTTTCATCTGGAATTAATTTTACAACATTATTTTTTTAAGAATAATTCATAGCGAAAGAATTTGTGTTCTTCCTTGTAATATTTTTCTTATGAACACAAATATGTGCTAGTGGAGAAGGCAATGAATCCTTTTGCATATAATATCTAAAGCTAGCTTCATCAAAGTCAAAATATTCATCATAAAAGTATGGGTATGAGTGACCAAATTCATGATATTCATCTATGAATTGGTCTACTTCAATGCTAGTAACATTAAAATTAAATAATCTTCAAGAAATTTTACTAGCACCTTCATAGTAATAAAGCATTGAAGAAACAATTTGCATTCTTTTATAGTATTATATCTCTTCATTTAATTTATTAGTAGTCTCTATTATCACTCGTATCATCCACACTTTTTCAAACTCTTGGATCTTAGCTTTCATTAGATGAATATTCTCAATGGTCTCTTTCATCTTGATTTCTCTGCTTGAAAAGAATAAATATGTAGGGTTCACATGATATGCAATCTTCAGAACTAAACCAACCAATGTGTTGTTTCCAAGTGAAATATTTTTACTTTAGGGCGACTACTTTCTTACCCCAAGTAATGGGCATTGTAATATCAATGGGAATAACAATTCATTTTCCATTGAAGTCACCAATTATTTTCCCACAAGTTGAAATTTCTTCAATAATGCATGTTGTTGAATATCATATTTCTCTATATTTAAAACCTAAAGAATGGATGCATAATGGATCTACCAATAGATTTGTCATTATATTCCAAGAAAATTTATCTCCTTGATAACAAAGATGGTACTCATGTTGTCCCTCAGTTTATTTCCCCACTCTCTCATTCACAGAGGTGGTGAATTTTGGAGAATGATGTGCAAGCTCATATGTTTGCATTACTCTAGGCCTTTGATATAGATCTCAACTCAAAGGTGAGGTGTCCTCATTACTTGGTCACTATTGTTTCTCTAGATATAAATCCAATTTTTTTGGTGAGGTTGGGTGATTCATCCTAGTAGCCTCCACAACTAGGGAAACTAAAATTTATGGTGGTGTGAACAATATTAGATAGGAAATAGGGAGAAAGAATAAACCCTACGAATAATATGATTAATTAATTCACCTCAAACAAGAAACTTAATTATTTCTCCATCCTTATAATATATAATAAAAGAATGAATGTAAGCTTAGGAGGATGCCAAACACTAATTTATTTGTACACATGCAATAATTAGATTAAAAAAACGAAAAAGGAAAGGAAAGCACAAATCCATTAGTTCATTCAACACCATGTGAGATAGAATATATAAAGGGAGTAAACAAGAATAAATTGCATGAGTTTCATTAATTCCATTAGTAGAAAATTCCCTCAATCCTTATTACAAAAGAAAACCTACTAGTTCATTTACTACAAGAGAGAAGATGCATTTCTTGAAATTCTTTAATTCGTATTGACCAGTTCAAAGAGATCATGTAGAAGGAAACTTGAAGGATGGTTTAATATACCTCTATTCATTTTTTATTATACTCTCTTCAAGTCTAAGATGATGACCTCAACTCATTGTTGTTGTGCTTCAGATAGTTCCATTCCCAATTCTACTGCAAGTTTATATGTATGTATTTGAAATTAAATGGGTAACAAGACTTCCTTACCCATACCAACTGATATGGAGTGAATCTAGTTGTGTTCTTCCATGTGATCCTGTATCCACATAGTGCATTTCTTAACTTTTCCAACCTGTCCTTTCTATTCAACTGACAATTTTTGTCATGATATTCTCCAAAAATTTGTTAGTGGATTCCTCTTGTCCATTTTATTGGGTATGGTAAGGAGTATATTTTTTGTGTTTGATCTTGTACTTTTCCGTAAGATACCTTACAAGTTTGGAGGTCAATTTTTCTCCCTGGTCTGCAACAATTTGTCTCAGAAGTCCAAACCTTACAAATAATTCTTCAAATAGAAAAGAACTCGTTGTTTCTTCTGTTGCTCTTGCGATTGCCTTTGCCTCCACCCACTTAGTAACATAATCTGTACATACTACAATGTACTTATTTCCATTTGAAGGTGGGTTTATTGGTCCCACAAATTCTAGAGCCCATTTCTCAAATGGTTCTATGAGTAATTGTGGCTTTAATGGCATTTCATCTGATACCACAGGTCTTCCAGTTCTTTGGCAGTTGTCACATCTCTTAACATAGGCTTTGGAATCCTTGAATATTTCTAGCCAGTAGTAGCCAAGTTTGAGAACTTTGTATGTTGTCCACTTGTCTGCAAAATGACCACCACATGGCTTTTCATGACATGATTTCAAAATATATATAATATCATCTTCTCTAACGCATTTTCTTATTAATAGATCAGAACTAGTATAAAAGAGGTCACCATTTACCCAACTATATCTAGCACTTTCTCTAATTATATTTCTTTTCTGTTTATTTGTGTAATGGGATGGTAGTATTCCATATCATAAATAGTTGGCTACATCTGCAAACCATGGATTTTTAATATTTATATAAAATAAATGTTCATTTGGAAAATTATCTGAAACAAGATTTGGATCACCAGGTGAATGAAGCCTTAATAGAAATTCTACTACTTGATTATCCTTATCTGGTCGATCTTGTACAGTGATGTTAAATTATTGCATCAATAACAACCATCTAGTAATTCTGCCATTTATAATTGCTTTGTTCATTAAGAATCTTATGGTTGAATGATCTGTGTGAATGAATACTTGGTAACCTATTATGTAATGCCTAAAATTATTATCTGCATGCACTATAGCTAACATTTCTTTTTCCTTAACTGTATAGTTCAATTATTTCGGTGTTAATTTTTTTATTATGAAATATATGGCATAATAAAACTAGTTTTCTTTCTGTCCAAGTGATGCTCCTATAGCTGTGTTAGATGCATCAGTAGATATATTAAATGGAAATGACCAATTTGGTCCTCGAAGAATGGGTGCAACTGACAATTTTTATTTTAATATTTGAAATGCATTTTGAAAATTATTTTCCCATTGGAATTCAACATCTTTTGCAAGTAACTTAAATATAGATAGAGCTATTTTACTGAAATTTTTAATCAATCTCCTATAATAGCCTGCATATCCCAAAAAACTTCTTAATTCCTTTTGTGTTGTGGGTGGCATTAAATTCACAATGAATTGTATTTTTGTTCGATCCACCTTGATTCCTGAAGAAGTAATATCATGTCCCAACACTATCCCCTCAGTTAACATCATAAATCATTTTTCATTACTGAGAAATAGATTTGTCTCTATGCATGTTTTCAAAAAAAAATCAACATTTTTCAAACAATCATCAAATGTTCCACCATATATAGCGAAATCATCCATGTAGACCTCTACACATTCATGGATTAGATCAGCAAAGATTGCAAGGAGTGCTCTCTGAAAAGTAGCAGGTGCATTACATAACCCAAAGGGAAAAACATTATAAGCATATGTTCCCCATGGAAAAGTAAATGTGGTTTTATCTTGGTCTTACAATGCTATTTTAATATGATTGTATCCACTAAATCCGTCAAGAAAATAAAAGAAATTCTTTCCAGCTAATGAATCTAGCACATGGTCGATAAATGGTAACAGGAAATGATATTTTAAAGTGGCTTTATTCAACTCCCTATAGTCTACACATATCCTCCACGTTCCATTTTTCTTAGGCACCAGAACTAAGGGAGAAACCCATTGACTATAAGAAATAGGATAGATGAATTCAACTTGTAACAATTTCTCCAATTCTTCTTTCACTATTTCTTTCATCATAGGATTCATTCTTCTTTGCGGTTGTCTTATTGGTTTGATATGATCATCAGTGTAAATGTGGTGAATACATGTATTTAGATGAATCCCCTACATGTCTGTGTAATTCTAGGCAAAATATTTTGAGTATTTATGTAACAGTGTTATTACCTCTTGTTCTTGTGATGATTGTAAATTATTACCAATATTCAAATTCCTTCCAGGACTGATTTCGATGATTTTACTCTGTGAATTGGTACTTGAGTTAATAGGAAAAATACTTTAAAATGAATTTTGCAGTGATTGAATAGTACAGTTTTCCTGGAAACACTGATTTAAAAGATGACTTGCAGCTTCATGTTGCGTTATTCTAAGCTGCTCTGAAATATCAAGTTATGAGATGAAAAGTTATAATAGATCCTCATTTTCTTCCTCTTCTCTAAAATTATAGACTTGATTAATACTCAGAACAGATTGAGTTTCTTATTGTTTTTGTTCATCAAGCCATGATAATAAAGAAGGAGATTGTGTTGGAGGATACAGTGTAACATGTTTCCTTTCATCCCCATGTGCAATAATCATACTTCCTGATCTGCATCCAATGAAGGCATCTGTTGTGGCTAACCATGGTATGCCTAGAATTAAAGGATGGCCTCCTAAATTTGTTTTTGGCTGCAAAATGAGAAATTCTATAGGATACTCCTATGAATCTAGAGAAACAATGATATCTTCTAATATTCCTTCTGGTACAACTTTAGATCTATCTGCAAGCTCTAAAATTGTAGTAGTAGGTCTAATATTGTTCAATTTCAAATGTTTCATAGTCTCTATAGTCACAACATTTATAGCTTCTCCCAAATATATTAAATTTTTTGGAACTGAAAAAATATTGGTCGAGATGGTAACCATAGGGATCCCAGGGTCAATATATTTTTTAATTTTTGTTTTTGTCGACATGAGACTAGCTAATCTGCCTATGAACTGGATTATGGGTGGATCTCTTTTCCTTCTTCCAGTTTTCTTGATGCATAAATCCTTTATTATTTTTGCATAAATTGGAATATCTTTTATTTCCTGTAACAAATGGATTTTGACATAAGTATTCTTCAATTAATCCAGAATATCAAATTCAGGCAGAGACATTGGAATTTTCTGTTGTACTAACCTCCCTAGATAGGGTGGTGTTTGAGTCATAACAACTTTTCCCTTCTGAATTTGATTTCATGGATGATATTTTTCAGTTTGTTCTCCTTGTTCAGTTTTTTCTTTTATGATTGGTGGATAATATTTATGTAGCACTTCCCCAGACCTTAAGTGGACATCCTGTATGGGAAGAATAGAGTATGTAGGAAAGTATGTTGCTTCTTTCACATTGTATGGTGGATTATCCACTTTGTTACTTGGATTAGCTACTAGCTGAGATGGCAGTTGATTTGTTCTAGTAGGTGTTTGGTTAGAAGGAAACTGAAGTTGTTGAGGTTGAGTTAGCATTGGTGCAGGATTTTGTGGTGGAAATGGCCTTGGTTGAGAATGTTGCTAGAGTTGTTGGTATTGGAATGGTTGTCAGTATGTTTGTTGATATTGACATTGTTGAGGTTATGGTTATTGGTATGGCTGTTGATATTGATATTGTTGAGGATACATTTGTTGAGGTGGCTGGTTTCCATAACTATATCCTCTCCAACCTTGTGTAGGTTGGTTTTGATATTATTGTGGAGGCCAAGCTTGCCATGGAATTGGAGTGTCCCATGAATTCTAAGGAGGATACTGATAATTATGGGGGTTTTTTTGAGGAAATTGTTGAGGCATCCTTGGTTTCCAAGGTCTCCTTGGTGCCATATAGTAAAGACAATATATCCCTTGTACTTCTTCCATTTGTAATTCTTTTAATTTTGGATAGTTTTCAGTTGCATGATTCTCTGTACAAAGTCCATACACTTGTATACCTTCCAAAGGACATTCTCTAAGTGGATGTTTCTTCCTACACTTTGGAAAAATATTGCTAAGATTTGATCTTGTTCTTATTTCTTCTTATTTACTTTTAAGACATCAAATTGTGTTCCCAAAGTGCTTAAAAGATCTGTTTTAAAATTTTCTAGTAAACTTCCTATTTCTGCTCTTGTTACTCCACTTGTTGTAGATTTGGAAGCTCTTGATGTAACATCCCTTTTTCCAATTTTTGTTCTTCCCCTAGAATATTTTTGACAAAGTTCAAAAATCTCATCAAATGGTAGGTTTGAGATATCTCCTTTTCCCATCACATTGATAATATCTAAGTATTCATCTTTGATATCCTTAAGAAAAATTGCACAGATGGTATCGGGATTTAGAGAATATTGTTTGGATTTTTGTAGATTGTAAAGAAATATTTCTAAGTATTCTTCCAAACTTTGATCTTCTTGTTGTGTCATTCTAAAAATATCTTCTTTCGAGTCTCTAGCCCTGTAATAGGCTTGATGGTTTTCAAGAAAAAATTTATTCATATCATCCCAAGAAGCAATGGTATGTTCTCATAAACCCATAAACCATTTTAATGTTGTTGCTTTCAAAGTAGTAGGAAAGAGACGAAGTTTGTGTGTGTCATCTGTGTATCCATAAGTTCTACATAGAATATCAAATTTGAACATAAATGAGTTAGGATCTTCTGTTGACATTCCATAAAAGTTGGGCAATACAGAAAGTGGAATGTTTTTCATTTTCACTTCTTCTCCTAGTATTGCTCTTGTGTCTAATATTGGGAAGCCAAAGGTAGCTTCCTGATCATTGTCTTGTTCATTATCATGTAGTCTTTTGTTATCATACTCCCTTTTGCTTCTTCTTCTCTTCTTCTTTGTGCTTCTATTCTTTTGTCTCCCTCTTTTTTTCTCTATGCTTCTAATCTCCTTTCTTCTTCTCTTTTTATTTTCCATTCCTTCTGTTGTCTCTCATATTCAAGTCTCTATTCAGAATTCATAAGTGACATATTAGATCCTTCTCCTTCTTGAGTAATTTCCTCTTTAGAAATTTTTTATGTTTCAATATGAGGCTGATTTGGTGTTTCCTCAACTCTCTTAATTTGTTCAAGGACAAGTTGTTCTAATTGTTCAGCACCTAGTTTTCTTGTTTCCTTTTGTCTTCCTATGAAAGAAGTTTCTTTTGGTGATTGATTATTTTTTACCTCCAAGGCTAACAAAGTTTTCCTTTCATTTATAGTCAATATTTGTCCTGATCTCTATTTTTCCTTTAACTCTTCTAGAGTAGGTCTCCCAGCAACTGGTGTTGTTAGTCCTGATGGTCCTACCCCTATGGATGGTTGGATTGTTGGGGGTTTTTGTTTAATGAATCTACCTTTCTAATCTCTATCTCTAGGCATAAATAAACATAAATAAAATAAAAAATATGTTTTTGTTGTTTTTGATGTGTTTTTTTTTTTTATCTTTCTATTTGACTACATTGAAATATTCTTCCCCGACAATGGTGCCAAAAATGTTGGGTCAATTTACTGGGTAAACTAACACAAGTATTTAATTATCAATCCAAGTTTGTAAAACTTGGAATCATGTCAAAAATATATGGATTTCGACTACAGTGAATTTTAGAAGATTAATTTTAAGGAAATGCATATTAAAAATATTATACTTAACTAAATAATTTCTAATTTAACATGTAATAAGTAGAAGAAGGGGTTCCTAACATAGGAGAACCAGGTTGACCTTCTCTACAATAATACTTCATGAATAGAAATCAAAATAACTAATGAACAATAGCTTAAGATGCATAAAAGAATAATAGAAGAGGATCCTAACAAAGGAGGTCCTTTTTGTGCTTATTTATAAGTTCATTCATCATTAATGCCATTGTATGAAAACTGGAATTTCAGAAAATAACTTAAACAAAAGAAAGGAAGATGAATTCTAGTTTCTATTCTTTGATTAGATCGAAGGAGAGTTTAACTTAAACACTGGTTTGACCCTTCATATGCATATTATAATTTAGACTAAGATTCATCAGAAAACATAATATATCATCATACATCTAATTAACTGATTTAAACATGAAGCAAAACTACTTTAAGAAATTTCAGCTAAATTAACCAGAAAGTGCACTTAGCTGGTGTGGGGGCCCTCCTCCCTTGCCTCGCACACTGAAAGTAATTCTCAACTACTGGAACTCAATCAATCATTCACCACATTAAACATACAAAAGAAGATAGCATTGGTTTCTTCAATTAACTCACAATGTTCAGAAATATCAAAGTGAAATCATACTAATTCTACATGTTAATGTCTTCAATGTTCTTGGCTTAAATAGAAAAATATAAAACAAACTTGACGAAATTTTCTCTATCCTTATCCCATCTATCTTGGTTGAGCTCATCATCCAATCACTCAAAATCTGGGAAATCCCAAAAAATACTAAATTTGGCATATTTCCTAGGGATTTCCTGAATGAAAGGTCCTGTTTGACCAGCTTTGACTGGGCCTGTTTTAGCTCGATTTGACCGAAATAATAGGTACATGTCCATCCTTGGTTCCCAATATTTCTAAATATGTGCTCAGCTCGTGCCCATGTGTGTTGCAAGTATGACTTCAGTGAAGCCATTACGAGAATATTTAGTCCTGTCCAAAAATGCACTTAAAATCCAAATTTTGTAAAAACATCTAAAAATTGAAATACCTGGATATTCATAAATTGGTCAAAATAAGGTGTATATGGATTGTATATGGTTGGATATAATGGAAATTAAGTGTATTTAATAAGCAAAATTTGATAAAAAACGAGGTTCAACATTTAGCACATGTTAAGGAGATAATTTTAAGTTGATTCAACTTGTATTGAAGCTTTAAAACATCCAACTTAATAAAAAAATTACCTCACAAACTTTTCACTTAATTAGGTTGGGCATTTGGGTACTTAGATCAGCTTACTAGTTCATTGCTCTCAAATTTCGGGTTTTTAGTAGTAATTTTATTCTGTATTTTAGCACATGTTAACAAATATATTCGATTTAATTCCACTTGGATTGAGTCCTAATAAAATTATTCTCAATAATAAAATTTAACTCATGGAATTTTCACTTGATATGGTTAGGAATTCGTTAGGTTAAATACCTCACTGATTCTGGAATTTCTAATTTTTAGAGTAGTAATTTTCTGCTATTTTTTAGCACATGTTAACAAGGGTATTTTTGAGTGATTCCACTTATATTAGAGTCCTAGGAAATCCTACTTAATAATTTCTTTTTTATCTCATCTCATTTTCATTTTATTTTCTTATGAATTTTTCAAGTTAACTTGAGAAATACACATTCTATAACAACCATGTAATAGTTTGTTTTCAAGATATTCCTTGCCCAGATTCACTCTAAATTCATGGTGTAAGTATATTTATAGCCTATTAATGATCTGATACCACTTTGGTTGAGCTGAGGCTTGGTTATGTCACCATTTGATTCTTACATTTTTTACTTCTTGAATGTTAATATATGCAATTTGCCTAGATTTCCTTTCTGCAATTTACTTTAAGAAATGCGTGATTTTCTTCTTGCAGAAGTAATCTAGGAATTTTCTTTCCTACAAAATAGAAAAAATTTCCTTTAATTCGATTTCCTTTCCATAAATATAGATTACATTTTCTTGGTTGTCATTGTGCTTTACATTTTTTCAAATAGAATATATTTCCTTTCTATTATTTACTTTCCAACAAAAGTAAAATAGGTTTGCCTATTGTAATTTACCATTTGCAACATAGGATTGGAAAATTACCTAGATACTTTCTCATTTGAAGTTATCTCATTTCCTTTTGTCAGTTACATCAAAGGGATTCATACTAGAAAGACAAAGGTGTCTACTACACATACAATGTCTACCCCTCTTAATTTTGTACGAATCCTAGGTTGATAATTTGATTTGGTAGCCCTGGGAGTTGCATCAGTCTTGCTGCAATACTGGGGCTCATCATAGAAAAGGCCATAGATATGTGAAACATTATGGAGGCTAAAATAGTGGAGGTTGGCCATATATACAAAAACATAGCTCTATGACATTGTGGGAGGTCAAGCTTGTGGAGGATGAGTGTATAGATACCACTAAAAACTTCATAGCCTCATTACATAGTGAGAGGGTGAGCTGGGGGGGCAAGCATATAAAAAACATTGTACCTCCATGGGAGGCCACGATTGTAGAGGACTAGTGTATAGATATCATCATAAAATTATTAGCTCTGTGATATATGGGTGACCAAGTTGGTGGAGGCCGAGTGTAAATATATCACCATAAACTTTGTGAAAGGTAGAGAAATAGCTCTATGACAAAGTGGATTAGAAAGCAAGAAACACACAAACACACACACACATATTATTTCTGGAATATGCATCATTGTAATTGTGGTATACGAGTTGTCACAGTCACCATAAGCCTGAGATTTGTGTACCATCATAGTCGTATGTGGCACCATATGCATGACATGGACTTATCCAATCATCAATGTCACCATAGTTCTAAGAGATGACTTGGACATATACCCACTTAAGGTGAAAATTCAATAGGATTATTCAATATAGTAGAAACAACATATTAAAATGTGAATCCCCCATTGTCCCAAGGCACATCGAGGGTTGTTGGCCTACCAATAACTCCCCTACATTTAAAAAAAATGAAGGGGCCCCTGGTGAGCCCTGGTATTGCACCAAGAAGGATGCAACTCTTAAAGTGATCCAGACTTATGCATGAAATTAACAATGTTACTGATGAAATAGGTAACCTGACCTCAAAACGGGAACTCTAGCCCAAAAAGACTCAAAAAACATGAAAAAACACCCCAAAAAAAAAAAAGTGTATTCCAGAATGCACTTGGTTTTTTTTGAAGGTCAAATTTCAACATTTTATAAAATTATGCTAAAAACAAAATTGTTTCTTGAAAAAAGGATTGAAAAAACACCCTCAAAACAAAACTAGTTGATGCTGGAATAACAACAAAAAAAATTGTGTCATATTTTTGACATTTTTAAAAATAGAAATAACATTTTTTAATTTTTAAAATTCAAAAATTAAAATAAACCTAAAATTTAAGAAAAAAATAAATTTTAAAAATAAAAACATTTTAAAGCTTAAAATTTAAAAATATATAGGAATAAAAAAATAAAAATAAAAACAAAATAAAATTTTTAAGCTAAACATTAAAAAAAAAAACTAAAACTTAAGAAAAAAAATAAAAATAAACAAAATTTAAAGATTAAAATCTCAAAATATATAGAAATAAAAAAAAAAAAAAAAACAAAATAAAAATATTAAATTAAAAAAAAAAAAAAAAAGTTAAAAAAAGAAAGAAATTATTAAAAATAAAATATAGAAATTAAATTTTAAAAAGAAAAAGAAAATGTTTATTAAATTTAAAATAAAAAAATAATAATAATTTTAAAATAAAAAATTAAATTTAAAGAAATATATTAAATTTCAATAAATTTAAAACTTTAAAAAAAAATGCATTATTTAAATTAAAAGTAAAAAAATTAAAAATAAAAAATGAAAAATAAAATTAAAAAAATATTAAATTTAAAAAAAATATATATTAAAAAAACAAATAAATTTTAAAAAATAAATTAAATTTAAATTATATATATATATATATATATATATATATATATATATATATATATATATATATATATATATATATATATATTAGATTTTATTAAATTTTAAAAAAAAAATGGTAATATTAAAATAACAAATTAAATTTAAAAAAGAAAAATATTAAATTTTAATAAATAAATGAATAAACAAATAAATTTTGAAATAAAAAATAAATTTTAAATATAAAGAAAAAAAATAAAATAAAAAGTAAAAAACTTTAAAAATCAATTAAAAATGAAAAATTGAAAAAAATAAACTAAATAAAAAACTAATTAATTTGAAAATATTAAATTTAATTTTAAAAAAAAATTCTAATTTTAAATAATTGAAATTAAAAAAATATAATAATTTTATGCAATTAAAAAAATAATAATAAAAAATTTAAAAATTTAAAAAAAAAATATTAAATTCAAATAAATTAAAAAAATAAAATACAAAATTTATTAAATTTTAAAAAATTAAATGAAAAAACTAAACATAAAATTTAATAATAAAAAAATTATGAAAAAATTTAAAAAAAAAAAATCAATTAAATAAATTAAAAAAAAATATACAAAATTTAATACAAATTATTAACAAAATTTAGAAAAAAATGAATAAAATTAAAAAAAAAACAAAACCGAAAACAAAAACAAATTAAATTTCAAATATAAAAATTGAATTAAAAAAAATATATATATATATATATATATATATATTTTAAATTTTTTGAATTTAAAAAAAAAATATTTAAAAAAAATCAAATTAAAAAAAAAAAAAGAATTTTTTAATCGTGGTGGCGCCGCCAATCGGCCTCCCGCCCAGGTGGTGGCAGAGGCCGGTCGCTGGGCGGGCGGGGAGGCTGCATGCAGCCCCCTGCCCGCCTAGCGGCCGGCCTTCGCCGCCACTTGGGCGGGAGGCCGCTTCCGGGAATCGCCCTCCCGCGGCAGGAGGCCAATTGCGTGAGGCCGATTCTGGGAATCGCCCTCCTGTGGCAAGAGGACTATTCCGAGAATCGGCCTCTCGACGCGGGAGGGCGATTCCTGGAATCAGCCTCGCGCCGCGGGAGGGTGATTCCCAGAATCGGCCTCTCGCCGCGGGAGGGTGATTCCCGGAATCAGCCTCACGCCGCGGGTGGGCGATTCCCGGAATCGGCCTCGCGCAATTGGCCTCCTGCTGCGGGAGGGCGATTTCCAGAATCGGCCTCGCGCCGCGGGAGGGTGATTCCCGGAATCGGCCTCCCACCACGGGAGGGCGATTCCCGGAATCGGCCTCGCGCTGCGGGAGGGCGATTCCCGGAATCAACCTCTCGCCTAGGTGGCGGCGAAGGTTGGCCGCTGGGCGGGATTTTAGCCTCTCGCCCAGGTGGCGGCGAAGGCCGACTGCTAGGCGAGCGGGGGGTTGCATGCAGCCTCTCCGCTCGCCAAGTGGCTGGCCTCCACTGCCACCTGGGTGGGAGGCCGATTGGCGACGCCACCACGATTTTAATAATAATAATAATAATAATAATAATAATAATAATTTTTAATAATTTTTTTTTTAATTTGATTTTTTTTTTTTTTTTTTAGTTCAAAAAATTTATTTTTTCATTTTTAAATTTTATAAATTGTTTCATTTAAAAAAAAAGAGTAAATTTATGAATATTTGTTTTTTAATTATTTGCATGTGGTTTTTTTCTTTTAATTCTTTTATTTTTATTTTCTTTTTCAATTTTAAATTTTGTTTTTTTTTTGTTAATTTTAAAATTTGTATTTTTTTCTTATTATTATTATTTTTTTAATTTAAAATTTAAAATTTAAAAGTTAATTTTTTTCTTTTTTGTATTTTATTTTTTTTATCTAAATTTTAATTTTGTAATTTAAATTATTTTTAAATTTTCTATTTAATTTTTTTTTAATTATATGGTTTTTTTTAATAACTTCGAAAAAAATGTTTTTGATGTTTTTTATTTTTATTTTTTTGGTTAATTTTTGTTTTTTTTCTTTAAATTATGTGTTTTTTTTTCAAATTTTTTCATTTCTTTTGATATAATTTTCAAATTTTTTTGTTTTTTTGTTTTATTTATTTATTTTTGTTTAAATTTTTTATTTTTACAAGTTAATTTTGTTTTTTTTTACATTTTTATTGGTTTTTTTATTGTTTTTATATATATATTTTTTATCTAAGTTTTGTGTTTTATTACCAACATGAAAATCACCACTCTAAAAAAAAAAGGTTGATGCTGCATCAATACGTTTCAAAATTAGCATGAAAATCGCTGCTCTAAAAAAAAAAAGTTGATGCTGCATCAATACGTTTCAAAATTACCATGAAAATCACTAACATTTTAAAACAAATATTCATACTTCATAAATAAAAATATTAGAGTGTCAAAAATGTGCACAAAAAAAAGGGGGTGATTCTGCATCACCACTTTTCAAAATCGGGTTCTTTTTATGCTACCAAAAAAAATTAGGTAACAGTGCGGTTACCTATTTCATCGGTAACAGTGTTGAATGCAATAAAATAAAGAAATACACATAAATGTAGACATGTAGTAGAAATAAGACTTCATTTCATTAATATCTCATAACTGAAATATGCTTGCACACATAATGGAAATAAACTAGCTAGGGCGCTGGTAGCTTATCTCTGAGAAGAGATGTGGCGGCTACATGCCTCTGAACTGTGTTACAATGAGGCTCGAAGGCTATTAATTGTTGAGAAACAATGGAAAACCCTAAACATCCAAAAACCTAACCCTATGAGATGAAACGTCACACTATGGGTCTTGTCAGCATAAATTGGTATATCAATTTCTCGGGATCATAACTTTGGCATACTATCTCTATTTGACGCACATGATACATCATTAGAAATCAGGGAAAATTTTAAGGATGGGAAATTATTTTGAAGTTTAAAACATTGGCGAATCTCACTAGTCCCTAATATGAAAACTATACAATTTTTATTGATATATTTGTCAAATTATTCAAATTTATAATGATTTTATATATACTCTCTATATAATGTTGGCGATTTTTAAGTTAAAATAATTTAATATTGTAAAATTTGGGCGAATCAATTTTCTAAAAAATTGGAAATTGGCGAATCTTTTTTTTCAAAAAAACATGGAAAATTAGCCCACCTGCGAATATTAGCCCCTAAAAGTTTCCATGTTAGAAATATATATCCAAGGAATACAATAGCTGACATTGAATATCATGTCTCTAACTCACGACTCATATTTGCGAGAGGTGGTTTCCCAAAAAATTGTCATTTAGGGCCTCAAAATGGCCAAACTGCCAAAAATAGTAAATTATGCTACAATTAAGGAAATTTGAAAAAAATGAAAGAAACAATGGTGGGGGTCCAAGTGGAATATGTAGGTGGCCACCAATATCCACCTGGAACATGGAGGCTACTTATATTTACTTATCAACCCGAGGTTCGTTCAAACTTGGAGGTGATAGTGCTATATGCACAACAAATGAGCTCTACTCATGCCATCCTCATCTTAGTTCTACAATAAGGTGCTAATAACTAGGGCTACTTTGAAAGAGGAATTCCATCACACTTCTAAATGCAACCTAAGACTGAAATAATATCATAACCATTACTCTATTGGCAAGAAAATAAACTACACTATATTGCACTGGTTCATCTATTTAATTTCTAATTTTGCAAGGAAGAAGGATTAAAACTCATTCTAAGTACAAGAGAGGAAATTATACTAAGTTGCATTCATTATTGAGACTACCTGATTAAATTGAAAGAAGGAACTAATATATATTTTCACACGTGTTGAATCAATTACTAACTAGCTTCTAACTACTTCATGCTAACTACTTTGCTAATGATGTATCTTAAGATGGACTAATCACACTTCAAATTACTATGTTTTTCAATAAGAGGAGAGGGAGTTTGGGTGTCCTAAGGGTGTTCCAGAACTAAGGATTTAGAGCTGGAGGTCTATTAATGGATTTTATAAGCTTAGGTGAGGTGGAGGAGTAATTTTTGGATGAAGGAGAGGGCTCTTAACACTGCTACATGAAGCTGCTACATGATTCTTGTTTTGCTACAAGATTTCTTGTAATGCTACAGGAAATAGACCAAGAGGGTTTGGAGGCCAGAAATGATGAGAAGAAGGCTAGGAAAGGTGACGGAAAGGTGGATAGAAGGGAATGGAGGATGACCAACCCCCTTGGAAAAGCTCAAAGCTCTCAAAAAGGCATGTCTTGCACCAAAAAGGCTTCTCTCGGTGGTGTGATGATGGTCTCCAAAATAGGGTTGTGGGTGACTTAAATCGAAGGTGATTTATGGAGGGTGGAAGCTCAAAATTATAGTGTTGCAAGGGTCCTTATATGCTTCTATAAGCAAACCTGCAAACATTACATCTACTCATGCATTCATCATCGAAAAACGTATCATAGAAATGGTGGAAAAGATGAGTTGAATTTAACCAGAACTATGTATGCACTTGAAATAGAATTCTACATCTGAACCTATAACATATTCATGATAAACAAAGTAAAATATATCCTAACTTTTCCAAGAAATCATAAATGGAATATGTTTTTTCTTTTGTGGAAGACCTTCCTCCTCAAACTCTAATGGAAGAGGTGAGAGAGGGAGACATGGCAACATATTTTTGATATTTTGTATGCTACCAAAATGCAATGAAATTAACCAACTATTGAAGCATAAAGGAAAGATAAAAGTGTACACAAGAGATACTGCAACCCATGGATTAGGCCCTAACCCACAAGCTCAGCTCCTTGAAATCAACTCAATGAGAAAGAAACCAAATGTTCATCTTATTTGATAACCAGAATCTTACATTAATAATGAAAGTAAAAAAAATTCTAATACAGAGCCAAGAGTTCTCTAGCTACCTATAAAATCTGAATCCTAATGATCTCTTGCTCCTACCTATTTATACACGAGGGTAGCTACTAACAACTCTCTAAAAAGTAGGTCTTTATTCCCTTGAAACTCAAGAGAAGTGGAGTTTGGATCCCTCTTATCATCCACTTGCTCGGTTGCCTTTGACTTCGAGTTGTTGGAGGAGGATCTGAAGAGGTATCGACTGTTTCTAGGAGTTAAGAAGGTGTTCAATCTCTCTATGATTGCTCCTCGCTATGTACTCCGAGCCCTGACATGGAATCTCACCCAAAAATATCATTATTTCCTTCATTTCCTGCATTTAAACCATATTAGGCTTCAAATGATGACAATCCTTTTTACACCATTCTCACTAAGAAAAATATGGAAAAATGTAATTAAATGTGTGAGAGAGAGAATAAATAAGCTAAAAAGGTGACACTATAACCCCTTAAAATATACCTAATGATGGCCCTCATCAGCCCCCATTAGAAACTTTGGAAAATTCCCCCTTTAAATTGCACTTGATTGTTCGATGTTTTCTCTTATCTTTGTTGTCTAGATTTTATGCTTCTCGATCTTTCAGGGTTTAGCATGATGTTTTGGTTATTTAATATGGTGAAATCCCTTTAGTTATTTTTGGGATTACGAATCATGAAATCAATTTTTTCTTCATGCATTTTACCATATGAGTTCCCTTCCTTTCATATCATTCCATGTTCATTGGATATATTTTAAGTCATTATATGCCTCTAACTGATCAATTTAAGGCTTAACACTTGCATTAAAATTTGATAATACCTAGCCAATGGTTATGGTATGCAAATATTGCAACCAATGACACATAATGGAACCCATTTCACATGGTACATCTTATAGAAGGGATTTTACTTCTTGACAACATTATGTCTTGGCACATCTTTTTCTCTGATACTTAAAGTTGTCTCTTTCGTTGCTTGATCTTGAATGGTTATTGCACATTGATTCAAACACCTTGTTTGCTTTCACTTCTTCCAGATCTCTCCAATGATTCACTTAGTTTCAATGCTTGGTTTCGAAAATTACATCTTCTTGTGTTATTTTCTTCAAACACTTCACCTCTATAAAAGCTTAAAAGCATGTATATATATATTTGTAAAATAGATTTTATATTAATAAAATTTATAAGGGTCAATACACACAATATTGTAATCTATATTAACATGATATATATTGTAGAAAATCGAAATATTATATATATATATATATATATATAAAATGTTATTAAAATATATCTAACACATAATTTATTAAATCAAAACCACTTTATTGTAAATATCAAATGTATTTATAATATAGATATACATATGTAACCCACAAAACACTATAGAATTGAACCCATAAATAACAAGGTGAACAAAATCACAAAAATAAAAACCCATATGTATAGATTGTATTATATTTTATATCATAAAATCCACCTTTTAAAAAAAAACATGTGAAGCATAACTCATTCACCGATACAGCAAGAATATAACATTTAAGACTAATGGATTATTTTTGCACGTTGTGAAACCAATTGAAAATCCATATTTTATATCATAAAATCGACATATTAAAAAAATGTGAAATATAACTCATTCACCAATACAAAAAGAATATAACATTTAAGAATTATGAATATTTTTTGTACGTTGTGAAACCAACATTCAACAAAACTCTATGATTGAATGAACACATTTTTAATTAACAAGAAGTGTGCGCATTACGAGATAAAACAAAACCAAATATGTATTATATCATGAAAAGAGTTTGGAGGTGGAAACTTATATATAAGAAAGGATAACGAATGGATAACCATTAAGAATATAATTATATCTAATGTATGGTTACAAAGAGCGTCAACTATACATTCAGCGTCTAATTCAATGTGACCCCATGACATTCATCTCTTAAAGCGTTGGCCTATCAAAGTCATTCAATGGATCTTTCACACACTTAACGACACTTCGTTGTTGAGTGAAGTTGAAATGTGTGTCGGTCGAGGAAGAAGGAAGCACGTTTCGGAATAAGTCAAACTATTACCCACCGCCATGGTAACTATGTGTCACTACTCTTTTTCTCATCGTATTGATAATTGACCACAACAAATGGTAATGCATGCCAACACATCTCAGTCCATTGGCGTTTGACCATTTGGATGCAATCTTGTAGAATGAAGAAAGTCCAATAAGTTGTTGTAGTGGGGAGAAGTCTATGAAAATAGAGAAAATGATTGTGATCTTTTCTTTTTTCTTATTTTGGTGTAAAATGTGTAGGAATTTACAAGGTAAGTTTTGTAGATCAAAATCCAAAGGTCATTATTCACAAACAGATCACAAATCAGTACACCAGTATTATCACGTGGTTAAAACTCTCGAAGAGAGAAACAGTCTACGACCTGAGCCATGAGCTCAATGTGTTTCATACGCTGATGCTGAACTAGATCTTTACATAGCTAAAAGGCACTCTGATTATCACACCAAAGTGTAGTTGGACGCTGTTGATGAAGACCAAATTCAGACATGATCTGAGGAAGCCACATGGCTTCCTTGTTGGCTTCAACTGCACCACGATACTCTGCTTCTGCTGAAGAAAGAGAGACAAAACTTTGTTTCTTACAAGACCATGTAATAGGTCCTGAACCAAGAGTGAATACATATCCTGTAGTAGACTTTCGATCAACAGGGTCACCATCCCAATCAGAATCAGTGAAACCAATCAACAATGGAGATGCTCCTGCACTGTAATGAATCCCGAACTGAACTGTACCTCGAATATATCGAAGTATTCTTTTAGCTGTTTTCCAATCACTTTCATGAGGTTGGTGCATAAACCGAGCGACAAGACCAATGGCAAAGGAAAGGTCAGGATGGGTATGGGTTAGATACAAAAGTTTACCAACAAGTTGATGGTATAAGGTAGCATCAACTTCAGGGGTAGTACAAGTGACTGAAAGCTTGACTCCAGACTGAAAGGGAGAAGGGGCTAGCTTACAGTCTTTCATGTGAAAGTGGTGTAGGATATCACATGCATACTTGGACTGAGAGAGGGTAATACCTTCTTTGGATTGCAAGACTTGAAGACCAAGAAAATAATGCAAGTGTCCTAAGTTCATCATTTCAAACTTCTTTTTGAGGCTAGACTTCACATGGTTTATATGGTTTGGATCACTACCAGTGAGGATAAGATTATCAACATAAAGAATAAGGATGGTGAAGGACTTACCTACTTTCTTGGTGTAAACAGTGTTGTCAAAATGACACCTAGAAAAGCCATTATCTAATAGAAATCTATCCATTTTGGCATGCCAAGCCCAAGGAGATTGTTTGAGACCATAGAGAGACTTCCTAAGGTGACAAACAAGGCTGGAGTCGTTTTTGGTTGTTCCATGTAGATTTCTTCATGTAAATCTCCATGTAATAAGGTGGATTTAACATCCATCTAATGGACTTCCCATTTAGAGGAGGTAGCAAGGGAAAGAACAAGGCAGATAGAATTCATTTTGGCAACAGGGGAGAAGGTTTCAGTATAGTCAATGCCTTCAACTTGCGAAAAACCTTTAGCAACAAGACAAGCTTTATGTCTATCCACTTTTCCATCTGGTCCAAACTTGGTTTTGTAAACCCATTTGCATCTGACAAGTTTTCTTCCTTTTTGAAGAGGAACAAGATCGCAAGTATCATTCGCTAATAAGGAATGAAATGTTAGGTCCCTATATTACCAGTATAGTCCCTTATTATTATTAGTGTAACCCCTTTATTGTTATTATTGTACCCTTGTAACCCCCATTTTGTTATTATTGTGCCCTTAAATTAATATTGTTAGGTCGGCTAGGATTACATTATGGCCCACTAGGATTACATTATGGCCACATGGACTCCTATATATAGAAAGGAGGTTTTGTAAATTGTATCATCCAATAATTGTTAATTTATGTAATTTATTGGAGGTTTCTCCCTCGAAGTGGCTTATTTCTAAGGCATTGATATCTCTTTTCTTCTATTTTTGGAGCTGGTTACACAACATTTGGTATCAGAGCTTTGGATTCTAGGGTTTCGCTGCTCCAAACAGGTCATCGTGGAATTTTAGCTATAATTTTTTTTCTACGAAGTTTCAAAAGCTGAAATTGTTAGGGTGCGAAGCCAAAATCCTGAGGAAGATCGTCTCAAAATTGCAGAGCTTGGTTCACAATATTTTCGGAGATATGATCTGTGGAAGTTGGGTCTTTTTTCAGGCTCCTAAACAGGTCATCGTGGAATTTTCGCTATAACGTTTTTTCTACGAAGATTCAGAATCTGAAATTTTTAGGGTGCGAAGCTGAAATCCTGAGGAAACTCGTCGAAAAATTTCAAATCTTGATTCGCAATATTTTTGGAGATATGATCTGTGGAATGTGGTGCTTTTTCAGGCTCCTGAATTTCATCTCAAAGAGTTGATCGTGGGAAAAGTTTAATAACTCTCTCTCTGAGCATCAGATTGGAGTGCCGTAAAAATTTGTCACAATGACACGGACTTTAGTTTCTTGGCTATCAATTTTAGAGGCGAAGGATGAAACAGTGACATGTGGCAAGTCATACAAGTTCACTCTACTGAACGAGTCCATAATTAGGTCATTGTGGGAGATTGGACATAACTTTGTCCTGGAGAATCCAAATTAGGTCAGACCTATGGCATTCAAAATTGAATTCATAGGGCTACTTCAGTGCTGAATTTTAGATATTGAAGAGTCACAATCACAGAGATAATCAAATTTCAATATCGAGCTCCTCAAAAGCAAGAAAAATGTGTGTATTTTTTTCCGAATTGCATAAGTCTTGTTTGAAAAATCAATTTGAATTGATTCCAAGGGCATATTGTAGAATAGATATCAGTATTGGGTTCTAAAAAATGCCCCGTAAAAATAATTCAACACCCATTAAGCCTTCAGAAGGCTTTACTATGACTCATGAAGATGAAGAATTGCAACATGATCTATCAAAATTACAAGAGCAAATGCACCAAATTTCGCTCTCGCAAAGAGCAGCAAAAAATGAAATGGAAGTTTTGAAGAAAGGCGTGGAAGCAAAGATGGATGGTGTGAAGAATAATATGGATGGTTTGAAGAAAGACGTAGATGACATGGAAGCTGGCATGGAATCTAAAATGGAAAACATGAAGAATGATCTAAAAGCATACATAGAAGGTTTGACAAAGTTGATACAAGAAATGTTTCCTAATGGTGAAAATATAGTAGAGGAAACTCATGATGAGAACAAAATAAATGTTAATCATTATTTCATAAACTCTAATGTTGGCGGGAAGAACCACCATATTCCAAAAATGGATATGAGGAAGTTTGATGGAAAGGATCCTGTAACATGGATACTACAGATGGAGCAATATTTTGATCTCCATAACGTGCAAAACACACAAAAGGTACGCATTGCAACTTTACATTTAGAACAAAAAACATTTGTATGGTATCGATGGCTTTGCTCCCGTAAAAAAATTGTCACTTGGTCAATTTTTACGGAGGAAATGATAGCACATTATGAGGATACAAAGAGCAACACCTTCTTTAGCCAATCGATAAATCTCAAACAAAAGGGTTTAGTGGGGCAGCACATTGAGGACTTCCAAAAATTGAATATAAGGGTAACTGATATTCCAAAGGAACACAGGATTGATCTCTTCATAGGCACTTTAAAGGATAACACCCAACATGAAGTTCGCGTTTTGGAACCTGATTCATTGGAGAAGGCATTCAGGTTGGCAAGAAAAGTTGAATGTAAAATTATGGCGACAAGGAAGCCTACCACTCAATTCTATAAAGAAGGAAGTGTTGCTACGCCTAGATTTCCACAACCTACAAGGTTGACACCACAACAATTGGAAGAAAAAAGAGCAAAAGGGCTTTGCTATAGTTGTGATAGCAAATACACTAAAGGTCATAAGTGTGCTGAGAAGAAATTATTTTACATAGATTGTGAAGAGGAAAAAGAAAATGAACAAGAAGAGGATATACACTAGGAACCAACCCTAGAAGAGGAAGAAATGAATCCGACCATATCGTGTAATGCACTGGCAGGCATTACCTCAAACTCTCAAGATAGAAGGACATTTTTGGAATCTAAGCTTCTGTGATCCATAATATAAATTAGTAGAAATTCTTTCGGTAATAATCACATGCAAAGGAACGTGGTCGATGCGTTTTGAACCAACCAGTGTGGTTCATCATCAGGACTATGTGAGAGATCAGATCCAGACATTAAGTATAAATAGATGTAGAAATGGCTCAACTAGCCGTTAGGATAATGGCTAATTTGACTTTGAAAAAGTAAATATTCCATTATTTATTTATTTATTATTATTATTTTATTTATTTATAAAACCTTTAATATATTTATACAACTAATTAACCAATTAATTATTATAATGGTAAGTAATCTAACAAATCGTGGTGTATATATGTAAATTTTTCTTATTAATTTAATTGATTAAATTATATAATAATCAATTATTATTATTATTAATTAATAAATATAATTAATTCTTATTCATATAATTTAATTATAACAAACCATCTATCAAATAGTCAAACATAGAGTCAAAATAAATAAATAACTAAAATAAAATAAAATAAAACTAAAAATAAATAAAATATTAAAATATTAAAATATAAAAAATAAAAATAAATAAATAAAAATAAGAATATAAAAATAAATAAATAAAATAAAAATAAATAAATAAATAAAAAATAAATAAATTATAATAAATAAATAATAAAAATAATAAATAAATAAATAATAAAATTAAAATATTTTATTTTAATTAATATTATTATTTATTTTTTATTTTTTATTTTTATTTTTATTTATTTTTATTTTTTATTTATTTAAATTTTTTTTTTAATAAATAGATAGAAATAATAAATAAACAAATAAATCAGAAGTAAAATAAAAATATAATAAATATTAATAAATAAAAAGCTGAATAGATTTAAATAAATAAATAAATAAATATAAATATAAATATAAAAAATAAAAATAAAAATAAAAATAAAAAAGTAAATAATGTCAAGAATATAAGGCAGGAATCTAGCACTTGCTGATATTCCAACCGTCATCTCTATTGAGATTAACGGGCCTTTTTTCAATTTCAATGGCCTCTCTCAACTTACGATGATGGAAATGGTCGATTCTAGCAATGACCTTAGCATCTTCTATGCAAACATGATGGTTAGTCTTTTCTACATGCTCAGCTAAGGCGGACAAGCGAGATCTTCTATGCTTGATATCAGCAGCATGCTCACAGATCCTTTGATTAATAGACTGACCCGTCTCACCAATGTAAGGAGTCCCACAGGAACAAGGAATGATGTAGACACCTTTTCCATCCCTGGGGTCAATCGGATCTTTAACCGATTTTAGAGAACTACGAATTGTATTAAGGGGCTTGAAATAAGAGGATACCTTATGCTTTTTAAGGATTTTAGCAATCTTATCAGTGGTACCCTGGATGAACGGAAAGCTGACACTGCCATACCATTCACTAGGTTCTTTTTTATTTTTAACAGAAGGACCTTTTTCCGCTTTGAGGAAAGCTTTGAGGCCCTGCGACATACTATAACCATTATTACAAAAGAAATTTAACAGATGGGTCTTTTCCCCCTCAAGGTGAGACTCATCAGAGATTCTCAGCGCCCTCGTGGCTAAGGTGCTAAGGACGCCTAATTTTTGTGCAGGGAAATGGTGGGAGCTAGCATGAAGATATTGCTCAGTATGAGTTTTCGAATGGTAATGACATAGGTAATGCGTTTTTAGTTAATACAACTAACATTAATAATTGTAACCTTAATAATACTAATAAAAGATGTGTAATTAATGACAAGATAAGAGATGATGAATGTAATAAGAAGATTGATAGGGATGATTCTAATAACATTATTAATGATAATAGTGAGATATTAAAAATAGTAATATTAATGAACATAATTACATCAATAAAAAGAACTATTATATTTCTATTAAGAATAATGTTAGTAATAATTGTAAATCTAAAAATAAATTTAATAATAAAAATAATAATAACAATATGAATAGTATTAGTAGCTCTAATAATAACAATATGAATATTAATAATAGCTCTAATAATAAAGTTGTCAATCTCTCCAGGTTTTATTTTGATCCCTCTGTTTATAATCTTTTAGAGAAAGGCTTCAATTTTGCCTTTGCCCCGAGGAAAATCCCTATTCATGATATTATTTGTGACACAGAATTTGGTATTAGAGATTTACCGAATTCCTCCAAGGACATCATTAGACAGGACTGTGCGATGATCTTAAGGAAAGCCAAACCCCCCAAGAGTAACCTAAGTAAGCTCGAATTTGAGGCTTTAAAATCTTTAAATAATAATAAGGATATTGTTGTTCTTAAAGCTGACAAAGGTGGTGCAGCTGTCATCCTCAATAAGGAGGATTATAGGAAGAAAATGTTAGATCATTTGGAGAATAGTGGGAGCTACAAGAAACTTGCCAAAAATCCCTTAAAAAAGGTCTCAAAGGCAGTTGCTGATGCTATTAATTCAAATAGCATGGTGAGCTCCTTAAGTAAGAAGTTGATAAAGCAACCCCCTTACTCCAAGAATCTATGGTCTTCCAAAAATCCATAAGGATGATGCTCCCCTCAGACCTATTGTTAATACAATTGGGGGTCCGACTTACCTTCTCGCCAAGTTTTTAGCCCTTAAACTTAATCCCCTCGTAGGTCGTACAACATCCTTTGTTAAGGATTCCTACTCTTTTGTTAAGGATTTGAAGGAAGTTAAGTTGTATATTGATGATAGATTTGTTAGTTTTGATGTTGTTTCACTTTACACCAATATCCCCATCAATGAGGCTATTGATGTTATTAATCGCATTACTGATCCTGACACAACCCATTTAGTAAAACTTTTTTTAATCTTCACTTTCTTCAGTTTTAAAGGTGAATTCTATGAGCAAACTTGTGGTGTTGCCATGGGTTCTCCCCTTTCCCCGATTGTTGTGAATCTGTTTATGGAGGACTTTGAATCTAGGGCTCTTTCCTCAGCTCTTTTCCAACCAAAGTTATGGAAAAGGTTTGTTGATGATACTTGTGTTGTCTGGCCTCATGGCAAAGATAAGTTAGATCAATTTTTCCTTCATCTTAATAGCCAATCTAGTTCCATAAAATTCAGCATGGAACATGAGGTGGATGGTAGCCTTCCTTTCCTTGATGTCCTTATCTCTAGAAATGATGATGGTTCTTTCTCCCATCAAGTTTTTCGAAAGAAAACACATACTGAGCAATATCTTCATGCTAGCTCCCACCATTTCCCTGCTAAAAAATTAGGCGTCCTTAGCACCTTAGCCACGAGGGCGCTGAGAATCTTTGATGAGTCTCACCTTGAGGGGGAAAAGACCCATCTGTTGAATGTATTTTGTAATAATGGTTATAGTATGTCGCAGGGCCTCAAAGCTTTCCTCAAAGCAGAGAAAGGTCCTTCTGTTAAAATTAAAAATAAAAAAGAACCTAGTGAATGGTATGGCAGTGTCAGCCTTCCGTTAATCCAGGGTACCACTGATAAGATTGCTAAAATCCTTAAAAAGCATAAGGTATCCTCTTATTTCAAGCCCCTTAATACAATTCGTAGTTCTCTAAAATCGGTTAAAGATCCGATTGACCCCAGGGATGGAAAAGATGTCTACATCATTCCTTGTTCCTGTGGGACTCCTTACATTGGTGAGACGGGTCGGTCTATTAATCAAAGGATCTGTGAGCATGCTGCTGATATCAAGCATAGAAGATCTCGCTCGTCCGCCTTAGCTGAGCATGCAGAAAAGACTAACCATCATGTTTGCATAGAAGATGCTAGGGTCATTGCTAGAATCGACCATTTCCATCATCGTAAGTTGAGAGAGGCCATTGAAATTGAAAAAAGACCCGCTAATCTCAATAGAGATGACGGTTGGAATATCAGCAGGTGCTGGATTCCTGCCTTATATTCTTGACATTATTTACTTTTTTATTT
>CM076579.1:995505087-995887675 GCA_034641835.2 Pinus albicaulis
GGTCTGCCATAGGTGAGTAAATAAGGGATCGTCAACTAAGGCACAAGAGAAAATAGTAGAGCGACTGACAGACTGACACCAGGGATGATGATGAAATGGGGGGTACTGAGTAGCGAATGGACGACTTCCCTTTTTAGAGCATAAAGGGCATGGATGACCTGGTAGCGGTAATGAGGAACATCAAAGGGGATAAGGGATAGTAGGACGAAGGCCACCAATGTGTGACATGAGAGAGGAAGCATTTGTGTAACCAGCTCCAAAAATAGAAGAAAAGAGATATCAATGCCTTAGAAATAAGCCACTTTGAGGAGGCAACCTCCAATACATTACATAAATGAACAATTCTTGGATGATACAATTTACAAAGCCTCCTTTCTATATATAGGAGTCCATGGGGCCATAATGTAATCCTAGTGGGCCACAATGTAATCCTAGCCGACCTAACAATAATAATTTAAGGGCACAATAATAACAAAATGGGGGTTGCAAGGGTACAATAATAACAATAAGGGGGTTACACTAACAACAAGAAGGGACTATACTAGTAATATAGGGACCTAACATGCCCTTCTCCTTAAAAAAAGTGTTGTCCTCAACGCTTGAGTAGCTCTGGGTGCTTCTGTATAAAATTCTCATCCTCCCATGTAGAATCTTCAGTGGGTAAGTTCTTCCACTTGATGAGATACTCTGAAATTGATCGATTCCGTAGTTGTCGAGTTCTTGTTTCCGTGACCGCTTCAGGTTCCAATATGATTTTTCCTTCCTCATCGAGTTCTAGAAATATTGTTTGAACTGGAAGATTTTCACCTATAACCTTCTTAAGCATGAAACATGGAAAACTGGATGTACTCGCGAAGAAGCAGGAAGCTCCAATTTGTATGCCATAGTACCAATCTTTTGCAACACCTTGTAAGGACCATAGTACTTTGGCGATAATTTATTGTCCTTCTTAGCTTGCTTGAGGGACATTTGTTTATATGGTTGTAGCCGTAAAAATACCCAATCTCCTACATCAAAACTTCTCTCGCTACGATGTTGATCTGCCTGTTGTTTCATTCGATTTTGTGCCAAATTCAGGTTATCCTTTAAGAGTTGGAGAAATTCTTGTTGATGCTCGATGTGATCTTCCACTGCTTGAACCTTCGAATTTTCCCTCAAAGATGATGTGATGGATGGTGGATGATATCCATAAAGTGCCATAAATGAGGTCATTTTTGCTGCAGTATGGAAGGAAGTGTTATACCACCATTCAGCAAGAGGTAACCACTTGACCCATTGTGTTTGTTTATGAGATACAAAACAACGAAGATATCCTTCCAAACATTTATTTACGATCTCAGTTTGACCATCAGATTGAGGATGATAAGATGAGCTATGAGCTAATTGAGTACCCGAACAAGAAAATAACTCCATCCAAAAATTTCCAGTAAAAATGGGATCTCTGTCGCTCACAATAACCCTTGGGCTTCCATGTAGCTTTTGAATTCTATCCATAAATGTAGTAGCAACTGTACTTGCTTTAAATGGATGAGATAATGCACAAAAGTGTGCATACTTGGTAAGTCTATCAACTACCACCATGATGACAATCTTTCCTTCGGACTTAGGTAAACCTGTGATAAAATCCATTGAAATCTCCTCCCAACGTTGACTTGGAATGGATAAAGGTTGTAGAAGTCCCGGGGTCTTAATTGTTTCCACTTTATTCTGCTGGCAAACCAAACATTCCGCCACAAACTTTTGAATATCGGATTTAAGGCCATCCCAAAAAAATTCTTTCTTCACCCTGTGGTAAGTTTTTAAAAATCCTGAGTGTCCTCCTAAAGGAGAAGTGTGCAATTTCAAAAGAATATTTTGTTTTAGTTGGGAATTCTTACAAAGATATAAGCGATCTTTGTACCATAAGGAATCATTTTTCCAACTAAATGTATCGGATGTACTAGGATCTTGCTGCAACTTTTGAATGAGTGTCCATACATCTTTGTCCTTCTTCCATTCATCTCTTGCTTCGGTTATCCAATCTGGTTGGATAATAGAAATGGCACAAAGCAATGCTTCCACCTCTTCATTCTTTCTTGAGAGTGCATATGCAACAACATTAAGCTTTCCTTTTTTGTAGATTATTTCAAATTCATAACCCAACATCTTTGTGACCCATTTTTGCTGCTCTTCTGACGATAGTCTTTGTTCCAAAAAGTGTTTAAGACTATCACGATCAATTTTTACCTTGAAGTGTCTTCCCATTAGGTAAGTTCGCCATTTCTTTAGTGCATGCAGTATTGCTAACATTTCCTTCTCATAAATAGGTTTATGTAAATACTTTCCATTGATTGGACGACTTTCAAAAGCAATGGGTCTTCCTTCCTGCATTAAAACTGCACCAATTCCATTTCCTGAGGCATCACATTCCACAATAAAGGTTTTTTGTGAAGTCTGGCGTAGCTAAGACCGGTGCTAGGCACATTGCCTCTTTAAGATGTTCAAAGGCCTTAGTTGCTTCAGGAGTCCATGAAAATGCATATTTCTTCAATAATGTTGTTAGAGGTGCTGCTATTCTCCCATAATTCTTAACAAACTTGCGATAATACCCTGTTAACCCTAGAAATCCTTGCAACTGCTTTATGGTTGTGGGGACTTTCCATTCCTTAATGGCTTTAATTTTGTTAGGGTCTACCTTAACACCCTCGTGAGATACAATATGACCCAGATATTCCACCTCTTGTACTCTAAAGAAAAATTTGGATGTTTTTTCATATAATTGTTTCTCCTGCAATAGTTTGAGCACCCTGTCAACATGTTGAACATGATCCTTCCAAGACCTGATGTAGATTAGTATATCATCAAAAAATACAAGCACAAATTTTCTAAGGAAGGGTTTGAAAATGGAATTCATCAACCCTTGAAATGTAGAAGGTGCATTGGTAAGGCCAAAAGGCATGACCAAAAATTCATAATGACCCTCATGAGTTCGAAATGTTTTTTTTGGAATATCTTCGATCTTCATTCTAATTTGATGATATCCTGAACGAAGATCCAACTTGGTAAAATAAATTGCTCCATGTAATTCATCCAATAATTCATCAATCACAGGAATGGGAAATTTATCTTTAATGCTGAGCTTATTGAGCTCCCTATAATCCAGACACATTCGCCATGATCCATCCTTCTTGTGTACCAATACTACAGGAGCAGAGAAAGAACTTTGACTAGGTTAAATTATACCCGCCTCTAACATTTCTGCAATCATACGTTCAATTTCGCTCTTTTGGAAGTAAGGATATCTATAAGGCCTGATGTTTGGAGGAACACTTCTTGGAATCAAATGAATAGCATGATCATGATCACGAATAGGTGGGAGTCATTTGGGAGTTTCAAACACCTTGGAATGATTGTCCAAGACTTGTTGGAGATCTGCAAAAATAGATGATTTTGATGTTGGAACTTCTAGTGAGCATAATTGTGCAATGACGCCTCGTTGTTCTTTTTTTAGAAGCTTTGTCATGACATTAGAGCTTATTATCTTTCCTGGCTTCCCCGCAATACCCCATAATTCAACTTCCTTTCCTTCTGAAAAAAATTTCAAGAAAAGTTCTTGAAAATTAAAAGCTACCGTCCCCAAAGATTGTAACCATTGTACTCCTAGTACAACATCGACACCTCCCATAGGAATGGAAAGCATTGGACTAGTCAATACATATTCCCCCATGGTTAGCTTGATATTATGGCATTTTCCAGAGCAATTTATAGTTCCTCCATTTGCAACCATCACTTGACATTCGGGTGTTGGGTATAGGAAACAATTTAATTCCTTGGCTACCTTACAATGAATAAAATTATGGGTGCTACCTGAATCAATCAACACTATTACCTTTTTCTTCTTGATTTGTCCTTGTATCTTGAGAGTTTGAGGAGTGGTAATTCCTGCCAGTTCATTACACGATATGGTCGGATTCATTTCTTCCTCTTCTAGGGTTGGTTCCTGGTGTATATCCTCTTCTTGTTCATTTTCTTCTTCCTCTTCACAATCTATGTAAAATAATTTCTTCTCAGCACCTTATGACCTTTAGTGTATTTGCTATCACAACTGTAGCAAAGCCCTTTTGCTCTTTTTTCTTCCAATTTTTGTGGTGTCAACCTTGTAGGTTGTGGAAATCTAGGCATATCAACACTTCCTTCTTTATAGAATTGAGTGGTAGGCTTCCTTGTCGCCATTATTTTACATTCAACTTTTCTTGCCAACCTGAATGCCTTCTCCAATGAATCTGGTTCCAAATCACGAACTTCATGTTGGATGTTATCCTTTAAAGTGCCTATGAAGAGATCGATCCTGTGTTCCTTTGGAATATCAGTTACCCTTATATTCAATTTTTGGAAGTCCTCAATGTGCTACCCCACTAAACCCTTTTGTTTGAGATTTATCAATTGGCTAAAGAAGGTGTTGCTCTTTGTAGCCTCATAATGTGCTATCATTTCCTCCATAAAAATTGACCAAGTGACAATTTTTTTACGGGAGCAAAGCCATCGATACCATACAAATGTATTTTGTTCTAAATGTAAAGTTGCAATGCGTACCTTTTGTGTGTTTTGCTTGTTATGGAGATCAAAATATTGCTCCATCTGTAGTATCCATGTTACAGGATCCTTTCCATCAAACTTCCTCATATCCATTTTTGGAATATGGTGGTTCTTCCCGCCAACATTAGAGTTTATGAAATCACGATTAACATTTATTTTTTCTCATCATGAGGTTCTTCTACTATCTTTTCACCATTGGGAAACATTTCTTGTATCAACTTTGTCAAATCTTCGATGTTTGATTTTAGATCATCCATCTTAGCTTCCATGCCAGCTTCCATGCCATCCATCTTAGCTTCCACGCCTTTCTTCAAACCGTCCATCTTCACTTCCACGCCATCCATCTTAGCTTCCATGCCTTTCTTCAAACCGTCCATCTTCACTTCCACGCATTTCTTCAAAACTTCCATTTCATTTTTTGTTGCTCTTTGCGAGAGTGAAATTTTTTGCACTTGCTCTTGTAATTTTGATAGATCATGTTGCAATTCTTCATCTTCTTGAGTCATAGTAGAGCCTTCTGAAGGCTTAATGGGTGTTGAATTATTTTTATGGGGCATCTTTTAGAACCCAATACTGCTATATATTCTACAGTATGCCCTTGGAATCAATTCAAATTGATTCTTCAAAGAAGACTTATGCAATTTGGAAAGAAAAAAAATATACACACCTTTTTCTTGCTTTTGAGGAGCTCGATATTGAAATTGGATTATCTGTGGTGCAGCTCTTCAATATTTGAATCTTAGTAACGAGGTAGCCCTCTGAATTCTCTTTTGAATGCCACGAGTTTTGACCCGATTTGGATTCCTCCAAGATAGTTATGTCCAATCTCCCGCAATGACCTGCCTTAATTTGGTTCAATAGAGAAAACTTGTACGACTTGCCACGTGCCTTCATTTTTCATTCCTTCGCCTGCAACGAAATTGATAGCCAAAAACTAAATCGGTATACTTACGACTAATTTTACGGCACTCCAATCCGATGCTCGAGAGAGAGTTATTGAACTTCCCCCGATCACCTCTTTGTGATGAAATTCAGGAGCACCGAAAAGAACTACCTTCCACGGATCATATCTCCAAAAATGTTACGAACGAAGTTGTGAAATTTTTTGATGAATTTCCATGGGATTTCAGCTTCACACCATATGAATTTCATATTCTGAACCTTCGTAGAACAAAACTTATAGTGAAAATTCCACGATGACCTGTTTAGGATCTTGAAACAAGACCTAACTTCCACAGATGATATCTCCGAAAATATTGCGAATCAAGCTCTGAAATTTTTAGAAAATCTTCCTCAGGATTTCAGCTTCGCACCATAAAAATTTCAGCTTCTGAAACTTCGTAGAAAAAAAGTTATAGCGAAAATTCCACGATGACCTGTTTGGAGCAGCGAAACCCTAGAATCCCAAGCTCCGATACCAAATGTTGTGTAACCAGCTCCAAAAAGAGAAGAAAAGAGATATAAACGCCTTATAAATGAGCCACTTCGAGGGGGCAACCTCCAATACATTACATAAATGAACAATTCTTGGATGATACAATTTACAAAACCTCCTTTCTATATATAGGAGTCCATGTGACCATAATGTAATCCTAGTGGGCCACAATGTAATCCTAGCCGACCTAACAATAATAATTTAAGGGCACAATAATAACAAAATGGGGGTTACAAGGGTACAATAATAAAAATAAAGGGGTTACACTAATAACAATAAGGGACTATACTAGTAATATAGGGACCTAACAGGAACCAAGCAATGAAGGTTGGAGGACTATGGAAGGATACAAAGGGACTCGGGATAGACTCCATGGATGCAATGATGACTCAACTCAGATGCTCTAAACAAGGACGACTCGATGATGCTACCACGTAGAAAAGGTCCAATGGGGACCATAAAAACAAGAGTACAAGATGGTTACTCAAGACAAAAATCAACACAAGCGTGGACATGTATGGGGGCAAAGTGGTGCCCCAAGTACAAGTGTTGCAAGTGAAGAAATTTGATTTTGAGGAGTGCTTAAGTGACCCTTCTTAGGAAAAATGTGTCCTGGTGAAGTATCAAATCACAAAAAAATAATAGATACCCATTTGAGGGCTCAGTGAGAGCTTTCCAACGGTACAGACGGTTTGTCAAACTGACCTACGGTTTGGCCGCAACAGGCGAAAGAAAAATCAGGGGTTTCTCTTTTAATAAGGAATTTTCCCTCCAAATTCACTCATTTGCAAGTGGAGTTGTGGTGAATGTAGAGAGGAGAGAAGGCCCTAAATCTTGCGGCGATCGTATCGGACAAACCGGATGTTGGAATCGATATTTGTCAGTTGCAAGTAAGAGGCCTAACCCTACTCTTTCATTTCAATGGATTGAACCTTTAGTTTAGGTCCCCATAGCTCAAGAACA
The DNA here is from genome assembly GCA_034641835.2 of Pinus albicaulis. NCBI lineage: Eukaryota > Viridiplantae > Streptophyta > Pinopsida > Pinales > Pinaceae > Pinus > Pinus albicaulis. The sequence continues at coordinate 995,512,061 of CM076579.1, forward strand.
AGCCACTGCTTCTCTTCACGGTCAGGTCACACTTTTTGGGGCAAAAACTACGACCTGGGTAGCAGGTTTTGAGCAAAAAACTGTGACTTGTCCCAGGATTGGGCCTGGAAAGTTCGACATGTTAGAGAGGGGTTTTTCTGTGCTATTTTTTGGCTAAGAACTGGGTTTTTATGTTTGGATACAGTCTTTCTTATATGTACACTGAAAAATATGATGGTTTTGTGCATATATGGTAGAATTATGGATCAACTGGAGAGAGAGAGACCTGGGCACATTACGGTCGGAGATCTGAGAGGATCAGGGTGTCTGTAGTGCATTGGCCAGGTTTGGGGTTATGAAGTTCGTGGAGAACCCTCTTATGAGAGCTGGAGAGCCCTTGTTGGCCCGGATTGTCAGTTATTGGGATCCAGACCATGAGGTATTTATAGTGAAGGGGCACAGGATCAAGTTGATGGTCCAAGATATATATTTTATGACTGGTCTCCCACCACTTGGGATGGTAGGGAATACTCAGCTAGTGTTATAGTGAGGGTGGAACATCATGGAGTTTGTAGAACGCCATTGTTGACTAGGTCTCCATGTCAAAGGGACACGAATACCCATCGGGGATCTAGAGAGGTTAGAGACCCGTGCTATGGCCACAACAGTGTTGCGGATCCTAGGCAACCAGGCACTCCACCACATCACTAGAGGGAAAATGATGCTTGTGGAGAGTGTGTTGAGTGGGACCTACTATGGGTGGGCCCAAATGATGCTTTCATCATTGAAATGACAGTTGTCTCTATGCAAGCGACAAGTGAACCATGACTGTGTTTATGGTACATTTTTTTGCTCGCTCTTCTTCGAGAAGATCCCGACACTTCGACCTCACATGCAGCAGCAGGATGGGGGCCCGAGGGAGCCCATGATGCATTGGTGGGGGCGAATACTATGCAGAGGAGGAGGTGGGGCGGTCGGACGGGTGTTCCGACCCGAGTTCTTTGCTCATTGGGATCAGAAGCCATTGTACATAGACGACTATCGCTATAGTGGGATGAGTTATCGTGGGGACCCAGATTTGCCACTGCCGCCTGGTCAAGTATGGGGGCCCAATGGTAAGTGAAAATTTTCTAATATTTTATGTGCATTGTAAAGTTTCAGAATGTTGTATATGGTACTGATTCTTCCGCTTTTGGTATGCAGATATAGCACTGGTGAAACCAGCCAGGTATATGGGACGACTTGCAGTATCAGGAACTTTCAGACCCAGTAGATTGAGAATGCCAGAAAATGAGGGTGTAGTAGCCCTTCTGGAGGTCATCCATCATAAATGTGAGAGGTTTCTGACCGGTGTTTCAGAGCACAGCTAGCAAGATTTGGATGACTAGTCCATAGAGCCATGTATTGGTCTACCCTCGGAGTGGCGAGGGGTCATGCGGCTTGTCCTTTGATGCCCTCTTATGAGCTTTGCCCTTTTTACCTGAAGCTGTCACAACAGGAGAAGGTTCTTGTTGAGGTGGCTGAGGCACTGTAGCAGCAGGAGAAGTCATGGGGACCGGTTGAAATGAGGTCAAAGCAAGATAAGGTTTAGGTTGACCAGGTGGGGTAGTGGCTGGGGGATCAAGGTACTAGATGGGAATCCCCAGGGTCAGGTTAGGAAGAGAGAGGGTAGCCATGACAGGTACCGAGAACACTATAAGAGAGGGAGCTAGGAATGGTATCTGACCAGAGGGGTAATGGCTAGAAGGGATGGCTCCAAGATGGTGAAGGCCTGGAGGAACTGTTCCAGGAGGGTAGAGAGGATCATGGATACTAGTTGCAGATGAAGGGCCTGTAGGAGGGGCTCTAGAAGGCTGAATCGAAGGGCTAGGAGTAGGTTGCGGAGGGCAAGGCTGCTGACTAGCCAAAGCAGGCCGCTTGAGGGAAGCTCGAGACAATTGCATCATGCAAACATTTGATGAGCTGGGATCAGAGATAGGAGGAGGAAAACTAGGGAATGTACCAAGCAAAGAGGAGTCTTTATAGACTCTGGGTGAGACACTGGTAAAGGGATCGATTGTTTTATTATTCTCCACCGAAGATATGATGGACTGAGGGGAGGTCTGAGACTTCGGTTCGTAATATGTCAACTAGTCTATGGTGAATATCTTTCCATTATGGGGAAAGGAAATATTGCGGTGGACTGCAGATGGTATAGAAGAAATCACATAGGTGTAGCTATGACCTAATAGAATGTTGTAATCTAAGGGGGAATCAATTACTTCTACGTCAATGCAAATAGTCCTGCCCGAAAGAGTAATAGGACAATTGCGGAACATGCCAATGGGTTGGGAGGCGTGGCCATCCCACGCTCAGAGAGTGATCGTGGAAGGGGCCAACTCAGGTGATCCAAGTTTCTTCCAAACTAAAGTGGACATCACACAGGTGGATGCCCCCTCATCAATGATACAACAGGAAACATTGGCATTCTGGATCTTGACTGGGATTTGAAAATTGACGGAAGCAGGAAGAGGAGGATGTTCTTACCGATCAACATCGAAGATGATCAATTGATCATCTGAAGGATCTACAGCGCCCATGGCAGATAGTAGAGATTTTCATTGTGAAGGGCATGACTGGAGGAGTTCCAACATTGAGATGGCAGTAGGAGATTTCACCAAATCATCTACTATACTATACGAATGGGAAGATTTGTGAGAAGCAACATTTTGGCATAGTGGTCCCTTAAGGATCTTGGCATGAACCTTTGCCTTAGGCTGAGGTATCTGCAAAGGACCATTAGTTTTCGAAAGAGGCTTTGTAGAACCTGAAGAAGGGGGCTCGGGGACATATGTAGCGGGAGGCTTGTTGTACTGATGGGACCGAGTCTGAGGGTTGAGGTCTACGGTAATAGGTTGGTTAGAATTCATCATGAGAATCTAGTAATCGAAGGTACCAGATGGAGGAGGTTGAGTGGCCGCCTGACCTTCAGGTGGTTGAGTAGCCACAAATCCTTGCTGAGGGAAAGGATTAGTAAACATAGCCGACTGACTAGGCGCAACATTGGGAGGGATGGAAGGGGAGGTTTGCTGTCCTCACAATGTTGCTTGAGTCTCCCACATCTATCTCATTTGTGGTAAAAGAGGACAATTGTGCGTGTAATGACCATAAACACCACAAAAATTACAAGGCTTGTTCTTGCAAACATGCCTATCCTGCTTGAGCTGAGTGCCCTCTTGCTGGTTACCAGTGTTAGGTGCATTATTTTGAGGATTAGGTCCAGGATTACTGGGGGAAGATTGATTTTGAGTTCCTTTCCTCTTCTTTTTGGAAGAAGAAGGATTAGTCGCACCCTGTTGTGCATACACCTGCCCTTGAGGGGGTGATGGCTGGTGTTGCTTGGGTTGATAAGGGAAGGGAGGCAGGGGTGCTAATGCTTCAGACGTTGGAGCACTAGGCTGTGGATATAGATAATAAGGAAGTTGGGTAACATTGTAGTAAATAGGAATTTGGGAAAAAGGAGGAGGCATGCCGTATCCTGGATACATGTTACTAGGAGGAGGGAAAAATGCAGGAGGTGCTGGCCCCTCCTTGAGGGAAACCATAGCCCATGGGAGGCTGAGTGTGTGGATGAGAGAGAGCTCCAACGATACCGTCAGTGGCATGAGATGCCCCTGGTGCATTAGCACCACCGAGTCTAGGAAGATCAGGTAGAACGGTATAAACCTAACTTGAATGAGCGTAGATTAGGTCATATTTTAATGCAGTATGGAAAGCGACTTCTTCGGTTTGAGGGAAATGTGATGCGACATCCTTACCTATAACAGGAAAAAGGGATCTAAGGAACCAATCCATGTAGACACGATCTTCGAAGGTAGGGGCTCGACATAGGCTCTTTCTTCTCCACCATTCCTGGACATGATCGGATAGGCGGGTTGCAAACGATTGACGAAAAGAAGTCAAAAGTTTGGTACCAGTGTCATAACAAAGGGGAAGCTGGAATTAAGAAAGAAAATCTCAGGAAAGAGTCACGAAGGTGGTATGAGAGGATGAGGCCTGATCAACATACCACTTAGAAGCTTCACCAGTAAGCGTACGTTGGAACAACCGAAGACGGATAGAGTCATCGGTAATGGAGTTAGACGAACACCACATGTGGAAAGATCGAACATGACTTGTAGGATATTCTCCAGCAAGACCTTCAAACTTGGGGATGTCTGAAGGGAGATTGGTTGGCATAGCAGGCCAACTAGCGTCATGGTGTATAGGGTCATTGATCAGCTAGTTAAAATCGGGAAGACTGAGGCCTTCCATATAGGGGACCAAGGGCGCAGCCGAGGTAGTTCTTGTTGCGGTCCCACTAGTAGTATTCCCAGCATTAGGTCTGGGGTTACCACCAGCGTTAGGTCCTGAACCAGATATGGTGAAGGTGACAAGGGGAGAATCGGGGGCGGAACCAGAAGGGGAACCCAATGAACCAGAAGAGGATTCAGAGTGCAGACTCGGTGGAGTAACTCAAATCCTATGCGGAGGAGTAAGTCTTCCTATCGTAAACTGAGGATGAAGGCAAATAAGTCTATAGGACAAACGCCTTGGTGGCACAATGGTGAAGGCGCAAACACGACACAAAGGGAAGAGAGACCAACAAGGGTGAAGAGGTGCAGGATAAACTGATTACAACATCGAAACAAGGGCACAGAGGGGAAAGATCAATTGATTTCAACGTTTAAAGTCTTTTCTTGGTGGTGTTAACCAAGCGCTTCTTCACTTAGGGTGTGTGTGTTAAGTGTGTAAATTTTAATTTTTAAACCCAGACGTTTATAGAGAAAAATAAAAAAGTGTGTTGTATAACTGTAAATAAACCTGCAGATAATAGTATATGAAACTGAAATAGCATAAAATAAACAGCTAATTATGCATTAATCTAAACCCAAGGAGGCGAGCCTCTCAAAAACTAGTCTGTAGGCGGGAAAAAATATAGTCAAAACACACCAAAATAGCCAATAGATCTAAATTCGGGATGGACAATTATCTACAGTTCAAATCTGCTGGAAATAGGTGTAGAAAAACAACAAAAATCAGATGAAAATTGTTGTAAATGAGGTGGCGAAAGGTTATATCCTGGAGGGAATCGGAGGGGAACCTAGAGAAAAAACCCAAAAAAAACTAAAAGAATGTGTTTTTGATGGATAAATAATCAATATGAAGTGGATCTGAAGGTAAGGGATGAGATCCGAAAAATGGATGAACACACTGAAATTTCAGACAACCTGCAACAGCGAAAACTCTTCCACAAAAGGTGGAGGGTACTGAAGCCTTAGGGGGCTTGGTTCCCACTTGGATGAGCAAAAAAAAACAAGTATAAGTCCAAAACAGGCGGAGATGGAGGTCAGACAACCTTGAACAGAGGCCAGACAAACCCAGAAAAATCTCAGAAAAATTCCCGTAAAAATTCCAAGTCGCAGTTTCTGACCTGTTTTCTGCAGAGGTCGCAGGTTTTAGTCTGTTTTCTGTTCCTGGAGTTTTAGGTCCCAGTTTTGGGCCCAAAAAGTGTGACCTGCACTTATGGCACTCTCGGGAGTAGGTTTAAGAAAAATTTGTCGTCTTAGCTGTGGCTGATGCCTGTCACCTGCGCAATAGGCCCGAAAACACATGTAAGTTATAATATTAAATGTTTTAAGGTTTTATAGGTTAAAAAAACATTAATAAAAGAAAAATAAGAAGCTGAAGAGAAATCCTAGGGTTTTAAGCAGCTGGATATGCAGGGATATGAAAAAATGATAGAGGTCGTAATCGTAATCCCTAGTGGAGTCGCCAGTTGTTAGTATGAATCTTAATCGCAAGTGTACGAAAAAGGCTCACTTTAGATGTGCATAAAAAATGGCCCTAATAGCAAAGATGGCTGCCAATGTCTTTAGATATAAAACTAGTTGACCAAGAAAAATGCTGCAAAATCTAGATCTATGCATTAAAAGACATTAAGCAGTAAATAAAAGCAATAGTTGCGCCATGCATCCAATAGACAAGACAAGAATGTTTTAAAATTTTTTTGTATTTTTTGACACTAGGGAAGGAAACATAGAAAGATGTTACCAGTCCCTCTCAATGGGATGGGTTCTTGTAAGTCCTCAGCACTTCAGATCTAAAATCCCTCTCTCTTGATGGTGTAGAAAACCCAGACAAAAATGGAACTCAAAGGGAGCTCACAAGAAAAATGGTAGCAAAATATGACAATGATGGTGGAACAAAGTTAGACCAAAAGTATAGATCCAGAGTGATCTTTAGGCAACAAAAGGTAGTGAGTGAATGGAAAAACCCTTCTATTTATAATAAAATATTGAGTTAGTCTAGATATTGGTGCATAATGAAAATATTATTAACCAATTCTAGATCCAACTTTTATGGAATATTTTATTATATTTTTTGGAGGGAAAAATACTTTGACTTGGGTCAAATCCCTTTATTTGTAAATAATAAATAAATAAATGATTTATTTATTATTTTAACGATGTGGTTGTGTAATAATCAAATAAATAATGATTTATTTAATTATTTATGAGTGATTTAGTCAAATTTAACAAGGAATATTATTTAAATAAGGTTTAAATAATTATTCCTAGAACATAATAAGATAAATAATGATTTATCTAATTAATTTTCCTATTTTGGGTTAAATATGACCAGGAATATTAATTAAACTATCGTTTAACTAATTATTCCTTGAGGAAAATCAAACAAATGTGGATTTATTTAATATTTCCTCATGGGGTTTCCTGTTTAGACCATAAACAACTTAATAAACGCGGTTCACAAAGTTATTTTCATACTGAAAGCAATTTTACTTAGGGTAAAATTGGTCTTATATGGTGTACTTAGGTCCATCTAATAGTAACAGGTTAGATGACCAAAAAATAGTGTAACAATTGTTACCAAATGTTGTCATGTAATAGCTCAAATGGTCAAATCAAACAACATATTGATATGCATATTTTAGTCCCCCGCAAACACAATATTGGCCAAGATATTAATATTCTCTATAATAAGTCAAACATTATGTAGATATTAAAAACTTCCCCATTCATAGAACTCTCCATCATCTGCTCCATGTATATAAGTCTATTATACTCCTGGCGCACTCATGGCCTTCTGCATAATATTTTAGTTTTTGTGTCGTACAAGATAAACCATACCCATATGCCTTCTTTTATGCAGTTGGGAGACTTATAACTTTACACCCTTAATCCTTTCTCCCAATGGTTTAGGATTTGAATACAACAAAACCTTCTTTGCTCAGTTCACAACTTTCCAAAACTTTTTTCCACAATATCAAATGTTTATTCATGTCCAAAATACTTCCTTCAACAATCAAGTGGCTTCTATTCATTTTCTGCAAATAATAAGTGTTAAAATATCATGAAAAGTTTCTCCCTTTGAATGAGAAGCCATTTTAGTCATCTTCATTCAAAACAACAACCTTTCTATCATAATATTGTAATGAATAAAAAACAAGAAGTAAAACTATATGAGGTTCTAAAACATATATTCATCGTAATCATCAATAACTTCATTGTCACAAATGAACATGACATCAAACTTTGATCAAGGGTAATTTCATATAATTAGGGTAGTTGACAAGTGTATCATCATACTTCAAGGATCATAATCACTACATAATTTATTTATCATATTTCCTAATCATCAAGTTAAGGCATCCGATTTTTTCATACTGTCAATTTTACTAAGCTTATAAAAACATAACCAAGGCCAATAAAAAGATACTGAGCATCAATATTATTGTTACACTTTTATCATAAAGGTTACCATTCTTATCACAATTCATATCAAGTCACAATATATTGAATACAATGCATCTAGTAAATTCATCATGTCTAAAAATGCCAAATATCAAGTGCACCAATATATCACATGTAGTAGAGATCAAACTTACTTTCATATTATTTTTGAAGGTGATCTTAGTGTCATACCTTAGGGCTTCACTAGCCATCCAAAAACTGAATCACAATATTAAAACAATGCAATATACATACCTCGAAGTATTCAGATACCTGTGCAAATTTTAGCTCTTACTTGCATATAATAATTTCGAGATGCTACTTTGAAACATTTTCATCAGGTACCACCAACTCTTTTCTACCTGCACTAGCTTTCATTTCTATCACCTTATATGATCCTCAAAAGGATATTCTTATCACATCTCATCTAGAGGTTAGAAGTATTCACATACTGAAATATGTAGGAAGAAATAATCAAATCAATAAACCTAAACAAGAATAGAGTCAAAGAAGAAACATAAATCTAAGAGGTACTTATGTTTAACGAGAGGTGATCATCTCCCTCATGAATCAACATTCAAGTGGTAATATTATCCGTTATCGATGTAACATTTTTCGCCAATGATTCCATTAACTTCATGAGCAACCATGCCTAATAGAGATTATCTGATCTAGGGTTATACTGAATCTATCACAAGTGCTAGAAAAAAATCTCATTGATCCTACTAGGGTTTCAAAACTGCAAAATTAAAGCCATTATCTTATCCCATGATTTATTCAAAATCCTAACCTCATGATATCCGTCAAACCCTAATAACCAGATTGTGTAGGGTTTCCTTCAAACCCTACTATTCATTTAGGTCTCCTCCATATTTTATTTCTCTCATCAAATGGTGTCTTAATAGGGGTGATCTCAATGAATTTTCTTCAGCCCAACTCTAATACCATATTAATTTTCCATAGGGCTATATTATTATTTACTTTAGATAATTGCATTTAATTATTTATGCATTAAATTCACCCCACAATATCATAACATTATTCATCAACATATGCAATTATATAGAAATAACAATAACATCGTATATGCAATGAAAAATAAGAGAACAATAGAAAAACAACATTTACACAAAGAGACACTAGGATTGATCGGAGGCCAGGGAAAAACCTCACAAGGGGGGAACTCTTTCAAATTATTCTTCTTATTGGATATCCATTGAATATTTCAGCAAGGAGACAATAAAATGGTCCACATCTTCAACTAAAAAACTTATCAGGGTAAAAATGTGAAGTTGGGTTACACTTTTGTGAGAATCAGGGGCGCAAATTTTTTTTTCTCAATAATTTAGCCGAAGTTTTACAAAAGTTCGGCCGAACTATTCGAGAGTTCGGCCGAAATTTCAAAATTAGTTCGGCCGAACTCATTCGTCCGTTTACATTGACGATGTACTGATGGCGTGGGAAAACACATTTTTATCCAGAGATGGGAAAACCGGCAACAAAATTTTGGCCGAACTTGTATTTTATAAATATAACGGCCCGAAAACTTTTATAGGTTTCTTATTCACATCTGTCTCGTGCGTTTGTTTGTCTAGGTGTTGTTGTTGCTCTGTGACGAGATGATTTTTGTTGATTTGCAGTTGCGTTGTGACGACGAGGTTATTTTTTTTAATTTTCAGTTGTGCCACGATGACGAGGTGATTTTTGTTGATTTGCAGTTGATTTTGCAGTTGCAGTTGCTATTTTTTTTTTTTGTAATTTTGTTTTGCTGATTTTTTTAGTTTTATTTTATTTTTATTTTATTTTTTTCACAGTGAGTTTGGTCTGTGTCTTCCACGACATCTTCAGGGATCTCCCTGCTTTTTCCTCGTTGCGGCTTCGTCTGTGAATTTCTGAAAATTTCCAGGTATGAAATCTTCTCTCATTGAAATCCTCTGTTAGATATAAACCATCAGTTTTTTACAATTCCCATACAAAAATTCTTACTATGCCTCTCTAGCTACTATTCTTTACATCATCAGATATCCTTCCAATATATGTTCTATGAGAAAAATCCTCATGAAAGCTTAAACATAAACCTGTTTGGAATTTTCGAAATCAAAAACTGCCTACCATACAAACAAAATAGATTGATATCCACTATCGAGTTCAAGATTTTAGTCGTCAACAATGGGGTGACATATGTCGATCATTGATTCATGGGTTATCTCAACAACGTCCTCTATAACAACTTCTTGTGTATGATTATCGATAAATCATACATTTTTCAGTAGTTTCATTTCTCCATTTGATAGAGTCATCATCAACATAAATGTCTATATCTTCATCATCGTCATCATTGTTTGTCTCATGTTCCACTAATTCTTCTAGAACATCTTCTATCTCATTATCATGGTTTTTTTTTTCAGGCAAAAAAAAAAAATTGGTTTATATTTAGTAACAACTCAAAATACTTATACTGTTCAATATTATAGTTTCTTTTAAAGTTCGCAGAACTTACTTACAACTTGTAATTCCCATACAAAAATTCTTCTATGCCTCTATAGCTATTGTTCTTTACATCATCATATATACTTCCAATATATGTTCTGTGAGAAAAATCCTCATAAAATCTTAAACATAAACCTGTTTGGCATTTTCGAAATCAAAAACTGCTTACCATACAAACAAAACACATTAACATCCTCTATCAAGTTCAAGAGTCCAGTCGTCAATAGTGGGGTGACATATGTTGATCATTGATTCATGGGTTATCTCAACAGCGTCCTCTATAATAGCTTCTTATGTCTTATTATTGATAAATCGTACATTTTTCAGATGAAACCCATAAATTGGGCATACTATTTGGGAAGGAAAATAATAATAATAATCATCTGACTCCCAGCTACTCTCATGATTCATCAACAAGATCATGTGATCTTCATGAGTTGATCATCCCTAGAAAAGACAGAGTGGCTTTCATGATCTCTGACTATTTTGCACACAATAAATATTCCACCTTTTCATGAATTTAAGCCTCTGAAAAAAAAAAAATATTTCTAATGCATGCACAATTATAGTAGTCTTAAAGGGAACACTTTTTTCTTTATATGTATTTGAGGTATGTTACACTCTTACCTATCATATCAGATAGTTTGGATTCTTGAACTTCCTTCATGATATCTATGGTTGCTCACCTTCGTTCAATATTGGGTAAAAGGTCATGGTCTTACCTTAATTTATATTCTAATTCCCTTTCCTAACTTTGATTTTCCTTTTGACCTTGGAGATAAACCCAATCATTAAATATGATAGTCATCCCTTCTATGGAACTTAGTATGGGTTTCTTAGTGGTTTCCAACCCTTATGATGATGTGAGGTGGTGTTTCAAACATGGGAGTAACTTGTGTTTGCATGTGATGATCACGGGCCATGGTTTCTTCTGTGGGTTATAGACGGTTTAGTTCTACCTCCTAAGATAAAATTTCTAAAAAAATTCCCTTTATTCCTTAAAGTCAAAATAGATCTATACTAATGATTAATATTTATACGTATTTTTACCATATAAATTCTAACAATAATTAATCACATATGTGTTAAAGTAGAATATGAAATAAGCCCTTTTTACACTTGGCTTGGCTCTTAGGTACATAGAAGGGTGGGTTTGGGAATGTGGTTCACATTAAAAGTAATAGGGAATGGATTTAGTGGAAACCTTTTATAAGACCAGGGCTCAAACAATGAGAGAGAGAAAAAACCTTTTATATTCAATGTAAAACACATGCATTAACATATAATTGTGATATTTTCCCTTCTTTTCAACTTAGTCCATCCTTCTAGAAAAATCCCTTTTAATGAAGCAGATATATTCATAGTGATCCACTGATATTTCTTCACCAACAACTATTCCATTTTGGACTTATATATCTCAAAACTATGCTCATTGAATTTATGAATCTATATCTTTAAACTACTCAACTATTTTATCACACCACAGGAATCATTTCGATATATCTCCCATTTTAATGGGGTCTATCACATTTCGAGAAAAACACATTAGCCATAAAATTTTCCCATTGAAACCAAAAGTAATTTGATACAGACATAGGTTTTAACCTTATATAGTTTTCCCATTGAAACCAAAAGAAATTTGATACAAAACATAGGTTTCAACCTTATATAATTAATTGTTTCAAATAGATTGTTAATAAAATGAAAAATATTCAATGTAAAACACATGCACATTAACATATAATTGTGATATTTTCCCTTCTTTCCAACTTAGTCCATCCTTCTAGAAAAATCCCTTTTAATGAAGCAGATATATCCATAGTGATCCACTGATATTTTTTCACTAACAACTATTCTATTTTGGACTTATATATCTCAAAACTATGCTCATTGAATTTATGCATCTATATCTTTAAACTACTCAACTATTTTATTACACCATAGGAATCATTTCGATATATCTCCCATTTTAATGGGGTCTATCACATTTCGAGAAAAACACATTAGCCATAAAAGTTTCCCATTGAAACCAAAATTGATTTGATACAAAACATAGGTTTTAACCTTATATAGTTAATTGTTTCAAATAGATTCTCAATAGAATGAAAAATATTCAATGTAAAACGCATGCATTAACATATAATTGTGATATTTTCCCTTCTTTCCAACTTAGTGGACATCCTTCTAGAAAAATCCCTTTTAATGAAGAAGATATATCCATAGTGATCCACTGATATTTCTTCACCAACAACTATTCCATTTTGGACTTATATATCTCAAAACTATGCTCATTGAATTTATGCATCTATATCTTTAAACTATTTAACATTTTATTACACCATAGGAATCATTTCGATATATCTCCCATTTTAATGGGGTCTATCACATTTTGAGAAAAACACATTAGCCATAAAAGTTTCCCATTGAAACCAAAAGTGATTTGATACAAAACGTAGGTTTTAACCAAGTATATAGTTAATTGTTTCAAATAGATTCTTAATAAAAAAAAATATTCAATTTAAAACACATGCAAATTAACATATAATTGTGATATTTTCCCTTCTTTCCAACTTAGTGGACATCCTTCTAGAAAAATCCCTTTTAATGAAGCAGATATATCCATAGTGATCCACTGATATTTCTTCACCAACAACTATTCCATTTTGGACTTATATATCTCAAAACTATGCTTATTGAATTTATGCATCTATATCTTTAAACTACTTGAAACTATTTTATTTCACCATAGGAATCATTTCGATATATCTCCCATTTTATTGGGGTCTATCACATTTCGAGAAAAAACACATTAGCCATAAAAGTTTTGCATTGAAACCAAAGGTAATTTGATAAAAAACATAGGTTTTAACATTATATAGTTGATTGTTTCAAATAGATTCTTAATAAAATGAAAATTATTCAATGCAAAACACATGCATTAACATATAATTGTGATATTTTCCCTTCTTTCCAACTTAGTCCATCCTTCTAGAAAAATCCCTTTTAATGAAGCAAATATATCCATAGTGATCCACTGATATTTGTTCACCAGCAACTATTCCATTTTGGACTTATATATCTCAAAACTATGCACATTGAATTTGTTCATCTATATCTTTAAACTACTTGAAACTATTGTATTACACCATAGGAATCATTTCGATATATCTCCCATTTTAATGGGGTCTATCACATTTCGAGAAAAACACATTAGCCATATAATTTTCCCATTGAAACCAAAAGTAATTTGATACAAAACATAGGTTTTAACCTTATATAGTTAATTGTTTCAAATAGATTCTTAATAAAATGAAAATTATTCAATATAAAACACATGCACATTAACATATAATTGTGATATTTTCCCTTCTTTCCAACTTAGTCCTTCCTTCTAGAAAAATCCCTTTTAATGAAGCAGATATATCCATAGTGATCCACTGATATTTGTTCACCAACAACTATTCTATTTTGGACTTATATATCTCAAAACTATGCTCATTGAATTTACGCATCTATATCTTTAAACTACTCAACCATTTTATTACACCATAGGAATCATTTCGATATATTTCCCATTTTAATGGGGTCTATCACATTTCCCATTTTAATGGGGTCTATCACATTGAAAAACACATTAGCCATAAAAGTTTCCCTTTGAAACCAAAAGTAATTTGATAAAAAACATAGGTTTTAACCTTATATAGTTAATTGTTTCAAATAGATTCTTAAAAAATGAGAAATTTTCAATGTGAAACACATGCCTTAACATATAATTTACTCGAGAAACCCAAAATGAGAAGATCATTTTTTTTATTAGTATATTAATTTTTAGACGATCAGACACACACACACACACATATGTATGTATGTATATATGTATATATCCCACGAAAATTATAAACTACCAATCCATTACCTTGGATTAGATAAAGATTTAGCTATTTAACTAAAACTATAGAACCATGGGGTAAACTACCATGCACTAGAAAATTTCTAAAAGAAAAAACCATGTGATGAAAACCATCATAAAGGGAGAATAGTTTTTCCCAAAAACATTTTTTTGGGGCACTACCCCTGAACACCTGTGTGTGGGGAAATTTTTGTCTATATGAAACCCTAAAGTGGGGGTCCTTTCTGCCCATTTTATTCCCACCAATATGCTTAGAAAAATATATAGTGCAAGGGGGTATTCACATAAATAATATAACACATACCAAACATCCAATAATTCTCCTTAATGTGACCATGAATGTTGCAATGGTTATAATTATTTCTACTACCCTTGCATGGATGTGTAGTGGCTATTTTATTCTTATCCTCCTATTTCCAGTTCTTATTCCCCTCCTTCAAAGCTTCTTGGTGCTATTTTTTCTTCAACCCACTTAAGTACCATTTATTTTGGCTTATGGTTTCTAGATAATGTGTGTATACACATGGCTCATACATTATCCTTAGCTTGAAAAGAATTACTTATTTTTGTAGATGGCTATATAGACCCCACATATACTTAAGGAGTACATTTGGGCTCTTGGGAAATATATCCAATAATATGACCATATTTTTTAACTTAGTACTCACTTATACACCCATATGTCTAAGTAAATTAGTGTGAGTGATTCCACAGGTCCTCTATACACTTCATAGGGTATAATTGGGATAGGTAGTGTTAACTTCTACAAGTTCTATAGGCTGAGTCTGGCCAGGTAGCCTCTGGATATCATCTTTTATGAAAAGTGACATATCTAGTAAATGCCCCTACAGTCAATCTCTGGAATATATCTAAATAGAAGTTCTTCATTTTAATATCCATAAACCACAACCACTTTAAGGGAAACTGTGTACATGTGTCATTTCTCCTATAAATTATTAAGAAATTTTTTTAAAGCATACATGTCATGTTGGATTTCTCCCATTAACTTTAAAGCATGTTTTTTGTATGTGCATAAAATAATTTTGCAAACCATGTAAATGTCATTTCTCCCACAAAATAAAGGCTTTCTCTCATTAATTCAAGGAAAACTTTAAGGCCTAAAAATTGAACCTAAAGTGGCCGAACTCTCATAGGATTTTGATCCTCCACGGGATTTTAGTCTGTATGTTGAGTTTTAACTTCTACAAGTTCAAAAGGCAGTTTCTGTAAAGGGCCAGGTAGCCTCTAGATCTCATCTTTTCTCAAAGGTGACAAATCCAGTAAATGCCCCTACAGTGAATCTCTAGAACAGATCTAAATAGAATTTCTTCATTTTAATATCCATAAACCACTACCACTCTAAGGAAAACCTTGTACGTGTGTCATTTCTCCCTTCTCCCATAAAATTTTAGGCAAAATTTAAGGCATGTGTCATTTCTATTTCATTTCTCCCACAAAGTCATAAAGTTGTGTCTTTCGACATAACTAGTTCTTTTAGTAAGTGCACAAAATAAATTTTCAAACCATGTAAATTTCATTTATCCCACAAACTAAAGGCTTCCTCCCATTAATTCAAGGCAAACTTTAAGGCCTAAAAACTGAACCTAAAGTGGTTGGACTCTCATAGGATAGTATCTCCCAAACTCAAGGCTTTCCCTCATTAATTAGAGGCAAACTTTAAGGCCTAAAAACTAAACCTAAAGTGGCTGAAATTCCATAGGATTTTAGTTTGTTGGTTGAGTCTTAACTTATACAAGTTCTAAACTCTCAATCTCATCCTTTCTTAAGGCATTTTATTGAACTAGATGTGCTTTATGCCATAAATTTTAAGGCAAAATTTCATGCAAACCATGCATGAACCATGTATAGGTGTCATAAATCTCCCTTAAACTCTAGGCAATGCAATATTTAAGGCATCTCATTTCTATATGTGAATTCTACCATAAAATTTAAGTCAAAATTTAAGATAAACCATGCACGTGTCATTTCACCCATGCATTTGCAATAAATGTAAATTTAATATATATTTTAATTGAATTCGTTTTTTTTAGGGAAAAAAAAAACCACTAAATATGGTTGAAAAATGGAAATTATGCATAGATGTTTCTTGCTATCCCAATCCAGGGAAAGCAGTGATTAAATATGTGCTTTTCAATATTGCGGCTAGAAAAGTTTTCCAAAGGAAAATGAATATACCAGGAAGAACAACAAACAACGAGGCATATTACATTGCATTGATAGAAGGCTTGGGAACAACTATGGAGTATGGATCAAATCGAATTGTAGTTTTCACCAATTATGAACTTGTGTGCAACCAGATGAATGGTGTGTGCCAACTTAAGAAGGAGAGGCTAAAAGAACTGCATGGAATAGCAAACAATATTGTTAGCCAATTTCAATTTTTTAGTATAAGGCATTGTACAAATGTGAATAAGATGTCTGCTGATTTATTGCGTGGGGCAATGCAAATTCAGGATTCATCTATCAAAGATGAATTAGAATTATACGGGGCAATGCCAATGCAAGATTCATCTCTCAAAGATGAATTAGTTTTGAGACACTCTTCTTCAAAAATTCAAGATTCATCTCTCAAAGATGAATTAGTTTTGAGACGCTCTTCTTAAAAAATTCAAGATTCATCTCTCAAAGATGAATTAGTGTTGAGACGCTCTCCTTCAAAATTTATTGATGGACATTGTAACATATCTTGGATATGTGTGTGTTTTGTACTTATAAATGTGTCTTTTTTAATGACCATGTGTTTTTTTCAATTATATACCAAGTGTTCTCCCACCACACCATGTAAAGTGCACCTTGGTGAACTTTAAATTTGCAAAAAGTAGTGAACTTCACATTTTTATAAAATTAAAATGCGATGAATTCAACAATTTTTTGTTTAAATGGAGTTTCATGCTTCTTTTTTAATGACCATGTGTTTTTTTCAATTTTATACCAAGTGTGCTTCCACAATGTAAAGTGAAATTTGGTGAACTTGACATTTTTATAAAAAAAAATTTCTTAAATTGAGTTTCACACATCAATTGTTGCTTTGAAAGTTGTGTTTTACATAATTTGTGTATACTAAATTACATTAATTTCTGAAATTGATTTTGAATTTATTTTAAATAGTAATTTAAAAAAATAATTGTAAATGTCCATCGTAGATATATATGTCATGGAGGATGAATGACGAATATTAATAGAATCCCATATCTCTACGAGAGAGGGGGATCAGGGATTGAAAGATGTTCATGATATTTAAATATAATCTTAAATCTCCATACATATACATACATGTGTGTACATATGGAATTGATTTTTTATCAACTTTATGAGTTAAAGTAGCTGTTGATAAGTTTCATTGTTTCATTTTTTAGGAGCTAAGAGGAGACGGGTCTCTACTCCATAAATGGAGCATGCCTATGGTTCACCCAGTTGTGGTATGGTTCACGCAATTTAATCAATGAATATGTACATGTATTTATATGTATGAATGTATTTTTGAATTGATTATAAATTCATATTTGTTTATGAAGCTTCTCTCTCTTCTTGAGAGGTTGGTGGTGGTTCAAATCCCCTTAGAGGGCCATCAATAATTGCTAGCAGGTTTCATGAAGGTGGTGATATGTATTCCCCCAGAGGCCAATCAACGGATGTTCGTGTTGGTTCTCAGCAGGGTCATTATGGTTCTCAACAATCTCAGGGTGGGAAAGATGCTAGCCAACCACATCGAGGTGGCCATCAATTTGAATATTTTTTTCATTAAATTTATATAAATTTGTTTACATGTGTTTTTTCTAATATACAAAATTTTCTATATTGATGCAGATGTTGAAAATGCTCCAAATGTTGGTCAAAAAATAAATAGGGCAGATTGCTTCATTCAAGAAGAAGTTTTTCGACCCACCATGACTTATCCGGCCGACATTTACGATATACCTTGGGAAAGAAACATGCAGCAATGCACCTTAGAAAGGTGTCAACATCTTCATGCAAAATTGCAGAGAGATCTCGTGGATTTGACTCTACCTGATGAGAGTCGAGAAATATTGGAAAAAGTTACACACTCTTTAGGCGAACTAGTAGATGTGTACCGAAATCTTGGGCCAACCACTGAAACTTTTGCAGAAGTCATGAGAAAAAGAAAGGAAACAGTGATGGCTCTAGATAAATGAGAGGTTGTTAAAAAAAGAGTTACAACAGATATGGCCAAGTCTATGTTTAATTTCAAAGAAGGACCGAAAAGAAAGATGTTGAAGGTGCAATATTTCAATCACCCTGATAGCTCACTATTTGTATGATAGACACCTTGCGGCCTATGGAAGACTCCCATGGAATGACTAGGTTCTGTTTTATTTTGCAAAACTATTTTATGCAGAATTATTTTTGCAAATGAAATCCAATTACAATGACCTTCCCTCTAAATTTTTTGGTCCTAGGAAAGGTCGATTGTGTGACCATAGGGGTGCTAGGTGTGATGTTGAGTTGCCTTGCTCTGATCCACCGTTGGTTATTCGACCTTTTCATGTCAAAACTTTGCGGTTAGATATGGAAGCCACTTCTCAAATTCGTCGATAAGCAAGGGATGCCATCATCGACAATGTTCACAGTGGATTGGGTGGAGTCAATGTTTGTCTGAATCGACAAAGTGCACATGATAATTCACGCGCTAATTTTGTGTATTATGTAGATGAAGAGATTGACAACATGAGTGTTGAATATCTCAAAACATATGCAAAGAATTTTTGCAATGGTTGGCATGACCTAATTGTTCATGAGGAAGAGGGCATGAGAACAATATGTGTTAATGGAACTTAGGGTTCAATTATTTTAACACATGTACAATTTGTAATAAATACATTTATTTGTAGACATTAATCTAACAAAAATGTATCATTATATGTTAACACCATTTTCAATTGTCACGCTTGAAGAATGAAGAAAATGTTAATATCACATTCGGAGCCTTTGGTTCAAATAAACAAAATGGTTCTCACCATCAAGATATGTTGGAAAATGTTAGTGTTTTATAAGTGATATTTTTAAAATAAATAATTGTGCACACATGTACATGTACATATATATAATAAAATGTTTTAACAGATTCCTATTCCGTCTAATGTTTTTTGGATGGTGGTACCTTATTCTTCCTTGGGAGATGTACCTTCTACTTCCTTAGGAGATGCGTGAAATCCACAACCACAAGTATGAACAATTTTTCACTTTAAAAATTTATATTTTTAAGTTATATATTCCACCTCAAAAAGTTCCATTAAAAAATGAGATATATCTATTTCTTGAGTTATTTTAATTTTTTTGAATTTTAGGTTTTTGAAGATTTTCTTTCTGAACCAATCTTAGGAGATGTGCCAAATTTGACAACATAAGTATTCAAATTTTCACTTAAATATATATATATATATATGTTTTTAAGTTATAAGTTATAAATTGAAGCTTAAAAGTTTTATTATAAATTGAGATCTAGAGATTTTGAGTTATTTTAAATTTTTTGAATTTTCGGTTTTTGGAGATTTTCTTTTGGAGCCTCTCTTAGGAGATGTGCCAAATCCACCATTAGATGTATTCATTTTTTCACTTAAATATATGTTTTTAAGTTATAATTTATAAATAGAAGTTTAAAAGTTTTATTATAAAATGAGATCTTGATCTTCGGTTATTTTATACTTTCAAAGTTTTTGAATTTTAGGTTTCTATAGAGGATTTATTTTCTCCACGGACTCTAGCGATGGAGATAGGAACATCCACACCATTTCAACCATTTGAACAAGTTGTCTATTTTTTTTTAATATTATTGAATTTTTTATATATATATGCATTTTCATTTGAAATTTTTTAATATATATATATATATATATATATATATATATATATATATATATATATATATATAATTGTAAATGTATATTGTACATTTTACTGTTGGAGATGTTCCTGGGGAGGAAGTTGTTGTAGCGGGCAGGCAACGAATGGAGAGGGAACCTCATGAGATATTGCATGATTTTTTAACATGAAGTTCTATATATTCTCACTCAATTTTAAACCATCAAATTTTAATGTTTGTACACATTTTGTATAGGTTCCCCATGCTTTGTAGGATAGCTCACGGATTGAGACTTTTCTGGGAAAGACACTACATGCATTTGTATTTGATGGATGATGCACATGCACATGTGCAACATTGTATTTTGAATAGATTTCTAGTCTTAAATTTACTTTTTTATATATTATATAGATGTAGTCATATATAACTTGATACTTGATACTTGTGAGATCTACAAATTTTGGACATATTATGTGAACTACATTTGGTACATCTGAATGTGATATATAATGTTTTTAAAACTTAAGTTTTGGATGGTTGAACTAAATTTGGCATGTGAGGTAATGTTACAGTGTTATATATAATTTTTTTTTTTTAAAACACAAGTTTTGGATGGTTGAACTACATTTGGCATGTGATGTGAATTAATGTTGTATTAAATAATTTGTTTTGTTTTTAAAGTGTTATGGTTGAACTACATTTGACATGTGAAGTGATGTGACTTGATACTTGATACTGGTGATCTATAATGTTTTGTTTTTAAAACTCAAGTTTTGATACTTGTGATCGATAATGCTTTGTTTTTAAAAAGTTTTGATAATTGTGATCTATAATGTTTTGTTTTTATAACTCAAGTTTTGGATAGTTCAACTACATTTGGCATTTAAAGTAATGTTGTGTTATAATTTGTTTTTTTTTTTTTTAACTTTAGTTTTTGATGGTCAAGAACTACATTTTTCATGTGAAGTAATGTTTTGATCTATATTAATGTTTTGCTTTTGAAAAAATCAAGTTTCGGATGGTTGAACTACATTTGGCATGTAAGGTAATTTTGTGTTATAATTTGTTTTGTTTTTCAAACATAAGTTTTGGATGGTTGAACTACATTTGGCATATGAAGTAATGTTGTGATATATATTAATGTTTTTATTTTGAACTACATTTGGCATGTGAATTAATGTTGTGTTATATTTGTTTTGTTTTTAAAACTTAGGTTTTGGATAGCTGAAATACATTTGGCATGTGAAGTAATGTTGTGATCTATATTAATGTTTTTCTTTTGAACTACATTTGCCATGTGAATTAATGTTGTGTTATATAATTTGTTTTGTTTTTAAAACTTAAGTTTTGGATGGTTGAACTACATTTGGCATGTGAAGTAAGATGTGTTATATTTTTTTTTCTTTTAAACTTAAGTTTTGGATGGTTGAACTACATTTGGCATGAAAAGTAATTTTGTGATCTATAAATTTTTGTTAAATTAAAACTTAAGTTTTGTATGGTTGATCTACATTTGGCATGTGATATAATTTTAAATGTTTTTGTTGGATAGATGGACTACAATTGGCATGGCATGTGAAGTAATGTTGTGATATAATAAAAAAGTTTTTAAAACACAAGTTTTGTATGGTTGAACTACATTTGGCATGTGATTATGATATTATGTTTTGTTTTTAAAATTCAAGTTGTCGTTTTCAAAAAAAAAAGGAATTCACATAAATATATGTACAGTAGAAGTGATTTTACACACGTGTTTGAATATATATGTTAAAACAATTGAAGTACAATATATATATATATATATATATATATATATATATATATATATATATATATATAAACAATCATAAAATTCTAGTTCTTGTTAGATGTGTCAAACAATCATAAAAATGCATTCTATGATGTATATATATCCAGTACGTGCAACATTTTTCATCAATGCACATGGGAAAACTACTTGAACAATTAGTTGCATTCTAGAACATATATATATCCAATACGTGCAACATTTTTCATCAATGCACATTGAAAATCTACTTTTGGTTAATTTCCTATAACATATCCGACCATTAGACAGACATATTTTGTACCATTTTCTATCAGGAATAGAGATGTGGGTCAAATCCCACCAAAAGTCAGAGAAGTGCTCCGAGTCTCTTGTCTGAAAGGAATCTTCGTACAAAACTATACTGTGGATGATTTATTTACATTGTGGATACTTTTTACCAGAAAAGCCCACGAGAAAAACTGGTCACATTCAGTCCGTGTATATATCTAGTACGTGCAACATTTTTCATAAATGCACCTAGAAAAAATACTTTTTGTTAATTGCATTCTAGAACATATCTATCGAGTACTTGCAATATTTTTCATTAATGCACATAGAAAAGCTAGTTTCGGTTTTAATTGCATTCTAGAATATATATGTTATAGAAGGATTATATATATATATATATATATATATATATATATATATATATATATATATATATATATATATATAATTCTAGAACATATATGTCCAGTACTTGAAGAATTTTTATCAATGCACATATAAAAATTACTTTCAGTGAATTGCATTCTATAACATATATATATCCAATACATGCAGCATTTTTCATCAATGTATGTATAGAAAAGTTACTTTTAGTTGATACTAGTGTGCATGTACCAAAACAATGTATATGTGCAAACACTTGCATAGATAACATAACAAGGTAGCTCAATTTTTAGTTGATTTCTGGAAGTTCTAAAACATGAATCCAAAGAGAAGAAATTGTTGGGAAATCCAATCAAAAAAATTCCAATGGAATGCCATCTTCAATGATACATTCATGATCAGATTTTGACATTTCCCATTTCTTAATTTTCGTTTTTTCTTTGATTGAACCTCTATCAACTTTATGCGTGCTGCACACACTAATTGACTATATTGACAACTTATGACATCAGGTTCATAGTTTTCAAAGTAAACAAAATCCAGACTTTGATTAGTTTTTTTCTGAAAAAACAACCTTTCAATATAATAGATCCTCTTTCATATGGAGAGCCGCAGTCATTATAGTTTTTCTAATAATTTCATTTTTCATTCAGTGCAACACATCAAATAATGCTTCAAATTTTCATCCTTGTCAGTTGGTGCAATTACAACAAAAACATCTCCTGCACAATAAAACAAAATTAAAAAACTTATGAATTTAAATTTATTTATAGATCTCTATCATTTGAAAGAAATTCAAATGTTACCTTCTCTACCAATATCAGAAACTCGATCACCATCAGATGATATTGTAGTCTCCTCTGATTGCATTTCTTCAAACATTGCAACGAACATTTTCCCCTTTGTATTTAGCTTTGTATGTTTCCAATCTTTTACATACATTTTGTTTTCACAAACATCATTAGATTTTGTGTTGTCTATGCAAACATGATAAAAACAAGAATATTTTCTTTTATCCAATGCAAACACATTTGTGGACAACTTTGTTTTAATTGAATGCAATTTTCGAGTCCCTTTTATTGTTTCAATGTCTTTTCCAATTGATCTATCTACATCTTCGTTCCCAATATGCCAAAAAAAACCATATATGGAAAATTCAAAGAAAAATGTAAATATTATATCAAAATACCATCAAAGATAATCATTGTGATAAATGTACATTGTTTAAAATTAGATATCCAATAAAAAATAAATTTAATGTACCTTTGCACTTCCCTTGATCAGTTAGTCTCATGGCTTAGAGCAGCAATGCACCATTGAACAACTTCTTTAGTGCCCACAAGTCGGTTTTCAGAGGGGTTCATTTGATATCTTCGAAGTGCTCATTTTATGCATGCCCCTGCACCGTCATGTTCTCCTTTTCCATGGCTAGTCTTAAAGAAATTCCAACAATGTTTAATGCAGGTTTCTAATGAAGAAAACACAACCAAAATAATGATCGTAAATATTTGAATTGACCTGCGCATCCATCTGAAAATATCCAATGTTCATTAAATTTTATTCCACAAATTTTCAAAGAGTCATAAATATTTCCAAAACAGTGTTGTAGAAAATATGTATCATGTGTACGATCGTCACTGATATAAAAGTGATATTCTTTAATAACATGTCTATTTTCACTGGTGCTTTCTATATGATCGACATTTTGATCAACATTTCTATATAGAATATGAAAAAGCATGGAGAGTTGGTTAGGATGATAGTATTCACTCTGAATTTATTTTTGTGGAACAAATGTGTATTTTTCTGCAAAATCAATTACTGAAAAAATGGTCCCTGGTGGAAAAAATTCACGGGATTTTTCGAATTGCAAGTCTTGCCATCGAGCTCTATCGGAATGTTTGGTGTATTTATAAATTTCTGCCTGAAACTTTCTCAAAAAATCTATCACCCAAATTTCTTCTTCTTGTAATTCAAATCTTTTAGCACTATTTGAACCTTGAATCGATGTATGAATATATTCATATCACTTCCATTTCACTTTCATGTTGGAAAATGATTGATCATTTATATCAATACGATATTTATTTTGAAATTTAGTCAAATTTCCATAATCATTGCATTTTTTACCACCAACACATTTCTTTTCGTAAAATAATTCATCCCTTTCTCTTTCACATAGAATTTGATATATGAAATCATGGATAGTGGAAGGAGGAGGTGAATCTTTCCAAAATTTTCTACCAAAATTAGGAATGTCTCATAATATAACCCAAATTCCACATAATAACGACAACAACAAGTGTTGTGTACGGTGATAGGTTTTACATACCATGCTTTTTGTTGAACAAAAGCACTAATTGAGACATGAATTTCATGATTCTCTTCTTTGAACTTGTTGAACAACTCTATCTGAGTGGTTTCCAAGAAATTTTTTTCATGTTGTTCGTATTGATTTCGTGCTACTCTTCTTCACATCACATCCCTTGCATTTGGCAAAACACGTGAATTTTTCTTCCAATATTCATATATTGTTTTTTTAACATTTTCTCCAATTCTATCTTTGTATGGTTGCCTACAAATAGCTCTCAACAAGTGATTTCATCATTTACATCTGTTTGCAACCAAAATTTTCGATGTTTGTGCAAATTTTTTTATGAGGTTCCTAATGCTCGTGCCATAGATTTTATCAAGCGATTATCTTTAGTACTTGATGAAACCACTGCCATATGTATTTCTCTACGTACAATTGAAACATTTTTATGTCTAGATCTTCTAATTGAATTTATATAACTATTTATATTTTGTATCACATTTTCCTTCACTTTTAATATTTTGTTGATTTTCGAATACCCAATAAAGTTGTAGCTTCTTTTAATTTCCTTAATGATAGTAGACCTTTCAACATTTGGGCTTAAACTGTCACATTTTCCTTTATGAAGTACATATCAAAAAAGTGTTTAACATGATATCTTATAACATGGTCAGCTCTTTTATCTCCATATGTGTGAGTATCAACATTTTCTAACATCTTATCATCGACATTGATTTCATCTATACATAATCGAATGCATAGTACATAATAAGTTTACATATTCAATAAATAACCAAATTAATAAATATGTATAATTTCAATAATACATGCATGTGTTCAACATATATATATGTGTTCAACATATATATATATATATATATATATATATATATATATATATACAAACACACCTGTGATTCAATTTCTTCACTTGAATTTCTTTCAACATTTTCACCATCTTAAATCATTGGTTCAATATCTCTTTCACCTTCTCTTTCAAAATTTTGTATCTCATCATCAACTGTTTACATTGCAAAATATTTTTCAAATTAGTTCATGAGATAAACATTAAGCTTCACATTTTACACTAGGAAAATTTTAAATATCAAATTCATAATATTTACATTTACATACATGTTTCAACTTCTAGTTGAGATTGATTTTCCCTTTCAATATTTGAGAGTGCTTCTCTCTTTCTTTTGTGAGATTCTCTCATCTCTTCTCTACGTTCCTCAGGGTCTCTTTTTCGATCATATTTTCTCGTGCAATTCCTTCGATTTCCCATGATAATAGAGTATGAAGTTCAAAAAATTTCCTTCAAAAATTAAAAAAAAAACTCAATTAAATAAAACATCACAAAAGATTTAATTTTAAAAAAACTCATTTTAAAATTTTTGCAAAAAATACATACTTCAATCCAAAACACTTACTTTAAAAAATCCAAGAAAAAAATGTCTTATAAAAATGAAACGAAGCTCAAAATATTTCCTTCCAAGTCCTCCAAAAAATTTTCATTTAAAAAGTTAGACAAAAACTCATTTTAAAAAATCATTATAAAAGATTTACTTTAACCCAAAACAAGTACTCTAAAAAAATGTTACTTCAAAAAATACCTCCAAAAAATGTCCATTTAAAGTTAATTCCAACTTCTTAAAAAATGCCACTTTAAAAATAATTTAAAAAAGCCTCTAAAAAAATATCACTTTAAAAAATACCTCCAAAAAATGTCCTTTGAATATTAAGCCTAAAAAGAGTCCTTTCAAAATTAAGCCTAAAAATATTCCTTTGAAAATCAAGCCCAAAACCTCTGAAAACAATGAAAATTAAGCCCAAATCCATACCTTTAAAAAACATGAAGCCCAAAAAACATCCAAAAAATGTATCACATACCTCCAAGAAATGTCTTTTGAATGTACCTCCAAGAAAAGTCCTTAAACCCAAAACAATCCTTTGCAAAAATATCCTTTGAATGTACCCCCAAGTAAATTCCTTAAACCCAAAACAATCCTTTTCAAAAATGTCCTTTGAATGTACCTCCAAGAAAAGTCCTTAAACCGAAAAAAATTCTTTGCAAAATTAGACCAAGACCTTTGCAAAATCAGACCAAATGTGAGAAAATATGCGAAAATAATGAATGCTTTCGTGGAAATTTATATTGCCGCAAAATGTTTTTTTGGAGGGGCTTCATGGTATTTTCCAGCCGATAGAAATTCTGGTAAAAGTTCGGCAAATTTTTTATAAAAAATTAGACCGAACTTTTATGTTGTTAGACTTGACGGGTCGTCGGCACAAAAAACAATTCGACCGGACTTTTTTTAAGAGTTTGGCCGAACAAAAACGTCTGCAATTATGCAGAGCCAAGCTCTGAATACATATCTTCAACTTTGGACAATTAAACTCCATGAAACATTCTGAATTAACTGTCAGAACCAAGACAAGAATTTTCATAATTTAATCTACTTTCAGGAAATATAACTGTTATGGAATTTCAGAAATATTTACTAATTTTAATTAATTTTTTAATCAAATGGGTGCAAACAATTTCTGAAGGTCATTATGATTCAGTGAAATCATAATTCTGTATCTTCCAAAATACACTGTAAAAAATTTTGAAAAAATTATGGTGTATTACATTGGTCTGTCGTCTGTAATGGGTAGTTTTTAGATTTTTATTTTATAACTTATATGTTAACAAATTTCGTGCGTCGCGAAACATATTCAAAATATGCAGTTTTTTCATATAGGATGAGTTCAAAAAATTCTAGTAATTATGATATGTGTCAGTTGGCTTTGTAAATATAATGAAACTGAAGTAGACTC
Organism: Pinus albicaulis; assembly: GCA_034641835.2. Classification (NCBI taxonomy): domain Eukaryota; kingdom Viridiplantae; phylum Streptophyta; class Pinopsida; order Pinales; family Pinaceae; genus Pinus; species Pinus albicaulis. The sequence goes on from CM076579.1 coordinate 995,539,628, forward strand.
TATCTAGATTGTTGTAACACATTTTGTTTCTCAAAAACACAAAGTTTCAAATAATACAACAGTGTGTATTAACATGACTTCTATGAATCATTTGATTGTTAAAAAACACACACTCAAAGAAACGCTAAGTTGACATATCAAATGTGTATAATAATATTCCAAAAAATAATTAATAGAAAGCTCATAAAATTTCTGACAACTTTTTTTTTTATCGCAAAATGAAATTCTAAACAGAAAAATTGTTTTCGCTTGTAGAAAGTTGAAGAACAGAAAAAAATGAATTTTTTTCTCAAAAAAGGGAAAAAAGTGTAACCCAACTTCACATTTTCACCCATTTCTAAGTCTCTGGTGAATAAATTATTCCTGTGGAAAAAGTTGTATAACCTGAGGATGACGGATGGAGACTTGGTGACAGAGCATCTGAACGCCTTCAATACTGTGGTAAGTCAGCTGTCATCTATTGATATTAAAATCTCAGATGAAGATAAGTGCATCAGTTTGTTGTGTTCTCTACCAGAATCATGGGACAGTCTGGTTATTGCAATAGGTAGCAACACAACTACCTTGAATTTTGATGACATTGTCTCAGCCTTGCTGTTGGAGGAAATGAGACGGAGAAATATGGAGGGTCAAAATGGAGATGCCTTATCTGTACGAGGAAGGTCCCAAAATAGAAACAAGAATAAAGTTTCGAGTGGGAGATCTAAATCTCCTGGAAAGTTTGTAAAGGTGTGCTGGAAATGTGGAAAGGAAGGGCACTTTAAAGGCATGATCTAGCTCAGAAGAGATAAAATGATGTTTCTTACTGAAAAAAATTTTCAAGGTAGTAGGATAATAATATATTTTTTTCTGAATATAACCTTATACATTTTAATTTATTCTATTTTTTTCTCCATTGTCGCCGTGAAATGTTACACCACTGATTAAATATTATAATGAAGAGATGCGAAATTTGATGATATGATTTAACAAATTCAGCCAAACATCACATTAAAATGCACTAATAAAAATTTAATTGATATGAATATTGTTATAAGATATGTGTCGACTTTTGATGAATAATGAATTTTAATAAATCACAATAATGGCACTGTCACAGGTCAATGTTTCTAAAAAATAGAAAACGAACACCATTGTGTGTTAGTTACTGTGCACCGATGTGTTTGTATGATACTACGCACTAGTGCATTTCTACAACCTATGGGAACTACACCAAATACCAATACCAACTAGAACGCCCAATGCGCTTTATCGACGACTACCACTCGGGCGGGCGAATAGGCGTTGCATGCACCGGTATGGTTTGCCTTTAACGCGACGGTGAGATTTTATAACTTAACAGCCTAGTGTGTTTTAACGCCTAAATGGCTCGATGCGTTTTTACACATTAATGGCGTCGGTGCATGCACCTTCTATCGGTGTGATGCATATTTGTGGGTGACATGCACTGGGACGTTGCTAAATGCCCCAGGGCTTTCGATTTTTTTTTCCATCCCGGTGCTTGGTATATTTACAATACCGTGCGTACAAGGTAAAACACACTGATGTGTTCACACATGATGCACACACCGATGAGAAAAACATCCATAAAAACCTCCAGCCACCTAGTTTTTTTTAGTTTTGTTGAAGTTCATTAGAAGCTCTGTCAAACCCTCCGTTACCAAAAATGGATGTTGTAGCAAATGTCCTTTTGACAACTTTGGAAAATTTTATAACACTAAAAAACTCCTTTATAACCTCTGCTAGAGGGTCTTTTTCTTGTAGTGACTTAAGGTTTTCAATTGGATTACCATTGTATCCAATACACCTTTTAATGTGATTTCAAAATTTAATCTTTGTCACAAAATAGGATATTTTGTATCCATATATGGAGCAATAAACTTCCCCTTCCATCAAAATTATTGGTGTAACCCTAATAGGCCTTTAATTTCATTCCCTTGTTGGATTTTGTTTGAAGGTACCTTGAATAATTTAGCCTTGTAAAATTTGACTACAACAACTCCCTTGGGGAGCATGAAAATGGATGAAAATGAGCAAGGTATATATAGGGTCCATGTGCATAAATTAGGTTTCTAAGATGTGAGTGTGACAACCCTTACAAAGTGAAATGACCTTTTACATAGAAATAAATAAGTGAGTAACTAAGGTTCCCATTAGTCATGTAATGTCAATTGAAACCCTCAAGTTATTTTTAAATGCACAGGGTGATTAGAAATTACCTTGAATTTTTCTTATGAAAGTGAGGCTACCAAAATCCCTCTTCCTTAAACCACGTAAAAAATTATTTTTGAGACCACCATAATATTTGGCTTGTCACAAGCTTTCCAACAATATAAATTTCATCAAAATACAAGCTCTGGATGAAAACGTATAATCTTTATAAGGTTTTTCTTTCTAATTTCCATGTCAGCATCCATACATTTCCATGTGGAAGAAACATAGTAGTCCCAATCCATGTTCAACACTCCATAGGGCCACATCCACAAAGCTACACATTAGCCTAGGTCTACATCCAAATTAGAACTCCCCAAAGATCCTCAGTCTAATGATCTTCCAGATCTTTGGACTTCTAGATTCATTTGAGGTTTTTAGAAATTTTGATCCATATCTATTCGATACATTATTTTTTCCTACAAATATCAATAAGTTGAAATTCAATATTAAAAAAACTTCAAAAGCCCTTATTTTATGAAAATATGGATTTCCAAACTTTCATTGTCCTCAACGTTTCATCATCGCTATCTTAATGGCCATCTAGTCTCCACCTCACACCATTGTACCAATTATTTTCCTTCTCAGCAACACCATGTTAGAATGAGTTTATGATATCACCCCCATTTATCTGACTATTTGGGATTTTTTCTCTTTTTAACACACCCATATTTATTCGAATCCATTCATATCTAGAAAAATCCAATAGTGTTCTATTAAAAAAACTTAGAATTTTTGGACTTACAAATTCTACACCGATTTTCATGGTGACTCATCAAACACCATATCAAATTTTTCATACCAATCTTGCCACATCACCACACCATACTATCATGCTACATTATTGACATGTTAGCATACCATGTCACTCAAATCTTCCCATTGCACCAATCATCATGACACATCATCCTTCCACATCAAAACCTTCCAACTTGTAGGGTTTGACAGTGCCCACATGGCTCCACATAATCTCCATGTAACCCACTTCCTTGGTTTCAAGATCCAGGTTTTTTAGCAAAGTCTCATTATAAGAAATTTTAGATGTTCAAATACCCGAATCTCGATGTATTTTGGATCCCAATTCCCATCACTTGACAAATTCCATGTAGTCCATCTATTGCTCTCAATAGAATTTGGATATTGTTCCTTGTTTGGACCCATTGGAAATGCATTGGGCCACCAACCCACAAAGAAACCTCAGGCGAGCTTACAACATCTTAATCTTGTCTGATTGATAGAGCATGAATGACAATGGAATGAATTTTTCATCTAGTGGATTTTTAACCAGGAACCGAGCCACCAGTTCCTTTGTTCAACCTTCACTTGCTACTAAATAAAAATTGATCCCTACTCCCTCAAACATTGGACCATCATGAGAAATTAAAAAGTATCCAAAAATACTTAGATGGTATTATGAGTGAACCATATAGTGAAAAAGGTTATGCAATTCTTTTAGCTTATATGTTACCACCAACTCATCTGGAATATTTCCTTAAACAACCTACAAAAAATTTTAACATGTTGTATTTCCCTGTTGATGAAAACAACTTAGAGTATATTAGTTGTCCAACAATATAGAGAGTTTTCACCAAAAAAAAATTCCTTTGACTTTGAGGTAGCCAAAATCTTACAGGAGTGCTACAATACCCACTACTATTGATGTCCCAAGGAGGAAGTATTTTTTTTGACATCAATGATGCATAGGCTATAGTACCATCCTAATGGTTAAGATCACCAAGATTTATTCAAGAAGAATTAGGGACCTGTTGTGCTATACAACAACCCCCCATTTATTTTTATAAATAGGGACCCTTTAGAAATAAATAGGAAATTCTTTTATATTTCCTAAAACAAAAAAAAAGAAAACTTAGAAGAATAGATATTTTCTTTTTCCGCCTTATTCTTTTTTAGCGCATCGCAAATCACATATATTATGAATTCCAAAAGAGAAATAAAACTTAAAATATGCGAATTGCGATATGCGCTCAAACTTCTCCGAAGATATGATTTAAAACTTTGAAAAAAGCTTTAATCAACATGTTATTTACTTTATTGCACCGCACTTCACTTAATCAATCAAAAAATTTTAAAAGAAAAATGATATAAGTTGTGGCCCCGCGGACCCGATGAGAAAATAAACTAATAAATATACAACCTTCAGCTATCGTGACCACTTCAGTTTTCCAACAAATCACAATTCGCATTTCACTCAAGTTATAATATACGCTTAATTGTTGTCCTATAAAAGTTGCGATCTGTGATTTGAATAGATCGCATTTCGCAGCCTTTAAGGGTAAGTATTACAAAAGGTTATAAGTTATAATCTGCGATATGTGCACCAGCGCCATTTAATGAATCAAGCATGTAAAATAGCTTGTGTCATGTCAAAATGAAATTTAAGATCTTAACGGCTTTAAAGCGATTGATAGATCTTACGTGTGGAGATATATGAAATATTAATTCAGAGATCATGAATGATGATTGATGTTATATTTTAATCGATTGATATCTTCTCGCGTATGTTTGGAATAAATGATTGATTTATCACTTTGATACTCCTTACTTGTAAAAATTCGCTCTGCTTTTAGGAAACCAGTTAACGGATTGAAGAAGAGAAAAATTAGAAAAAAGGGAAAAGAAATTTCTCAGACGTCGTCCACTGAAGACACAGATATGCCTCCATTATTTTCAGATACCATCTGCAACAAATATTTTGGGCAGTTCAACATGGGAGGTGATGTATAAAATTTATGAAAGTGAAGGACCAAGGGTGATAAACAAAGTTTCTTCGACAGCCACTGCTTCTACCTCCGACGCAACTCTTTTTGATGTTGCATGCTCATACATTCACAGGATAGCTGCAAGACCAAATATTCTTCCTTATATAGACATGGTTAAGTGGGAAATTAACCACTTAAACATTGAGGATAGAATGTTCAAGAATTCTAAGGGAGAAACTATGGGTTTGTTTAGGGCCGAAGATTTAACAGCAATGTACCATCTACCACCCCCGCAACAGAAATATGACAAAGACTATTTGCAAAATTTTAGAGGAGAACATCCAGACATTATCAAAGTCATCCAAGAATGGAAGCATAACCAGGGGAAATTGAAGCAAGATAAGTTTGGTACGTACCCAATTTCCCAAATTCCTAATCCTTACTGTTATGCCGCTGGTATGTTATCTAGATTATTTTCCAAATCAGATAGCACTAGATTCTCAAGAGACTTGGTTCCCCTAATTGACGCAATCGTCAATTCATCTATTATGAATTGGGAAGACATTTTATTCAATAACCTAGCCAAGCATATAACAAAATATAGGAATAAAAGAATTATTTCACTTAGAGAAATGCCTCCCTTTTATATGTCTGCCTATGTCATGGATGCTATATGTTTTACTTCCAATTTTCCAACCATGGGATGGAAATGGACCACCAAGGACCCTACCCCAATTCATATTTACCACAAATAACTCTGGGATTCAGATTTCCACTTACAATTCTATAAAGTCTGTTATGGAGTCATATTGCCTATACACTAGATGATTTTTAACAAAAGGGCTCCTAGGGTTTCTAAAAAATCTAATGCATACATTCTCCCAGTAGCTAGATGGCTTGCTGAAGAGAATTTTACATATATTAGAGTATTCAGGAGTTATGTTTCTCCCCATGTTTTACCCTATTATGTTCTTGATAAGTTACTTGCAAAAGAAATAGCCTATCAGCTTGTCAATGGTGTTACGAAACAGCTGAAGGATTCTAAAAAGGCTATTTGGCCTAATTTCCCTCTACAATGTGGCACCTTTTCTTTGTCTAATATCAGCCATACTTACAAGGAGGTTTCCAAAATTCATTTATTGAAATTGACATTTATGCTGAGAATATTATATGACCCAAATGATGTGATTAAAAATTACATCACAAAGCTTAAGATGAAACCTTTTGTAAGAGAGGAAGATGGATTTGATGATATTTTCCAGGGCATGGAAAACTTTTCAGATATTATCAAGTATGTATCTAGTCAACTAAGTCAAAAGGATGTTGAAGCTTTTGAAGCATACAGAAACAAGAAACTAGAAAAAGTCCCTCTCAATTTGTTAACTATTGAAGATGAAAATAAACACACTCCATGTGTTAGTATGGATGATGAAATAAAAGAAATGTCTGAAGATGAATTGGGTCAGTCGCAGCAGCAATCTGATAATTCGGATCACTCTGAAGATGAATTCGAATCTAAGAAGGAAAACTCAAAAAAGACAATTGACCAAGTCATTCGAGAGATAGAGATGCTATAGGAAACAAGAAATAATGGGACAGAATCCAATTCTCAGGAAATTTAGCACAGTCACAACATGCTAGATCAATCCAGTTTACCACAAGAAAAATATCTTATAAATGAATGGGAGGAATTTTCTGAAACCATAAAAACTTCTTAAGAAAATCCCAATACTGATCAAGCAACAAGTTTCTAGACACTTGAACATTCACAGAAGATAGTGGAGAATGTTAATCCACCACAAAGAGTTCCAGCAATGCAGGATAAAGAAATCATACCAACCTACCCCATAGATCAGATAGTTCTACATATTGAAGATATTCCTTCATTAGATATTTTCTACAGTCCTAGTTACAAGACTTTAGTTAAAAGAAATAAAAGAAGGAGAATTGATGAAACAACTCCAAAGCCTACATATGAATCAGTTGATGTACTATGGAAATATTCCTCAGATGACCCAACTGAACATCTAACCAAATTATCACAGTATGCAGGGGCATATGCTACTGCTACTATCGATAAAGCTACTGAGGTCATAGTGTTATTAAAACAAATGGAAGTCAGAGTACAAGAACTTGAGAAGTTGTTGAAATAAGAGAAATCCAATTCCAGTGAGCAAGTCAAAGCCAACACAGCTCAATTTCATAAAGATATTGAAAGCCTCAAAATGCAGAATCGGACAGACATTAATGAAAAACAGGCATAGTTGGAAATAGCAATGACTAAGTTATAGAGTCAACCACAATTAGAACAATTTATCAAAGAAGCACTTGATTTAAACACTAAGTTTAAGAAAGAACAAGAAGTGTTTTGTCATCAATCTTCTATGATTGATCCTCATTGTGATTTAAGTAAAATAATGATCCCGCAGATAGAAATTCAGAAACTTGAATGTGAAAGACTTGAGAAGAAAACTGAAGAGCACATTCAATGGAAAGTTTCAGATTAGGAAAGAAAGATAATCTACCTCAAGTAGATAAGCTTCATAAAGAAATCCTATTCACAGAATGGGAAGCGCAGATCAAACAGGTAGAGAAAGAAGCGGCAAAGACATCCAAGATTTCAAGTGAGATTATTGAATCTATGTGTGAGCAACTGTTTAAAGCAGAAATTCTTAAGGAAAACGCGTCTGATGTGTTTTTAGAAACAAGACAGGTAGAAACACAGTGGAAGCAGAGAGAAGACACATAGGAGGTAATGATTAAAAAGGTAAATAAGTTTGATCAAGAAAATTACTGGAATTTTCTGATCAAACCTTATCATCAACATCAAACTCTGCAGTTTCTTACAGATTTAGCAAAAAGATCCTAGTCATCAATCTCAAATTCTATTTTCAAGGGAGAGATCCGATCAAGGATATCACAACCAGCTCAACTCAAAGAAATGTTAGATATTTTCCAACTTCATGACCACATTCAGAAAGAAGGGTAGGACTCACAAAATTAGAATTGTTAGTTTAATTTCCTAAATTGTAGTTTAAGTTAGCTTTTTAAATAAGGTTGTTTGAAACCTCCTCTATATTTTTGTAATAATCTATTTTAGTTTATAGTTAGTTTAGTATTTAAACCCTTCCCATGCATTTGGAGAAGGGTCCAGAAATTTTTCAAAAACAATTACAAAGAATGCACTATTGTAAGTTTGTGAGTGCTTTGATGATTTAATGGAACACATTATGTTATCTTTTAACAATTAAAGTTATTTAACTGATGTTGCACTACTATACTCTTTAAATTGCTCGAAAGTGAGAAGAAGCAGATTCATTGTTGTCAGTTTGCATGAGTACAACTTCGTACATATGGTACTTCTATTCACTTGTATTAAGTCTTACTTCATATATTGACAGATATCTTTTAATTGCATTATATATTTGAAACGTTATCATATATGAATATTACATGCACTTATGTTCTAATATTTAGCTATGGTTTCTTATTGAATATGTAATCACACTGATAAATGCGATATTTCTTTCACAATTCTTCTATGCAAACTACTTTTCTATAAGAATAATTTTACATAATTTTCATCTCTTTCGACTATTAAATGATATATATTACTAACAGTTGAAAGATATCATTTTAGATCACATAACAGAAAAACATCCCAAGTATATATTAGATTAATAATTTAGATAGATGCATATAGATTAAAATCATTATCCACTTGCATGCTATATTCAGAACACCCTCAAAATCATCCTTATTGGGAAATTGGTCCCATTATCCCCAGTCGGAGCCACTATACTAAACGGAAAAGGAGCTGCTTTAAGGTCCAGACCGAGTGGTTTTCCCCATGTTTTGGTAACGGAATTCTGAGGCCTCAACAAGACCCTATAATGTCATTAACCTGTAGACTACCTGAAAACACCATGATCCATCACTTTTTCACAGTGCTTTTCTTAGATGATCATAAACCAGTAGTTACACCAATTGAGTCATGTGTAATGTTCCATGAAGATTAAGTTGTAAAGAAAATTTTTCAAGTGGGTTTGTTTGTTCCTTAAATTAATGATGATAAATTTGAAGAGGACGAGAAAGAAATCAATCATGTAGATTTGGATCATTCAAATATTTCACCTTCATCTATCTCGATAGTTTTCCAAGAATAGTCCATTTAAACTGGAATTTTATCTTTCCTATAAAATTTCACATGATCTTCTAGTCATGTTTTATTATTCAAAGAGATCTTATGTCTGATCACTACTTAAACTTTAGGTTTAATCATGATCCAATTAAGCTAAGAATGATGGAGGTATTTCAACATGCAAATTCTAGAAGTTTTGGATCACATATCTTCATTGTCATCAAAGTCTTATGTTCCAACTAGTAGGATTTATAAATTTATTTAGTAACAATTGCATGACGGAATCTTTCCAGGTGATGAGATTCCATGATTGGTTTCACTAGAAGGTTGAATATGTTGATCTCTCCCATGTAAATAATCACTTAGTTGCATGGTTACATTGATCATTGAAATATGCTGACTAATATTAGAATATTTGGAAAACCTCCAAAATAAAACATGTTGGGCTTTGGTTTTAAAAGAAGGGTTAAAAAGATAAAAAAAAAAGGAAGAAGAAATTTTTAAAAAGTGAAATTTTGTGATTTGGGGTATTTAGATTATTGTTTTCACATAGATTTCACTTCCCTTTCAGTTGATTTCACATTTTAGTTTTCTATGTTAAGCTTTTCCCTTCTTTTTGGGTCAACAAATTCTATTTTTTTACATAATAAATGCCTCACTGTAAAACCCTCCTCCCGCACTTACCAAAACTTACCAGTTTACCAAGGTAAATATGTGATGGATTTACTATGATATGGTTCAACCTCTTAGGTACATATAAGGAAGTGTAATCATTAACCAAAATCAAACTAGCCTTCCTTAGAAGCTACGGGACCCCGAGGGGCTAACCAACCACTCCAGGTGCCCAACCCCTAAGTTAAATTACTTTTTCACTGAACTGGCCTCTTAGTCACTCACATGACAAGGTAAGCCAGTGACTGTAACCCTCTGTCACTCTCATGAACTTTCTTCCTAGCGACTGTTCAGTTATGTTCTAGCGACCCCGAGATCTAAACCACTTTTTCAGGTCTAGGACCCAGGCCTCTACCTAGAGCTTAATGTAACTCTCATAATTAAAAAATGACACCAAAACAAATAATTTAATTCAAAACATAATCAAGGGCTAAACCTAACCCATCCTGACCATGACATACATTTCGTCAAACACATCATGAACAAGTAATGTACAAGTCATATTTACACATCTAAACATATGGGTCTTATACTTATCTGAGAATCATAAATAAGGTTTGATGCCCTCTCAAAATAGCTACAATATCATCTATTATGTCATGCATTCATTAAAAATTCATTTACTAACCAAAACATGATGAGATACATAAGTCAAGTCTGTCATAAAACCATGTTTATAACTAGCATATAACGAGACTAATAAAAGTAATGGAACATCCATCAAAACCACATAATAACAAGTATAAATACTCATGAAAATACAAGAGGAAAATAACTATTATTAACATATGAAAAATCCAACCAAGTCATGGACTTTCATGTACCACCCAACCATAGATTGGGCTTAACCAAAACTCTCTTTCAGCCAATCATCCCTGCGCCATATTCCAAGCATGAATGTGGGATATCATGGAATAAATAAAACAAAACCAAACCAGGGCTTCTAGAGGGAAAACCACCTCAACCCTCAACTAGTTATTCCACCCCACAGTCGGACATCACTAACCATCACTAGATCGGTCTTTATTGAAGCTAGATAGGGCTCCAAAGAAATTTTTCCAACCTAAATCCATGACTAGTAAATCAACCCACAGTTGTCATAGGGATACAGATATTTTTTCCAACCAAGGCTCCAGGACAAGTAAATCAACCCACCAAGGGCTCTAGATCGTTTGTCTAACCAAGGCTTCTACGACTAGTAACTCAACCCAAGTTGTTCAAGAGCTTCCAGAGCGTTTTTCCAACTAAGGATCCATGAACTAATAACTCATCCCATGTCCATAAGTAACATGAGCACCAATCAGGAAATAAAAGGGAAAAATCCCAACACCATGGCTATCCAGGAAATGGCAAGGCTAGGCACACCATTGTCAATCTAGGAAATCCTCCATGCCAATGATATATCATAACCAATAACCACATTCATATTCCATGCATGCCAAAAATAGCAAAAAAATCATACATGCAACTCAGTACAAGCAAAGAAAACCAGTTATAGTTGTTGATCCCATTGTCCCCTTGCGCTTTCCTTCTCTTCCTTTACCTCGAGCTAAACATGACTTAAGGTAAACTAGAAAAATCCATGAACTGATCCACATAGGCCTTTTTATTATTGAGGCCTATATTTTCTTCAATTTCCTCTATTTTTTCTTCAATTCCCTCCTCACATGAAACCTGTGACCCTTCACCTTCCTCTTCTCCTATTTTCCATTATTTTCATAAATAAAATGCCAATTAATGCTGCTTTTTCATTTCCTTTGCCAATTTTCATATCCATTTATTCACCAAAAGTGATCCCCATCACTATGTTTTTTCCCAACATTTAGCTTGGAATACGTGTCCCATGACCTTGGTCTTATTTTTCCTTTATTAACTTTATTACATGTATTTTTAATAGGGGTTGTTACAGAACCCTCCCACTTGGGGGAACACCATCATCGGTGTTTAATGATACCTATGACCAACAAACCGTTGAAAACAAAACATACTTCCTATGGAGCTTTATAAACCATCTCGTTGCAGTATTTATAATGAATTCTGCTGAAAAACATGACCAACATATCATTTATTGGAGCTTTATAATAGAGCTCATTACATTATTTACAATAAAAGCCACATATACTCATGCACATTTGCTTCAACTAGCAAATAAACATACTATCTATGGATCTTTATAACAACGAATCATTATAGTATTTACAATAATATACACATATGCACATTTTATCAACCAAAAAATACAAGGATACGATGCATGAATCAGTCAATAAGGGAATCCATAGGCTCACACCTCCACCCTCAAAAGTAGTACTAGGGTTCATCTCCTTCATAGGAAGTCCATAATCTATTTCCACTACATCCAATGTCCAATGCTACAATCTTGTACCACTTGTTCTCTCAGTGAACAATTACCTGCTCATTTTTCCAGGGCACACTCCCATTGTGATTATGATTCTATATGGAAATGTTAATGACCGAAACAAATCCATTCCTTAGCCTTCCCTTCTCTTCTACATATCCCCTCGAGAAATCTAGTCACCCCATTCTGTACATTCAATCACCTTCCAAGGTCCCTGATATCACCTTTCTTGGGAGATCCATCCCTTGGCAAGGTTTCCCCGCATCGGAAGGTAAAAAAACTAAGGCATATCCCTGCCTGAAAACCATCATAATAGTCATAACATGCTCATGGAAATCAATGGACACTATTGATTACCTGTGTTCCACAATGGACCTACTCCTGGAGTGTTTTACCAACATACTGTTGCATGTTCCAATTCCTTTCACTATTGATACTAACATTATGATACACAAACCAACCACCCAGACAGGAATTTCCATGCTTTCATGTGTCGAGCACATAATTTGCATTATATTAAAATAAATTCAAATAAATTCAAATCATACCTCATTGGTAGCTTGTCAATAAGGTACACCTGTGATTTTTTTCACTTTCTGTCACAACAAATCAAACTAAATCTTTGATCAAATAATCATGTATAAACATATCACATTCAGTTAGCTCAAACAGAATGATCATAAATCATAATCATAAATCACATGTAACCGTTATAAATCAAAATCATAGATCACACGCATAATTAAAATTCAAATAAAATATTGATACTTATCCTTTAATTAGTTCTTTGTTTCTGTCTTTGTTCTTTGTCCTTTTTGTTCACACACTAAACTAGTTGTCGCACCCAATAAACACCCAATTCCATCTATTCTCTTCAATCACATACACATACACAATATAAATTACAACATGTACACCCATACACGACATATAACACCACACAATACATACACCTACACCCGATGTACAACACAACACATATACCTACACTTGGTGTACAACACAATACATATACTTACACAAACTACAACACAATGAATACACATGTCATGATGACTACGCAATCACCATAACACGGTGCCACATATACACAACACAACATGTACGACATGTACAAAATACCACATGTACACGACACCACCTACACAACATGTACACAACACCACATGTACACAACACCGCCTGCACAATGTGTACACAACACCACCTACACAATGTGTACACACCACCACCTACACAATGTGTACACAACACCACATGTACAATCATGCACACAACACCACAGTACATAGCATCACATGTGCAACATGCACACAACACCATATGTACACAGCACCAAATATCCAACATGCGCACAACACCACCTATACACAGAACTACATAAACAACATGTACACAGTACCATGTGTTCACAACACTGCATATACAACATGTCTATAGCATCATATGTACACAACACTACATGTGCACAACACCATGGTACAACATGTACAATATGTATAGCATATACACAACAGTAGTACCAAATTGTCTGTACCAGGAAACTTTACTTCTAGTGTCTCTCTACTATCCACGCTTGTCCCAGCATATCACAGATCACATTTATTTCAGTTAATTGATGTATCCTAGACATAGTCTGTCCATAACATAAAAATAGCCATAGTATAAACACATAATATCAAATCATATCCACATGATACTAACCTCATAGATCTTCCAGGGCTACTCTTCCCACTTGCTTCCTCATAAGATTGGAATCTCTTCATTTCATTCACCTGCATAAGCAATCATTCCTCCACAAGCATGATCCCTAATGACCCTGTCAGCGAATCGACATACATACTTGCATATATTCATAAATACACACACACACACACACACACACACACACACATATATATACATCAACATAATAATAATCATAACACAATTACCATATATCATAAGGTCAAGTTTAAGAGAACTCCATTTATCTATGCACAAAATGCACAACATTAAGAACAACAGTTCCCAACATAGCCAATGCATTTGGCGCCTCAATTCGATTCAACTTACCTTTCATGTTACCTTTCTCATGACTATCTTACCACCATCCATTTATCCCAATGGACCCAACCAATCCAACTAGATATCATATTTTTTCCTTCAACTGCCCTTACTTATGCACTGGCTTCATCCAAGTCTTACATTACCTGTTCGATACCACACAGCTCTCCTCGAGTTCCGTTAAATTTCATCCTTCCCCAACCAATCCCAAAGACTCAAAACATAAAAGGTAAGAATAAGAAACAAACAAGAATAAAACCATGAAATTCCAATAAAAACATGAAACCAAAAATAAAGTGGCATGGCCATGCACCAGACATAAACAAAATTGTAAATCAAGTGCAAAAAATCACAAAACACCAAAAGCACAACACTAGAAAAAAACACCATGACTCAATCCCCATGAGTTCCTAGTGCTTCAAAGGTAAACCCCAACCCAAGCCTTCTTTAAGATTTTATGGCAGTCTCTTTTTCCATGCAATACCTGCATCATACTACCATAAACGTATAATTTCTTTATAAATAAATGTAACAACATACCCATTATCGTACCTTGTTGTCCCCAACACGTGGACTTGTAGCTGAACATATACATATATCATCTCTCAAAGGACTCCAACTCCTTGAAGAATCCAGCTATAACTAGAAACTAGCTAATATACTTGTTAAATACATCTTCATGAATATATCTCATATCCACATAATGTTAGACAAAATCAAGGCTAAGAATACTTCTTGTATTCATGAAAAGCACTCATTCATTTGGAATTGCGGTTTCCAAACATAACTGTAGCAATTATCACCCAATTCCTTCCTTTTACCCTTTTCCTTGGTGCAATTGAGTCGTATTATGTGTTATCACATCACCCAACTGTTCGATATATAAACATATCAACCGTTACCTTTTCATGTTATTACCAAACATGTTGTCCTACAACTTCTCACACATGTCAGTCATGTGTTCCAAAGATCAATACATCATGTCTATTAAATTGAAATCAAACTTTACAATGACTAACCACCATGTGATAATTTGCAATCAACTTACAATCATTAATCATAATACTACAACTATCACCCACTCACACTGAAGTGCATATCAGTTATCTCAACACCTATTGTATTAGTACAATTGTCTTAAAAAAATATCATTTCTTCATGCAATCTTATAGACACATAATCATATCATGCACTTAATCAAACATTCAAACAACCTGTAAACACATCATGTTAGATAAACCAAATAGACGACATAATCAAGCTTATACCTCATTGTATTAAAGGGAAGGCTATCACATCTACACAAATCAATCCAAATTAACATGATACATGCAACATCAAAATCTTAACTTCAATGAACACAATGATCATGCATATAAAAATAAGTTAACTACCATGCATATCTATCTGATGCATGTGCATATGACCACACTAGTTAACTAGCATCTATCATGATTGTAACCACAACAACAATAAAATGACAAGCATATACATAACCATAATGTTTATAACAACTAATAATCAACATACCTGCATGCCTAATATACAAACCTATATGATGATCTTCTCTTACCCCGACGTCTAGTGTTGCAACCTTGCTTTGATAATATGCATCTCCTACTCCATCTCACCCAACATATCAGCATGTTAACATACCAACAAAATTATGATAATATAGAACCAAAACAATGACCATCACAATGCATGCATATCAAACACATAGACAACTAACATGCATGCATGACAAACACATTATGCCCATAGAGTCAAAGTATTTGAACCATGCTCCGATACCACTCTGTAGCACCCTCCTCCGACACTTAGTTATGCTTACTAGTCCACCGGGGTAAATATGTGATGAAGAGTTACTATGATACGATTCAACCTCCTAGGTACAATTAAGGAAGTGGAATCGATGAACCAAAATCAAATTGACCTTCCTCAGGAGCTACAATACCCCCAAGGGATAACCAACCACTCCAAGTGCACAACCCCTGAGTTAACTTAATTTTTCACTGACTTGGGCTCTTAGTTGCTCCCATGACAAGGCAAGTCAGGGACTATAACCATCTAGTCACTCTCATGAGCCTACTTCCTAGTGAGTGTTTAGTTCTATGCCAGCGACCCAAGATCTGAGCCACTTTTTCGAGGCTAGGACTCAAGCCTCTGACCAAAATTTAATGAAACTCTCATAAATGAAAAATGACACCAAAAAAAAGCCTTTGATTCAAAACTTAATTAAGGACTTAACCTGGCCCATCCTAACCATGAAAAACATTTCGTCAAACACATCATGAATAAGTAATGTACAGGTCATATTTACACATATGAACATAGGGGTCTCATACTTATCTGAGAATCTTCAAGAAGGCATGATTCCCTCTCACAATCGCTGCAATATCATCTATTAGGTCATGCATTCATTAAAAATTCATTTACTAACCCAAACATGATGACAACTATAACTCAAGTCTGTCATAAAACCATGTTTAAAACCAACATATAACTAGAATAATAAAAATAATGGAAAAACCATAAAAACCACATAATAGCAAGTATAAATACTCATGAAAATACAAGAGGAAAATATTTCTTATATGCAAAACCCAACCAAGTGAGGGACTTTCATGTACCACCCAACCATAGATTGGGTTGAGCTAAATATCTCTTTCAATCAATCACCCTTGCGCCATATGCCAAACATGAATTGGGATCTCATGGTATATACAAACCAAACCAAACCAGGGCTTCCAGAGGCCAAAACACCTCAACCCTCAACCAGTGATTCCACCTCATTATCAGACATCACTAACCATCACTAGATCAGTCTCTACCCAAGTTGTACAAGGTTCTAGAGTGTTTGTTTCGACCCATCTTTATGACCAGTAGCTAAACCCATAGATACCGGGGGGATCTAGAGAGTTTTTCCAACCAAGGCTCCAGGAAAAGTAACTCAACCCACCAAAGGCTCTAGATCGTTTTCCCAACCAAGGCTTCCAAGACTAGTAACTCAACCCAAGTTGTTCCAGGGCTTCTAGAGTGATTTTCCAACCAAGGCTACAGGAAATTATAAATCAACCCGTAGCCATTATAAGGAACATGAGCACCAATTTAAAAAAAAATTGGAAAACCCCCAACACCATGGCTATCCATGAAATGGAAAGGCTAGGCACACCACTGCCAATCCAGGCAATCCTAAATGCCAATGAAAGATCATAACCAATAACCACATGCATATGGCATGCATGCCAAAAATTGCAAAGAAATCATACATGGAACTTGGTACCTGCAAAGCAAACCCATTGTAGTTGTTGATCCTACTATCTACTTGTGATTTCCTTCTCTTCCTTTGCCTTTTTTCTCTAATTCCAATGTATGCCATAATTCTCCAAGAGTGCTCGAAGAAAACTCTAAGTGCGCAAGAGTATGAGAGAGAAAGAATAGAGAGAGAGCTCTAAGCTAAAACTGAAAAAAGTCATGAACTGATCCTTAGAAACCTTTTTATCATTGAGGCCTTTATTTTCTTCAATTTCCTCCTCACATGCAACCTGTGACCCTTCGCCTTTCCTCTTCTCCTATTTTCCATTATTTTCATAAATAAAAAGTCAATTAATACCACTTTTCCTTTTCCATTTCCTTTTCCAATTTCCATAGCCATTTATTAACCGAAAGTGATCCCCATCACTATGTTTTTTCCCAACATTCAACTTGGAATATGTGTCCCATGACCTTGGTCTTATTTTTACTTTATCAACTTTGTTACATGGATTTTTAACTGGGGATGTTATAATCATATGGGGAAAGTTTGTCATTCCCCTATTTTCATATGCTATCGATTTGTTGTTCATTGTCTGTCTAAGTCAAACTTTAAGTATAATATCACCATTTCACATGATTTTTCATTATGCTCATGTCTAGGTTGACCTTGGATGAGAATGCCATATTTTCAATTCTGTGACAATGGAGTTAGATAAGTGGGTAGTGATGAAGCAACAAAAGGAAGAGCCTTTATTCACTTATTGTTTTGTCTCTTTAGTTTGCATTGAATGATTATCCTCATTTAGTTAACTCATCCAACCTTAGGGATATGGCACAATTTCTTCTACTTCTTTATTTATAATCCATGTTGAGGGAAAGGTTTAATCAATGATTTCCTCTTAGTAGATCATTCCTCATTGGCTCTGACACATTACCTAAGGAGTGATCTAGAAGCTTTAGCACCTTGATGGTCGTTAGCTTCATTAGTGGTCACATCACATTCATCAAGATTGATCATCATTAGGTATATGTTGAATGAGTAGGTGCAGGTTGAATGAGTTATGTTGGTATTCAACTGTAGCATATTATTCACATTGGTAGGTTGTGGTTATACCTTAGGGCTTTTCAACCTCATTGGTGGGTTCCGTCATGCCTGGAGGCCGTTTCCCTCATTGACATCTAACTAGGTTTGTTAGGTCCCTATATTACTAGTGTAGTCCCTTATTGTTGTTAGTGTAGCCCCTTATTGTTATTTTTGTACCCCATGCAGTCCCCCATATTGTTATTATTGAGCCCCATAAAACCCCACTATTGTTATTGTTGTGCCCTTACATTATTATTGTTAGGTCGGCTAGGATTATATTGTGACCCCATGGACTCCTATATATAGAAAGCAGGTTTTCTCATTTGAATCATCCAATAATTGTTCATTTACGTAATGTAAAGGAGGTTTCCCCCTTGAAGTGGCATATTTATAAGGCATTGATCTCTCTTTTATTTTATTTTTGGAGCTAGTTTCATAACATTTGGTATCAGAGCTTTGGATTCTAAGGTTTCGCTGCTCCAAACAGGTCATCGTGGAATTTTCACTATTACCTTTGTTCTACGAAGGTTCAGAAGTTAAAATATTTACCACGAGAAGAAGAAATCCCGAGGAACTTCGTGTAAAATTTTCAGATCTTGGTTCGCAATAGTTTCGGAGATATGATATGTGGAAATTAGGGTTTTTCACGCTCCCGAATTTCATCTCAAAGAGGTGACAGTAGGAAAATCGGCATAACTCTCTCTATGAGCATCGGATTGGAATTTTGTAAAAAGTGGCCACAATTACACGAATGGTAGTTTCCTGTGTATCAATTTTAGAGTCAAAGGAAGAAGCAGTGACATGTGGCATGTCATACAAGTTCACTCTAATGAACTTGTCCATAATTAGGTAATTGTGGGAGATTGGGCATAACTTTGTCTTGCAGAATCCAAATTAGGTCAAACCTGTGGCATTGGAAAGAAGATTTAGAGGGTTACTACAAGACCAAATTTTAGATATTTAAGACCTGAAATTATATAGATAATCCAGTTTCAATATCGAGCTCCTCAAAAGCGAGAAAAAGGTGTGTGTTTTTTTTTCAAATTGCATAAGTCTTGTTTGAAAAATCAGTTTGAAGTGATTCCAAGGGCATATTGAAGCATAGGTATTAGTATTGGGTTCTAAAATTCCCCCTCAAAAGAATTATACACCTATTAAACCCTCAGAAATTTATACTATGATGCATGAAGACAAAGAATTGCAGTATGAGATATGAAAATTATGGTACCAAGTGCAACAAATTTTGATCATACAAAGAGAAATCAAAGATGACATAGATGGTTTAAATGAAAAAATGGAGGCTAAGTTGGATGTTTTGAAGGATCAAATGAAAGTTATTATGGATGATAAAGTAGTGGAACATCAGATCGAGCATCAATAACAAGTTTTCCAACTCTCAAAGGATAACCTAACTTTGGTGCAGATCGAATGAAATAACAGGTAGATCAACATCGCAGCAAAAAAATTTCTTAAGAAGTCATAGAAAAAAGAACTCGACAACTACAAAATCGATCAATTTCAGAATATCTCAGCAAGTGAAAGAACTTACCCAGTGAAGATTTCACATGGGAGGATGAGAATTTTATACAGAAACTTCAAGAAATAATCAAGCGTTGAGGACAACACTTGTTTGGAGGAGAGGGGCATGTTAGGTCCCCATATTACTAGTGTAGTCCCTTATTGTTGTTAGTGTAGCCCCTTATTATTATTTTCGTACCCATGTAGTCCCTTATATTGTTATTATTGAGCCCCATAATACCCCACTATTGTTATTGTTGTGCCCTTACATTATTATTGTTAGGTCATCTAGGATTATATTGTGACCCCATGGACACTTATATATAGAAAGAAGGATTTGTTATTTGAATCATCCAATAATTGTTCATTTATGTAATGTAAAGAAGGTTACCTCCTCGAAGTGGCTTATTTCTAAGGCGTTGCTCTCTCTTTTCTTCTATTTTTGGAGCTGGTTTCATAACAAAGTTTCTCTCTCCCATGTTCGAATGGGAGAAATGTACATGATGGGTGGATCAGATGTAGTAGTTGTAAATGGGAAAGTATTTATGAGAGCTTTCAACTAATTAATTGAGGCATTGTGCATATTGACTCCATTTCCTAGTGGATAGGCATAATGGTCTACAAGTTGGATTTTCATAAAGATCACTTATTTACGATGACAATTGACAAGCAAAAACATTATGTGATTCTTGGCATCCATCAACACGGTCTCATCCCCTCGATCCACCATTGTCAAACCCAAGATTTTACCATTGCAAACCAGACTTAAGAGCTGGCTAATTTTCGCGAGGATTGTGCTCAAAGTCATATTTTAGAGTTTACTATTGAAGTCAACTTCCACACAAGTATGAGATGGCTCTCATAGAGATCAAATGCAAGATATTTTAGTGATTTGAACCTAGTTCAAAGTCAAAGTCATTTCACATGCACTTTCATCAGTTTTGGAGGACAATGTTATTTGCATTTCAAAGGTGATCGCATATTTGAGATCCTTGTGATGTCATGGTTCTGGTGAGATATTTCAAAGCAACATGAAACACATTATTATTTTTAATAATTAGAATTGCATGGTAAATTTGAATGCATATTAAAGTTTTTTTTTTTTTTTAAATATAAATTCAAATAACCATAATTTCATTAACATGCCAGAATTTGATCACTCATATAAAAATAATCTAAACCTTGATGCTTGACTCCATAAATATATATTTTAAAACATTGCTCTAAAATTCTCTAAAACTAATTATTTATTTTAATTCTAATTCAAATAATATGATTATAAAAAATATATAAATTTTGGCATTAACATAGCATACCCATAAGTTAACTTTGACATTTGAAGCATTTTAGTTGTAATCATTGAATAGTGGCTATGAATGTCGTACATCAATAGGCTGTGAATCATCATTCATTTCTCGACCCGTTATTCATTTTCAACTTTGTGAATGGTTGTTCATTTTCAAATCATAGAAATAAAGATGGTTGCCCATTCATTTTGGATGCATGGCCTCGAATGAACCATATTCACACGATTAAATTAAATTATGAGAGTTTCGTTAGGGTTGCTGCAACTGTTCAAATAATGGCCAATCAGGTTCACTTATATTATTCGTTAATATAAGTCGGGTGAATTTATGGCGTAACATCGTTGAATTGTCTGATGAATTTTTGGCGTAATATCCTTCAACTCTCCCGAGAGACAATTCCACATGGAAATGAAACCAAAGTTTCTTATTAACTCATTAAACAATAACTTCATAATCTAAAAAATAAATTTATTAGATGCAGTCGAACTGAAATGTCAGATGATTGAAGTGTTAAATAAAAATGAATTTGTATAGTTATAATATCATCCTAACTTGATTTTGATACTTATATATTCTCGTTGACGTAACTCTCAAAAGATCTACCTCTTTTAATATTTAATTATCTTAAATGCATGGCGTCTTTGCCAAATTTCATAAGCAATTCCAGTTCATGTTTATTTCCTTTAAAGATTTTATTTAATGATCGACGATTAACTCTGAGGAATATACATATGAATGATGCGTGTGTGGTTTTCTTATCATCTTATATATATGATAGGTTGTATAAGGACAAGGGCTATGCTACTAGTAATTGGAATTAAGAAATTGTGGGGAGTGTTATGGAGAGAGGGTTTTATGAAATGAATATGTTATTTATTGGAATTCCATAGCTTTAGTTGCCTGTGGTGGGGATCCATAAAAGCATCTCTATTTGATTTTACGGTCAAGAGAGTTATGTGACTCCTAATTGGAATTAGGGAAGTTTTGAGAGTGTTAGTAAGAGCTAGTTTTTTTTTTTTAAATGATGAACTACATTAACTGGTTTGAAACACATCGACAAAGTTTTAATATATGTGATTTTCACCTAAAGTTTGTATACACAATGTTTTTGTTAATAAGTAATTTGTATTTATATGTAATTTTAATGATAAATAATGATAAAATTTAATTTCCAATTAAAATGTTTTTGTATTTTTTCTTAACACTGATGTGTAATAAAATTGTTTAACCCTTAAATTTTACAATTTATATTAAAATATATCTTTCACTTCGTGCGTCCATTTTAATTGATTTCTTCTTATAAATATATTTATCTATGTTTGTGTTTAAGAACATGCTTTTACTAAATCAAAGGAATGATATAGATTTAGTAGAGACATTTTCATTAATGAGTAATGTGAGGGTATTTGAAGAGTTTATATTAGATTGGACTAATAATGGATAAAGTTTTGTTTATAATTCTAGTGAATTTTTTTATTGTAATAACTAAATGTTACAATGAATAAGGAAATTGCTATGGGATAAAAGTGAATAACTGTTATATTGGGAAGAAGTAGTGATTTCAAGAATAACCAATTCTAGAAAAAGACCACTTCTAAATCTAGTTGGTAGTTTCTGTAAGGATCTTATAGGTCCTCAAGTCTAGAAGTGAGTAAGATATGTACACTTCCATAAATAGTCAAATTGTTAAAAAAAGTCTTCTATCTCACAAATCATACAATAACATATATCAATTTACTTCACCCACACACGATATTATATTTGATAATTTCGTCCTATAAACCTATCCAGTTTTATAATTTCCCTTTATAGAATTGTTCTTATTTATTATTATTCAATATAAATAATATAAATTATTATAAAAAATTTATTGACTTAAAATTCAATAAACTACTTTATTTTTTCAAATTTTTATATATAATCATTTATAAATTTTATAAATTTAAATTAACAAATTTATGTATAATAATTTTTGAATTTTTATAACTTTAATTAATATTATATTGAGATAAACTTATAAAAATATCTAATCTTCATAAATTTTCAACGGATAAAAGATCAAATAATTTTGTAAACCTGGTATAATCTCGTTTCTTATATTATAACATTATAATCATTTTTATAGAAAAGTTCAAGACGAATCAGAAAATATCCATTAAAAAAATAAATTCAACAAACTACTTTATCGTTTCAAAATTTCATATATAATTATTTATAAAATTTATAAATTTAAATTAACAGGTTTATGTATAATAATTTTTTAATTTTTATAAATTTAATTAATATTCTACTGATATAAGCTTATAAAAATATATAATCTTCATATATTTTCAACGGATAAAAGATCAAATAATTTTATTAACCTTGTATAATCTCGTTTCTTATATTATAATCATTCTTATAGAAAAGTTCAAGACGACTCTCAAAATATCCATTAAAAAAAATAATTAGGTTGTATCTTAGAGAATCTTTATAGTTGTCAATGTGTTGAATTTAAAAGCATAGCAATATACCTGCAGTCGTTTTGATTTTCAAATTTGACCATTTTGTATCTTTACAGTTGTCAATGTGTTGAATTTAGAAGCATAGCAATATACTCGCCGTCATGTTGATTTTAAAACTTGACCATTTTCCAAAGCTTTTACAAAAAAATTAATATTTTGTTGCAAAATAAATTGCAAACACCGAAATAATATGAGGCGCTTCGCTAACCAGCATTATGGTTGTCGGAACTTTGATTTTTTCGAGAGGGGGACGGGATCCCGGGCTTAACTAGTTCGCACAAGCATATCGATTATAGCGGGTGACCAACTCGGCTCGAGTGAAATAAACATGCATATCAATTAACGATAGGAAGGACAATTCTCCTCGGATGCAACAAACATGCGAATGAGGTAACAATACGTGGACCCTTTGGAATTGCTTGTGTGCAATGTGGCTTCTTAATTCCTTGCTTTCCAAAAGGATTCTCTTTTAGCCACTAGAGTTGAATCATGATCCAAGTGATCTTCTTGATGGATGTGTATGGTGGAAAGTTTTTATGGTAGCTCTGCCAAACTATAAATTGACTTGCATTATTGAAAATTTAATCTAATTATAAACTAATTTGTATTTTGATAATCTTCGAGAGAGGTTTGTTATATGATTAGATGACATTTTGTCTTTTTTCTTGTAGTGTGGTTTGTATCCCACACTTAGAAGTAATGAGAAAAACTCATTATATAACTAAATTATTGTTTATTGTTTAAACAAAAGGAAGCCAACAATAAGGTTTTTGTTACTACCCACATGACATTGATGGTAGCACTTTGTTACTATTAGAAAACCGAATTAACATCAAAAACCACCTCAATCTTTATGTTCATTTTCACATCTAATCTGTAAATTTTCTATAGTGTAATGTAAATATAAATTTAACCCTTCTCCCCTTTATTTTGACATGTCAATGAAATGAATATGGTTCTTTCTCATTATAGAAAAAAAAAAAAATTATAGAAAAATGTGTGTTGTTATATGGGATATGAAATTCTATTATTAGTTATCTACTTATTATTCTTCCTCCAACTCTTGTAGATAGGTAGGTTACAATGGAGGAGTTTCTTATGTGGATGGACTCTATCGATCACCCACGGTCAACATTTTGCGACAACATACGATATCAAGGGTAGGAATAACAAGGGGATTTATTCATCCAAACATACCTTATAGTGTATAGGGTCACTCTACCCTTAACAAGCACTCTCTCTCTCTCTTAAGGGAGATCCTATAATTGCATGGATTTGGACACAAGATATAGGCAATGAGTTCCGACTAAATAACAATTGGCATGAGCACCCTCACAATCTTCATTTTAGAATGTGCCTTGTCGATCCTTTTCTCTCTCACTCAATTACATTAACATATTTAGGAGCAACTTCGATGACTATAGTGTCAGGGTCTTACAATGATTAAACAAAAACTCAGAATTTTGATATTCTTAAACTTTCGTGGAAGAGGAGGATAAATAGCTATAATAAGGGGCATGTCAAATTTGCTTCTTTTCTAGGCCATTACGTAATTTATGCTTATGAGTCCTCTTAGTTAAAGAAAATACACTAGGATCCACCTTCATTATCCTTTCTTCTACTACTTTGGCCCTTGATTTCGCTTATTTTACTACTTCAAATCCGTTAATATCTAGAAAAATCCAATATTTCTCATTTAACATAACTTTTAATTTATGGACTTACTAATTCTATATTACTTTCCAAAGTAGGTGATTCATCAACCACCACATCAAATATTTCATTCCAAGCTTGCCACATAACCACACCATCCTATCAAGCCACACTATCGACATGTTAGCATACCATGTCACTTAAACCTTTCCATTTCACCATATCATCATGTGACACATCATCCTTCCACATTAACAACTTGTAACCTGTAAGGTCCGACAGTGCCCACATGGCTCCACATAATCTCCATGTAACCTACTACCTTGCTATCAATTTTCAGGATTTTCAACAAAATATCTTTATAATGAACTTCAGATGTTTGGATACCCGAGTCTTGATAGATTTTAGATCCCCATTCCCATCACTTGGCAAATGCCACACGAGCCATCTCCTTATCTTGATAAAATTTGGATATTTTTCCTTGTTTGGACCCACTGGAGATTCATTGGGCCACCGACCAATGAAGAAAACTTAGGAGAGATTCCAACATTGCAAGATGATCCAATTGATAGACCATGATTGGCACAATGGAAAGACTTTTCCATCTAGTGGATTGTTAACCAAGAACCAAGATAGTGATCCCTTTGTTTGACATTGAATTGATGCTAAATAAAAATCGATCCATAGTCCCTTAAACATCAGGTCATTGTGAGAAATTGAAAAGTATCCAAAAATACTTCAATGGTCTTATGAGTGAACCATATAATGAAAAAGGTTATGCAATGTTTTTAGTTTATATGCTTCCACTAACTCATCTGGAATATTTTCGCAAACAACCTACAAATAGTTTGAACATGTTTTATTTCCCTAATGATGACAGCTCAAGGTATATCATTTGTCCAAAAATGTAGAGAGTTTTCACCCAAAAGTTTTTCCTTTGAGTTTGAGGTTGCTAAAAGCTTACATGAGTGCTAAAATATCACTACTATTAATGTCCCGAGGGGAAACATATCTATTTTTGAGATTAGGGATGCATAGGCTAGAGTAGCACCCATAGTGGTTGAGATAATCAATATTTATGCAGGAAGAAGTAGGTACCATATAACGTTATTCAACTGTAGGCTATCCCAAAACACCATGATCCATCACTTTTTCATATTGCAAGCATTTCCTTGGATGATCATAAACAATGGTTACACCAATTGAGTTATGTTCAATGTTCTATGAAGATGAAGTTGTAAAGAAATTTTTTTAAGTGGGTTTGTTTGTTCCTTCAATTGATGATGATAAAGTTTAAGAGGAAGAGAAATAAATCAACTGTGTAGATTTAGACTAGTCAAAAATTTCACCCTCATATATCTCGGTAGTTGTTCACGAATAGTCCTATTCAAATAGAAGTTGATCTTTCCTACAATATTCCCATGATCTTATAGTTAAATTTTATTATTCAAAGAGATCCTCTACTTGATCACTGCTTAAATTTTAGGTTTAATAATGATTCGATTGAGCTAAGAATGATGGAGTTATTTCAGCAAGAAAATTCTAAAAATTTTGGATCAAATATCTTCATTGTCATTATATATCATTTTCCAAGTTCCAACTAGTAGTATTTATAAATTTATTTAGTAGTAATTTCATCAAGGAATATTTCCAGCATCTGAGACTTCATGATTGGCTGCACTAGAAGGTTGACAATGTCGATCTCTCCCATCTAACTAATCACTTGGTTGCATGGTTACATTGATCATTCAAATATGTTGAGGGGAATGTTTCATCATTGCATTCCTCTTAGAAGATCAATCCTAATTGAGTTTGACACAATACCTAAGGAGGGACATAGAAGCTTAAGCACCTTGATGGTTATTAGCTTCATTAGCGTTCATATGACATTCACCAAGGCTGATTATCATTGGGTGTTAGTTGACTGAGTTGTTTATGTGTTCAACTATAGCATCTTATTCACATTGGTAGGTTGTGCTCATACCTTTGCACCCATCAAACTCATTGGTGGGTTCCTTCATGCCTAGAGCGTGTTTCCCTTATTGACATGTAACCAAGTGGCTCCCTCCATGTGTCAAACTCATCACATTTTCCAATGGGAGAAGTGTACATGATCGGTGGATCACACATAGTATTTGTAGATGGGAAACTATGGGTAAGTCCTTTCAACTAATCATTGGAGGCATTGTGGATATTGACTCCATTTCCTAGTGGATAGGCATACTAGTCTACATATTGGATTTTCATAGAGATCATTTATTTACGATGACAAGCGCAAAGATTATTTGATTCTTGGCATCCAACAACAATGTTGAAGTTTGCAACAAGAAATAGTGAAATTGGAATCCGGAAACAACATCCTTGATCCTAGTGAAAATTAAGCACCTACAATAGGTGGGGCCCACACAGGCTATTTTTAGGTGGATGTCTATTTATAGATGCATGAGAAAATTGTTTTTATAGATGATGTCTATTTATAGATGATGAGAAAATTATGTTTATAGATGATAGTCTATTTATAGATGTATGTGCAAGTTCTATTTATAGATGCATGTTGACTATTATTATCCCTTAATAATAGTTGGATAATAAACAATAATCTATTCTCAATGAGCACTTGGAAATAGTTAACTGAAGTGGCAAATTAGTTAGCTATAGGAAATTCGATTTCAAAGGTTTGTTGGTGGTACATGCAAGTGGACTTAGTTGTAACTGAGTGATTCGAAGTTGTAACAAATTTGGATGTGTATTTATGTGAGTTGTAAATTATTTAAACTCAGTTAAGTGAGTTAAACTTAGTTTGTGCTAGTTGTACCTAAAAAGACACTAGTGAGTGATCAATGAATTAATTATTTAATTAATTAATAATCAGTGGTCTCACATGTAACTGAAGATTTACTACTGTTAACTACATGCATGTCAGATCCAGTGGAGAACCAATTGAGATGTAGGTGAAAGGGATATTTTGACTATCAGTTGTTACATTAGTGGGTGCACACAGGCAACCACACACACATTGGATGTGCCTATGTGTATTGCGCAGTCAAGGTAGGCTAGAATCAATCATTTAGAGGTTATTGACCATCAGGGATTGCGCAGTGGAGGCAGGCTGTCTGGAGGCAGTAAATTGGCACATGAATGTGCCAATTTTTGTATGACAGTGTGAGATGATTGTATATTGTACTGAGAGCTCTCAGATTACAGTTTTGTATGAGATTGTTTCATGATCCATGATATATACATAATATATGATAGTGGGGTTTTTATCTTTATGCTTTCCTAGTAAAAACATCTGTGTTATGTGTGATTATCTTTCTTCTTGATGTTGCAATTGGCGATCGTGTTTTAAATTCTAAAAGATTTTTGTAGAAGAGATTTTGTATTTACCAGTGGCATATAATTGTTAGATCAGGAGAATCCAGACAATACATAATTTGTATTAAAATTTCTACATGGTATCAAAGCATAGAAGATTGAAATTTTGAAGCAGGAGCTGAGTTTGTTGGTGGAAAGAATTTGAATTTGCAGAAATACTTTCTTGGTGCTACCGTTGAGTTAACATTGAAATGGCTTTCAATGGCTTGTGGCTAGAGTATGCACTCAAGGGAAGCTTGAACTAAATTTCTTGGAAGAACAGGATGGAGGCGGTGCTCGAAGATAATGGCTTGAAGGAATACATTGACAAACATGTTTCTAAGCCTACTTCGACAGATGCTGCATTACTTGATGTATGGAAAAAGTAAGTGGCAAGGGAAAGGAGGATCTTGTTGGAAGGAGTACGAGACCACATTGTCTCAAGACTCATGGGAAAGCCACACCATATGCTATGTGGAAGGCTTTGATGGATCTATTCTAAAGAAGCAGCGACCATAGGAATTTGGCGCTCAAAGGTAAACTCAGGAAGATCAAGATGGAAAAGAACAACATTATTCCAGTATAATTAAAAAATTTTGTCCAATGTCGGGATGAACTTGGGAGTGTAGGAATAAGTGTTTCTGGTGATGATTTGGTGAGTTTGGCTCTCTTGGGACTTCCTAAGAGTTGGCACAATTATGAAGAATCTGTCAACGGACGGGAAAAATTGTCGGATAGGGAACGACTGTGGTCGGATCTGGTGCAGGAGGAGTTCAGGCGGAACACCAAAGATGGATATTCATCAAAGCATGATGATGAAGAAGATTGTGCTTTGGTTGCCAAGTTGAAGAAGGGGAAGGGAAAGAAATTCCATTCTAAATCTGAGGCTCGTGAAGATGGAAAGGAGCACAAGATGTCCAAAGTGAAGTGTTTTCATTGTCACGAGTATCGACATATTGCCACAAATTGTCCACAAAAGAAGAAGAACAAGAGGGATGTTGGAGCTGCAGCTGGTGAGGCTCTTGCCTCGCAGTTTGAGCTTGATTTCTCATTGATCGCATGCATAGTATCAAGTGTAATACGATTGGGGTGGTACTTGGATAGTGGTGCTTCCTTTCACATGACGGGAGATAAGAAACTTTTCAGTGACTTGGAGGAGAAAGATCTCTATATTCATATTGAGTTGGGCGACGATGGATGATATGGTGCGATTGGCATTGGTACCATTACCTTTCATAGGGCATCATGTAAACTATTTATTTAAAAGATGTAATTCATGTACTAGGTTTGAAGAAAAATTTAGTCTCAGTCGCAATGTTAGAGGATAGAGGCTATGATGTTGTCTTTAGTGAAGGAAAAGTTTTCTTGTGACACAAAGCAACAGGGCAAGCCAAGAAGGTTTGGATTCGAGTTAAGAATATCTATAGAGTTAATGTAGATGGGATTTCTACAGAGCTTCCTATTGTTGGGAAGTGTGAGAAAGCCATGCAATTGACCCTTGAGAGGGAGTTGGATTTGCATGCAGGTAAGAGTGAACCTCAGGATGTGGAGCAACCATAAGATGAGGATCATGGAGTGGGAGCAACCACTCATGTAGAGAAATTTCGTGCCAGATGGGCAAAGGGAGTGCATGCAACTATACCACCAGGTGAGAGGTAGGGCGACATGCATGAATAATCCCAAGAAGGAATTTCTGGGTAGGATTCATTGAGATGGTGTGGATCTCATGAATCAAACTTGGCTATGAGGAGCCCACAGTGCAGCATTAGCAGGATCAGTTGGATTGATGCAGTTAGATGTCGTGAGGACATGAAATCAAAGTGACAGTGGCATATAATGGAGCAGGGATCAGAGTTGACAACAAGTGTAGAGTGCGTGGATGTAGAGGTCAACAGAGTAGTGGATCCAGAAGACATGTGTATTTGGTACTAGCAGAAGTCAGAAGAATTTGATGACATGTGCATTATATCGATTCAGTTGTTTGGAGGCTATTCAGTTTCGGAAGTGTTGCACGCAAGAGTTGCATGTGCGAGAAACACTAGAGAAGTGTTGCATAAAAGGTTGCAGGGCGCATGCATGGAGTTGCATGGCACATGCAAAGGTTGCAAGGTGCATGCATGGAGTTGCATAGCACATGCAAGGACATTCCTTTATTGTTGAAAGGGAGTGTTGAAGTTTGCGACAAGAAACAGTGAAATTGGCATTCAGAAACAACATCCTTGATCCTAGTGAAAATTAAGCACCTACACTAGGTGGGGCCCACACAAGTTATTTTTAGGTGGAGGTCTATTAATAGATGCATGAGAAAATTATATTTATAGATGATGAGAAAAGTCTATTTGTAGATGATGGTCTATTTATAGATGTATGCGTGAGTTCTATTTATAGATCACATGTCTATTTATAGATGCATGTCGGCTATTATTATCCCTTAATAATAGCTAGACAATAAACAATAATCTATTCTCAATGAGCACTTGGAAATAGTTAACTGAAGTGGAAAATCAGTTAGCTATAGGAAATTCAAATTCAAAGGTTGGTTGGCGGGACATGCAAGTGGACTTAGTTGTAACTGAGTGATTCAAAATTGTAACAAAGTTGGATATTTAGTTATGTGAGTTGTAAAGTAGTTTAACTCAGTTAAGTGAGTTAAACTCAATTGTGCTAATTGTAACTAAAGATACACTAGTGACAGATCAGTGAATTAATAATTTAATTAATTAACAATCAGTGGTCTCACATGAAACTGAAGATTTACTATTGTTAACTACATGCATGTTAGATCCAATGGAGACCCAGTTGAGATGTAGGTGAAAGGGACAGTTTGACTATCAATTGTGACATTAGTGGTTGCACACATGAAACCACACACACATTGGATGTGCCTATGAGTATTGTGCAGTTAAGGTAGGCTAGAATCAATCATTCAGAGGTTCTTGACTATCAGGGATTGCGCAGTGGAGGCAGGCTGTCTGGAGGCAGTAAATTGGCACATGAATTTGCCAATTTTTGTATGGCAGTGTGAGACGACTGTATATTGTACTGAGAGCTCTTGGATTAGAGTTTTGTATGAGATTTTTTCATGATCCATGATATATACATAATATATGATAGTTGGGTTTTTAGCTTTATGCTTTCCCGATAAAAGCATCTGTGTTATGTGTGATTGACCTTTCTTCTTGATATTGCAATTGGTGATCGTGTTTTAAATTCCACAAGATTTTTGTAGAAGCAATTTTGTATTTAACAGTGGCATATAATTGTTAGATTAGGAGAATCCAGGCAATACATAATTTGTATTAAAATTTCTACAAATAGGATCCCATCGCCTTGAGTCACCATTGTCAACCCTGAGATTTTACCGTTGCAAAATAGAGAGTTAAGAGCTAGTTGATTTTCATGAGGCTTGTTTTCAAAGTCATCTTTTAGAGTTTACTATTGAAATCAACTTCCACACATGTTTGAGATGGTTCTCATGGAAATTAGATACAAGATTTTTCAGTGATGTGAACTTGTTCAAAGCCAAAAACATTTCACATGTACTTTCATCAATTTTGAAGGACACTTCCATTTTAGTGAAGGGAGTTTAGAGGCTTGTATGTCAAAGATGATCACATATTTGAGATCCTTGTGACTTCATGATTGTGATGAGATATTTCTAAGCAATATAAAAAACACTATTATTTTTAATAATTAAGATTCCAAGGTTCATATAGTGAGTTTAAACACCTATTCAAGTTCCTTGTAGAAAACCAATTCTGATAAACATAATTTCATTAACATGTGAGAACTTTATCCATTATATAAAAATAATCTAATCTTTAATACTTGACTCCATAATTGTATATTTTAAAGTAATACTTTAAATTTCACTGAACCTAATTTTTATTTTTATTTAAATAATATAATTATAATATGATATATAAAAAATTCACATTGACCCTCGGGTAATACCCATATGTTATCTTTAACATTGGACCCATTTTAGTTCTAATCATTAAATAGTGGCTATGGCTGTTGTACATCAATAGTCTCTCAATCATCATTCAGTTTTGGACCCGTCTTCTCTCCATCATAATGCATTTCTCTATCCATCCATCCTCTTCTAATTAAAAGTGTTGATGTGTACTTTCCACCAATGATTGTTCTCATTTTTCACCCATGTTATCAAATTGTGTGAGTGCTTCTTCATTTTCAATTCATAAAAGTAAAGATGAACCATATTCACACAATTAAATTATGAAAGTTTTGTTATGGTTGCTGCAACTGTTCAAATAATGGCCAATCAGGTTCACTTATATTCTTCGTTAATATTATTGTTGACTTATTTTTAAACCATGTTCCGTAAGTTCCTCCTTCAACTTTTGTCGAATGAATTTATGCCGTAACATCATTGAATTGTCGGGTGAATTTATGGCAAAATATCATTCAATTCTCTCGAGAGACAATTGCACGAGGAAATGAAACCAAGGTTTCGTATTAACGAATTAAACAATATCATCATAATGTAAAAGAATAAATTTATTAGATGCACTCAAACTGAAACGTACTGTTAAAAAAACAAAATGTATTTCCTGCACTCAAAGTGAAATGTGAGATTATGTAGTCATAGCTTGAGTTTTATAGTAATATATTCTCTTTGATGTAACTCTTAAAGATCTACATCTCCTTTAATAAGTAATTATTTTAAATGCATAATCTCTCCTTCCCTTCCTACATGTACGGGTGCCCATTTTAATGGATTTCTTATTATAAAGTTATTTGTTTGTAACTATTAGAACATGGTTTTAGTAGGATAAATGAGCTATAGATTTTATGTAAGTGTTTTCATTAATTAGTAATTTGAAGGTATTTGAAGACATAATTTATCTTTCACTTCTTACATGTATATGTGTCTATTTTAATGGATTTTTTATTATAAATTTATTTCCGTGTTTTTGTCCATAACTATTAGAACATGTGTTTAGTAGGAGAAATGTGCTATAGATTTTATGGAAGTGCTTTCATTAATTAGTAATTTGAAGGTATTTGAAGAGTCTAAATTAAATGAGAATGATAAAATTTTGTTTCGATTTTTTATTTTCTAAAAAGTAATAAATATAGGTTAGAATGAATAAGTGAATTGTTATGGTTATATTTAGAAAAAATAGTGATTTCAAGAATATTGGATTCTGAAAAGAGATTATTTTTAAATCTAGTTTGTTTATGGGTGTTACATGTTATATATTTGAGTTTAAAAGTTGCATGATATATACAACTCTATAATGGAGTATCATACATATCATACATCAATTTATATCCCACACACAATATTGTAAGCATTTGATGATTTATCATAAACATGTCTAGTTTTATAATTTCCTCCTTATAAGATGATCCTTATCTAATATTATGATAATATAATTTATTTTTAAAAATTCAATATTAAATTTTGATTTATTTAAAAAATATGAAATAAAAACCTGCAAGGCATAAAGCCGACTATGACAATGTATTTAGTTAAGACACTCTATGGTGTAAAAGCCACCGGTTTGAAATTTAGTAAACAAATATGATAGGAGTTGGCGTGGCCTAGGCTCAGTGTGATCCCTAAATGATTTTGACAAATTAAATGCTTCAAGGTCGTGGCAATTCAAACCACCGGTTAATCATATAGTCATCTCAAAACTCACATAAACTAGCAAAAAAAAGTATATGAATTAAAACAAAAAAAAAATATTAAAAAAAATATTGAGAATCTAGAACAAGTACTTCAATTCAAAATCTACATTATTATTATAAAATCTTTCATACAATATTTTTGTAGTTTTAAATTTTAATTAATATTTCATTTTTTTTATATATAGATTTAAAGTAAAGTTTCAATTTTATAAATTTAAATTTTATTTTAAATAATTTTAATGAGCCTAAGTTTAATATTCTATTAATTTATTTAAATTTATAAAAGTATATAATCTTTAAAGGAGCTATCTATAAAAGCAACAAAATAGCCCGGACAACAATTTTTTGCCTGAATCTTATATATATATATATATTTTTTTCAAAAAATAAGGTAGTTAGAGTGTTTGAATTGTATATTTGATGGTGGAAATGGATTCAGAACCATCAAAAACCTTTAAAACACTCATTTTTAATGGTGGAAATGGATTCAACACCATCAAAAACCTTTAAGGCACCCAAAACACTGAAGTTTAACCATTGTAACCCACATTTTCAAAAATCTTTGTCAAAATCTTTCATAATCTTAGTGGAATTTCTAAGTTTAAACTACAACATCTTTAAATTTTCAACCTATAAATAATCAAATTTCAACAATATTCACAATGTGAAAATTTATAAACATTTTAATAATTCATGTGATAGATTAAAAAAAAATTAACATTCTATAATCTCATTTCTTATATATTAAGATCCTAATCATCCTTATAAGAAAGTACAAAGCTGACTACGAAAATATCCAATAAGAAAATAATTAAAGGGTGTCATAGAGAATCTTTATAGTTGTCTAACATCTTGTATTTCAAAATATCTCAATATAGTTGCCGACATGTTGATTTTAAAATTAGATCATTTTCAAATCTTTTACTATTTTTTAATATATTTTAGAGTTGAATAAATTAGCAAACGCCGAAATCATATTTGGCCCTTGCTAACAAGCAGTATGGTGCTTGCAGCTTCGACTTTTTCGAAAGGACGGGATCCCGGGCTTAAATAGTGCGCACATTCTCAGAGGCATATTGATTATCGCGGACGACCAACGCTCGCCGAGTGCAATAAACATGCAAATCAATTAACGATAGGCAGACTAATTCTCCTCGGGTGAAACAAACATGTAAATAAGGGAATGATACGTGGACCCATTGGAATAGCTTGCGTGCAATGATGGCTTCTTAATTCCTTGCTTTGCAAAAGTATTCTATTTTAGCCACTCGAGTTGAATCATGATCCAAAAGATGGTCTTGGTCGATGTGTAGTTGGAAAGTTTTTGTGGTAACTTTGCCAAACTATAAATTGGCCTGAATTATTGAAAATTTAATCTAATGATAAATTAATTTGTATTTTGATAAGTAGAGAGAGGTTTGTTACATGATTAGATAACATTTTGTTTTATTTTTTATACTCTGGTACTTATCCATGGCACTTAGAAGCATTTATCTCATGGTACTTAAAAGTAACCAGGAAAACTTATTATACAATTCAATTACCAATTATCATTTATTGTTTAAGTAGAAGGAAGTTATCATTAAAGCTTTTGTTGCGACTTACATGACATTGATGGTAGCACTTAGATATTATTAGAGAACCAAATCAATATCGAAAATCACCTCAAACTTTATGTACATTTTCACATCTAAATCAACATCCAAAATCACCTCAACCTTTATATACCTTTTCACATCTAAATCAACATCCAAAACCACCTCAACCTTTATGTTCCTTTTCACATCTACTTTGTAGATTTTCTATAATCCCCCAGAAGATGAGAAATTAGGGATAAAATGGGTTGAATTCTGCAAAGCGAGTGATAAGGAAAATGTCAGCAATAGGCAAAGATTGTAGGCTAGGGGCGAAGACCATTTATGGGAAACATTGTTGCTCATTAGCTGAAAGGGTAGAGTAATGATAAATTAGTGTGGTTTTGGTAAATTGCTGGGGTTCAGGAGAGATTGGGTAAAGAAGGGCCTTTTGCATCAACTCTTGGGTTACTTCAAGGATTTTGGCCCCACGGGAAGAGACAAAACATTTTTTCTCCTCTATGTAGGTTGCAGTCAACCAAGATATGAACTCGAGAAAATGGTGCATAAAGGGTGTAATTTGGTAATGTAATCCAGAGTCAACCACACAGAATGAGTATTCTACCCTGACATGGTTTCCATGTAGGTTGAAATGGAGGCCAGTGATATGATAGGCACAGGGAGGGTCGGAAATTTGTGCTTATGTGTCCATGAGAGGGTCGATGCTGAAGGAGGGTTTGGTGTCATGGGCCTTAGGGGTCTCAGGAGACGCCTTCTTCATATTATATGAATATTTGAACGATTTACAGGTGGAGGGGACTGACTGATTACTTGGTTGTTATGAAGTAGGTCGAAAACGACATTGCAAGGAGGTTGCTGGCCAGCTGAGAGTTCAAACGAGTTCTAGAAAAACGAATGGTGGGAGAGCTTGCACCGTGAATTGACATAATTTCTGAAAATGTGAGGTGGGAAGGGTTTTTATAAGTGGAGGGGGTCAATGTCCAGCTAAAGTGGGATGACGTCACGAGAGGGACACATGGCTGGATGGGATTGGATGATAACAAGGGACATGTGGGCAGGCACTGGGGGCATAAAAATTACCGATTTACCTTCAAACTTGTGCTTGCTTGAATTGGCGTTGGCGGATTGGCCCACGTAGTGCATGGTCCCAACCATCCTCCATCAGGTTGGATCCAACGCTCACCACGGTAATGAATTTGGGTCGTTGGATCGACAAGCCCGCCGATTTGAATTTTCAACTTCGAGGGGTAGCGCTTGCTTATCACTCGCGCAGGTTACCACAACCCCCCCCCCCCCCAATTCTTTCGGGGGGTGGTCAGGTGGGGATGGATGATGATCCACCCCAAAATCTCTCGACCTTTAACAAAAAAATTTATGCCTATGCAAAAAAAAACTTTTTACCTTGCTGCGGTTTCCCGATGAGGGTCTCATGAGCGGTATTTTTGACTTCAGACCTTGTGTTATAGCTCTAGGGCCTGATAGTTCCCCCCATTTGATTTCTCATCCTTATCAAAAAACTCATGAAAGGCAACAACAAGTGAAATAAATAAATAATTAATCTCATGGTTCTTTAATACCTCAAGGTTATTTTTATGTCACAAAAATAAAGTTACCACAAGTACACAAGATCAAGTATTAAGCATACATATTAATAACTCAAATACATAATTTGATCTAATCTCAAATCTCTAGACCAAACGAAGAAAAAAGTGTGTTATTTTTATTAATGTAGTTTAATTTTAGGCTATCTTGCTTAACTAATATTGCATGTTCTCATGTTCTCTATTCTCATAAAACTAATGTGAGGTGGGGTGATATGACCTAGTTAACATAGATACATTGATTTTTTATGTTGTTCAATGAGTGGTTTTTATGTGTGATTTTTTATAGAATAAATGCAGTTGGAAAGTAAATGCTTATACCGAAAAGTTCTTTAAATTAAATGACAATTTCTTCAAACTTTTCTCATATTTCTAAATTGCAAAAAAATCATAAACAAATAAGTACTAGGTAACATATGAAGATATACTCCCCTAAAAAACACACTATTCTTATTAATCTATTTGAAGTGCAAATTGGTGCTTAACAACATATAGTAGAGGTGCTACAATGTAAGAAAAGGCCAAATAGAATTTTTATTGCATAGATAGTAAACAAACAAATCCATTAAACTCCCTTAATAAGAAAAAATCATATCACTAGGTTAATAATGCTACAACTTCACATTTCCCCAATTTAGAGCATTACAATACTAAATATGTAAAATATATGTGTTGTTAGGAAAAACTAGATTTAAAAAAATGTCAAACAACATTGGGGTTTTTTATATCACAAACAAATAAATGAAACTAATAGAGAACCAAAGAGAAAATCTAGTTAGGAAATCTCAAAATCCAATCTAATGAAGATATTGGAAAATAAATAAGCTCCTCCATTATCAAATCATAAGTTGTAGACTAATTTTTGGTATGATGGGAGCTACTAAGTCCCCACTAGAAAATTGGTATGCTAGTAACACACAACAAGAAATCAAAGCTTTTACACTACTAATGAAAGAGGGTAAAAGTTGAATTAGATATTTTGAGAGAGAAGGGAATATGAAAACCTATAGGCTTGCACTCTTTTATAGATCATTCAAACATGTAGTTGAGTTGGAGGAGCAAGAGGAGGACTAACTAGATCCAAGTTTATTGCACACATTAAAAATAAAATCAATTTCCTTACTTTGAAATGGAAAAACCCTAGATCTAATTTATAGAGAAAAGTAGAAACCTTTAGAGATCCACTTAATTGATTTAATGAAAAATAAAATGCACGAAACTAGCAATAAACCAATAACAAGCAAATGGTGGGGAAAAAAATATTTTATTACAAGTAGAAAATGTTACCATGGCCGATCCATACCTTTGAGGGATTAAATAGCCACAAAACGTTTATCCTTGGGGTCAATTTCTTTTAGGTATATTTTTAGTCCAATGTTCTTCAATAACATCCTCTAAATTTTCCACGAGAAAATTTGGCAAGTAAAGACAAAGCTGAAAATTGGGAATCACATTGTATGTGAAGAATAATCTATCCATTATGAAAATTCTTTC
Organism: Pinus albicaulis; assembly: GCA_034641835.2. Taxonomy (NCBI): domain Eukaryota; kingdom Viridiplantae; phylum Streptophyta; class Pinopsida; order Pinales; family Pinaceae; genus Pinus; species Pinus albicaulis. Next base: position 995,578,806 of record CM076579.1, read on the forward strand.
TAAAAGATATATTAGCATCCAATATTTATCATTTCAAGTCCTCCACCCCATGTTAAGATGACATTTTATATAGGTTTTTTGTCCTTTATAGGTTTTGTACATGAAGAATAGGTACACAATTTAGGTATTCGTGGAAATATTTATCCTTCAGGCACAAAAAAAGTGATAAAATTTGAAAAAATAAACTCAGGGTCGAGTTGTGATCAAGTTTGACCATGTCAATAAGGAAAACATTGAAAATGGTTCATTATGAACATTGTAAGAACTCATTAAAATATAAAAATTTCTATGGTTGACTAAGAAAATGTAATATTTTTTTTTTAGTTTTATGTATGCATTATTGTAACACCATTTTTATTTGACCATGTCGAAAATGCATTAGGATTAAAACTACTTGATACATGTGCATGCAAGTCCAATAATACATGTGTTAGGAAGTATAGTGTGTCTATGGTAAAATCACTTAGGGGGTAGTTATATCAGTCGACATAAGGGTTCTGAGGAAATGTGTATCCATGATCACAATGGTTATAACATCTATAAATACAATTGAATATGGTGCAAGGAGAAAACATGTCACTAGGGCTATTTGAGCCTTCATGTAGGTAAGGAGATAAAAATACCCTCATTTTACCAATGAACGAAAGCTCTCATTTGAAAAAAAAAAAACTTATTATTATTATAAATTCTGTGACTATTATGATTATGACATTTATTTTCTATCTACTTAGGATTCAATATTTACTTTAGAATAATGAGGTGGTAGGTGTAGGGGGATCCGGGGGGGGGGGCAACTTTATGGCCTTGGAGGACAAATCGAGCTATTATATGTTTGGAGCTTCGATTTGGCTTCCAATAACCAAAGATAGATGCATGGTCTTCTAGAAGGAATAATTCTGACTATTTCCCTATCACTAAAGTCCTTTATCATTGTGAGAGACTCTAATAATATTATTAGGCACCTCAATCTACGAACTTCACCAACAAATATCAAACTCGATTCTCTTTTAAAAATAATTATATCCCTCATATCTTTCATTTACATACTAAAAATATATACATTTTTGCTAATTCTATCACCAACCATGTCTCCTTACTTACCCCCGAAACTTTGATGGTTAATAGCTCAATAAGGAAAGTGTGTATCCCTTAAGTTAATCCTATGCACTTATCAATATATAAAATCATCATGGTTGGCAATGCAAGTAATAAAGGAAATGAAAAAAATTCATATGTCCGAGGGTGTGGGTGTATCTCTATATAAATTTCCCATAAGATATCCCTCAAACAAATCAAGGTTAGATGTAAGAGAAAGGATAACCCACAAATTTCGAGGATGAGTCTCAAGGTGTCATTCTGAACTCCTCTCATGCAGAGTTGGGTCTGCTCCACATTGTCAACTATACTCATTTATTTTCACAAGATGGTGGCTTTGATGTCAATTAATGAGTGTGATAGATCATATGAGGCAATTTTGGAATAGGATCATCATTACTTGGATACACCATTCAATTCCCACTTCCCTGAAATATGAATTTTCTCTTGAAGGCATTGAGGAAACATTTTTTAACTCACCACCACCTCCTCGTATGCCATTTTCATCTCCAGACTCATTCTTCTTCTAATTTTGAGAGCTTGTCCACTCTGGTCTACCAGGTTCCTTGAATATTTTTGTGGCCATAGTAATTAATAGAAAGTATAGATGTGGAAATATCCTTGAGATGTAACAAGATCACACAAAAATAACATATTATATGGGGGTATCCTCACTTGGTTTTAAAAAATATATGCTATTTACACAAATGTATACCATGTTAGAGATAATGTAAAGCCAAATAAATTAGATGTAGGAGCTTCATGAGGTAATTAACAGAGCTAATTCATAGCTAGATTTAGTCCAAGAAACCTAACAAGGAGGAGACCAAGCTACCCAAGTCAAAATTCCATCTATCGATGCAATCGAATAGAATACTAGATCTAAACTATGTAGCTCTTGTTGACAACATCATTATCCTTAATGACTAGTTTTTAGGCTTTAGCTCCAAGTTTTGACTATGTCAGCCAAATGTTGTAAGTCTTTAGTAAACATTATTATAGAGATAGGTTTATTTATACATTTTTGGAATGCTTTTACCAACCCTATAATATCCAACATTGAAACCATTGATTGTAAAATAAAGCATTTTGATAAGATGTTGAGAGTGATATGTCTCAAATATTTTAAGGTGCTAAATTACTAAAAAATAATACAATAAATAAAGGGAAAGTACCCATTCTTTTATTAATGAAATTAAATCACAAGTACTAATCAGGGCGAGGATGTTTAATGAAAGGTCAATAGGATCCCTTATATTTAGTTTCTAAAAAGAAGGAAAACCACTTTCAAATGTAAACTTTTGTTTCTAACCTTGGTTATAAGTTGTTGGATCCTACCATTCATGAAATACATCCATGAAGTATGAATCTTGATGGATAAAAGTAAATTATTCGACTAGCATGGTAGTTAATAGTATTGATATTTATGGAGAAAAACTAGAAGGGAAGCTTCTAATTTTAATATAATTGGGACTAACACAGAATGTTTGATATCATGAGTAGGAAGTGTTTTTTTTAATTGATTAGTTAAATTGTGAGGGCCTTTTTCTTTTGATTGGACCTTACAAGATTTTTATTTTGACTATTTTGACTTTTGTAATTATAGATAGAAATACTTTTAAATTTTAAAATTGTTTGTTTTTCTAATTTTTTCTTAAAATTTGAATTAGTAATACAAATTCACTTAATACATAATAACCATCAACTAATATATATATATATATATTAAAAATAAATATTTATCCCTTTCCTCTTTATTTTCCTTATCTACTTTAATGAACTAAACTCTCGTCCATTGTGCTATTTGTCATACAGCTATTTAAATGCACACTTCCATATGTTTAAATTTGTAAATGTATTATACATTTATTGACCTTATTATGGACATAACTAAAATATATTTTATAGTTTAATTGCCGATGCGAAAGAAATTAATAAACCCATCATGGAAAAATAATAAAGAACCCATACAATGCAGCAAACAATTTAAACAATGGATTTTAAAAAGTGCAATTTAAAAAAAATGGATTTTGTACAACTAAACCAAACATGCCAATAGTGATAGATAAGCTTAAAACCATAAATAAATTAGAAAGCGTATCTTAATGCTGAAATAAAGGTGTATAAACAGTTGTAACATTGTAAAGGTGTAGTTCCCTTTTCTTTTCTTTACTGGCCTGGACCGAAATAATTTATTTCATTTAGAATGAAAATAAAATTGAAATCATATGGGAATGGCATCTTTGGAACATATATTGTGACAACTAACTGTATAGAGTAAGCATAACTTTGAAATTTGGAACATTTTATGATGTAAAGTCTTGGCATTATTCAATAATTAATAATTGAATAATAAGTATAGATGAGATGAAGAATAACAGTGTCATATCATAGTATGACTATAATTTTGACATTTGCAGGATTTTTTTTGGTTGTGAGATCAACATCATGTAGATAAAAGACAACTCATTACGTAACAATTAATAATTAATAATGGAATAATAAGTATAGATGAGATGAAGAATAACACTTTCATATCATAATATGACTAGCATTTTTTTTGGTTGTGAGATCAACATCATGTAGATAAAAGACAACTAATTACGTAACATAACTTTGAAATTTGTAACAAATAATTGCAATCATCGAATATTAAGTATGATTGTTTGTAGAATTTTAAGTGGCATACGAAAGTTCTATTGACCATGATTTATTTGTTCACCCACCTTTCACAAGTTTTTTCATGTTTGAAATGTAAAAATACAACCAACAACATTTACTATTTGTTCACATATTTTTCACGATTTTTTTCATATTTGAAATGTAAAAATACTTACCAACGATATTTACTTTTACTTTTCATTATTACTGGGTTTCTCATTTTCAATATTATTTTCAAATGATAATAGTAGATGAAAGGTTTTTATTTTGCAACATTTATGGCTACGGTGTAAAGTAATATCTAATATTTACTTTTTCATTATCAGTGGTTTTTTCATGTTCAATATTATTTTCAAATGATCAGTGGTTTTCTTATATTCAATATTATTTTCAAATGATAAGAGTAGAGGAATAGTATTTATTTGGAATATTTATAATTTTTATTTTTTATTTTGAGTGTAATTTTTTTTTTAAATTATATGGTTGTAAGGGAGATGATGATTAATTAGGTTGATAGAAGTATCGATTTTAAAATAAGACTTCCAAAATTTTAGTTTAATTATCAATAATTATTTGGTAGATGATAATGAATTAACCTCCATAGAATATTCTACAATATTTTTAATATTATATACAAATTAATGGTTGAGATTTATCCCCAAAATAGTTATGCTCTTTCTATCTTTTTAATTAAATTTATTAATAAAAAAATGTCATATGAATAAGTATGATATGGGGTGAGTTATAGCTTTTTGTTCATGTGGTATTGATAAGCCATGGTATTGGAGAATGATATTATAACAAAGCCTATTTATATATTAAGATTCTCTATGATAAAGTGGAAGTAAATCTCCATGATTAAGAATCTTGTTCCATTTCTTTTTAATGTATATATGATTAATTTATTTATTAATTCAACCCAGAGTTAGCTCACTTGGTCAAATTCCTGCCATTACACCACCTTGGCTATTCTCTGAACACTCTCAAGGTTAAACTCTGCTTGGTACAAATATTTCATGGATAGGAACTTGCTTAAAAAAAAAAATTTGATAATAATAATCATTTAAAAGAAACCTCAACTTTCTAGAAATATCAAGTGTTTTAAAAGGAAAGCTCCAAAGATTTGCACCTAAAAAGATTTGATTACTCTCAATACTTGGTAGATTTGAAATTATGATGGATCTATACTAATTCTTGATACATATATGTGTGTGTGTTTAAAAAAAAACAAATTTAATTTTTAAATGTGATATGCCTGATTATACAAGTGTATTACAAAAAGAGTTTATGGTAAATATTAAGTTTCTATATATTTATTAATGAGATTTAAACATAAAATTATGAAATATAATAATTATGAATATGAATCATTATTTTAATTTATATGGTAACATGGATCTTAATTTACAGTTACTATTTATATTTTATATACATATTTATGTTTTGAAATATCAAGGTTATGAACATGAGTGATTATTATTTAAATTTATTTTAATGTGATATATGTATCACTAATTTAAAAAAAAAATGTTTGTAATTTTATTAATAAAAACAAAATTACAATACACCAAATTGAATTAAATTAATTTATTATTTTTATTATTATTTTTCTAACTTTTTAACTAAGACATCATTATGTGTTATTATTATTGTTTTTATTTGATTTAATGCTTCATTTTATTGTCACCACAACATCTTCTCTATAAAATCACCTCTCAATGCAATCATACATCACCATTTAAAATAGTTTCTTGCTTGTCCATAAAGGTACAAACTTCATCAAATACTTTTGAAATTTAGGTAGTTAACCTATTTCTTTACATCCAAAAAAAACTCTTAGCATATCAAAAATATTATAACATCATACTTCCAAAAACACACATATACACATAAAGAGAGAAAATCATATTATAACTACACATTTCACTCTTAAAAATTGTGTTTCTAATTTCTCCTTCTTTTATACAAAAGAAATAATAATAATTAAACTTTTTCTGTTTGAAGATTTCTTTGGAAAATAGTAATTAGCCACATGTCATTTGCGTGGATGGTGACATGGCGTAAACTAACAAATATTCTTAGAGCCATAACTCTATGCCCAAATTGAGAATTAAGAAAAACATATATCACTAGAAATATTTCAATGAGTAAAAGAGGATGTTTATCTCGAAAGAAGACTGGAGATGGTCCAAACAAAAAGGTCAAATACCCCAACTATGTTAATTTTGAAGCTCAGGGAAAAATTCCCCGCTTTGGATAGTCTTCCTCATCAAGAAAGACCCCTCCTAGTCCTTGGAGGAATTTAATTTGATTAAGGAAAAATATATTTTTAATATGAAAACCCACATGTGCACAAAAAATAAAGGTCAACCCAAAAGGAAATTGAACACCCTTGGATGGCTATAAATACAAGTCAAGTGACCCTAATTTGGAGATCATCAATCATTTATCTTTCGTTGTTTCTTATTGCATAGGTCTGAGGTTGGTTCGCAGAGATTGGCTCATATATGGGTGGAAATGTGAAGCTGGGTTACACTTTTGTGAGAATCGGGGGCGAATTTTTTTTTCGGCAATAGTTCGGCCAAACTTTTTATAAAGTTCGGCTGAACTATTTGATTGTTTGGCAGAACTTTATGAGAAAGTTTAGCCGAACTCATTCTTCCGTTTAGATTGATGGCACACTGATGGCATGGGCAAACAAAATTTTTGCCGGAGATGGGAAAATCGACAACAAAAGTTCGACCAAACTTTGAGTTCGGCCGAACTTTTACTCTTAAAATAGTTCGGCCGAACTAGTTCTTATAAATATATTGCCTGCGAAGTTCATTTGTTTACCACGTCTGTGTTTCTTTGCTCTGTTTCTTCGCGCATTTTTGTGTTTCTGTGCTGCTGCTGGTCTGGGGCTACTTCCGTCCGCTCTGTTGGTGATTATCCGCAACGACTTCAAGCGAGTGAACTACCAGGTATTTCTCCTCCTGCTCCTCCTCTACAAGTCTACTACCAGGTATTTCATCCATGCTACAAGTCTACACCCAGTTTTGAACCTGCACCCATGCAACATGGTGTTAGATTTCGTTATATGCACTCTAATTGTGTCCTTTTTTTCCCAATTATGAAGGTTCTTATTGAGGTGGCTGAGGCACTGTAGCAGCAGGAAAATTCATGGGGATCGGTTGAAACGAGGTCAAAGAAAGATAAGGTTTAGGTTGACGAGGTGGGGTAGTGGCTGGGGGATTGAGGTACCAGATGGGAATCCCCTGGGTCAGCTTAGGAAGAGAGAGGATAGCCATGATAGGTATCGAGAACACTCTGAGAGAGGGAGCTAGGAATGGTATCTGACCAGAGGGGTAATGGCCAGAAGGGACGGCTCCAAGATGGTGAAGGCCTGGAGGAACCGTTCCAGGAGGGTAGAGAGGCTCATGGATACTAGCTGCAGATGAAGGGCCAGTAGGAGGGGGTCTAGAAGGTTGAATCAAAGGGCTAGGAGTAGGCTGTGGAGGGCGAACCTACTGACTAGCCGAAGCGAGCCGCTTGAGGGAAGCCCGAGACAATTACATCATGCAAAAATTTGATGAGCTAGGATTAGAGACAGGAGGAGGAAGACCAGGGAATGTACCAAACAAAGAGGAGCCTTTGTAGACTCCGGGTGAGACACTGGTCAAGGGATCAACGGTTTTCTTATTGGCCACCGAAGATATGATGGACTGAGGGGAGGTCTGAGACTTCGGTTCATAATATGTCAACTAGTTTATGGTGACTATCTTTCCATTATGGGGAAAGGACATATTGCGGTGGACCGCAGATTGTATAGAAGACATCGCATAGGTGTAGCTATGACCCAATAGAATGTTGTAATCTAAGGGGGCGTCAATGACTTCTACTTCAATGCCAACAGTCTTGCCTGCAAGAGTAATAGGACAACTGCGGAACAGGCCAATGGGCTAGGAGGCATGGCCATCCCACACTCGGAGAGTGATTGTGGAAGGGGCCAAGTTAGGCGATCCAAGTTGCTTCCAAACTGAAGCGGACATCACACAGGTGGATGCCCCCTCATCAATGATACAACAGGAAACGTTGGCGTTCTGGATCTTGACTGGGATTTTAAAGTCGATGGAAGCAGGAAGAGGAGGATGTTCTTACTGGTCAACATTGAAGACGATCAATTGATCATTTGAAGGATCTACAATGCCCATGGCAGATAGTAGAGATTTTCATTGTGAAGGGCATGACTGAAGGAGTTCCAGCGTTGATATGGCAGTAGGATATTGCACCAAATCATCTACTATACTATACGAATGGGAAGCTTTGCGCGAAGCATCATTTTCGCGTAGTGGTCCCTTAGGGATCTTGGTATGAACCTCTGCCTTAAGCTGAGGTATCTGCAAAGGACCATTAGTTATCGAAAGAGGCTCTATAGAACCTGAAGAAGGGGGCTCGGGGACATATGTAGCGGGAGGCTTGTTGTACTAACGGGACCGAGTCTGAAGGTTGAGGTCTACAGTAATAGGTTGGTCAGAATTCATCGTGAGAATCTGGTAATGGAAGGTACCAGATGGAGGAGGTTGAGTGGCCGCCTGACCTTCAAGTGGTTGGGTAGCCGCAAATCCTTGTTGAGAGAAAGGATTAGTAAACACAGCCGGATGACTAGGCGCAAAATTGGGAGGGATGGAAGGGGAGGCTTGTTGTCCTCACAATGTTGCTTGATTCTCCCACATCTGCCACATCTGTGGTAAAAGAGGACAATCATGCGTGTAATGACCATAAAAACCACAACAAGAACAAGGCTTGTTCATGCAAACATGCCTATCCTACTTGGGCTGAGTGCCCTCTTGCTGGTTAGCAGTGTTAGGTGCATTATTTTGAGGATTAGGTCCAAGATTACTGGGGGAAAATTGATTTTGAGTTCCTTTCCTCTTCTTTTTGGAAGTAGGAGGACTAGTTGCGCCCTACTGTGCATACACCTGCCCTTGAGGGGGCGATGGCTGATGTTGCGAGGATTGAGAAGGGAAGGGAGGTGGGGGTGCTAATGCTTTAGGAGCTGGAGCACCAGGATGTGGATACATATAATAAGGAAGTTGGGTAACATTGTGGTAAACAGGAGGTTGGGAAAAAGGAGGAGGCATGCTGTATCCTAGATACATGCTACCGGGAGGGGGAAAAGTGTAGGAGGTGCTGGCCCCTCCTTGAGGGAAACCATAGCCCATGGGAGGCTGAGCGTATGGATGAGTGAGAGCTCCAACGATATCGTCGGTGGCATGAGATGCCCCCGGTGCGTTGGCACCACCGAGTCTAGGAAGATCAGGTAGAATGGTATAAATGTAACATGACTGAGCGTAGATCAGGTCATATTTTAACGCAGTATGGAAAGTGACTTCTTTGGTTTGAGGGAAATGCGATGTGACATCCTTACCTATAACAAGCAAAAGGGATCTAAGGAACCAGTCCATGTAGACACAGGCTTCGAAGGTAGGGGCTCGACATAGGCTTTTTCTTCTCTGCCATTCCTGGACATGATCGGATAGGCGGGTCGCAAACGATTGACGGAAAGAAGTCAAAAGTTCGGTACCAGTGTCATAACAAAGGGGAAGCTGGAATTAAGAAAGAAAATCTCGAGCAAGAGTAAAAAATGTGGTATGAGAGGATGAGGCCTGATCAACATACCACTTAGAAGCTTCGCCAGTAAGTGTACGTTGGAACAACCGAAGACAGATAGAGTCATTGGTAATGGAGTTAGACGAACACCACATGTGGAAAGATTGAACATGATTTGTAGGATATTCTTCAGCAAGACCTTCAAACTTGGGGATGTCTGAAGGGAGCTTGGTTGGCATAGCAAGCCAACTAGCGTCATGGTATATAGGGTCATTGATCAACTGGTTAAAATCGAGAAGACTGAGGCCTGCCATATAGGGGAGCAAGGGCGCAGCCGGGGTAGTTCCTGTTGCAGTCCCACTAGTAGTATTCCCAGCATTAGGGCTGCGGTTACCACCAGCGTTAGGTCTTGAACCAGATATGGTGAACGTGACAGGGGGAGAACTGGGGGCGGAACCAGAAGGGGAACCCAATGAAACAGAAGAGGAGTCAGAGTGCGGACTCGGTCGAGGAGTAACTCGAATCCTACGTGAAGGAGTAAGTCTTCCTACCGGAAACTGAGGATGAAGGCCAATAAGTCTCCAGGACAAACGCCTTGGTGGCGCAATGGTGAAGGCACAAAAACGGCACAAAGGGAAGAGAGACCAACAAGGGTGAATAGGTGTAGGATAAACTAATTACAACGTCGAAACAAGGGCAGAGAGGGGCAAGATAAATTGATTTAAATGTTTAAAGTCTTTTCTTGGTGTTGTTAACCAAGCGCTTCTTTACTTAGGGTGTGTGCATTGAGTGTGTAACTTTTAATTTTTAAACCCAGACGTTTGTAGAGAAAAATAAAAAAGTGTGTTGTATAATTGTAAATAAACCTGCAGATAACAATATATGAAACTGAAATAACATAAAATAAATAGCTAATTATGCATTAATATAAACCCAAGGAGGCGGGTCTCTCAACAACTAGTCTGTAGGTGGGCAAAAATCTAGTCAAAACACACCAAAATCGCCAATAGATCTAAAGTCGGGAGGGACAATGATCTACAAGTCAGATCTGCTGGAAATAGGTGCAGAAAAAAAAAACAAAAAATCAGAGGAAAAATTGTTGTAAATGAGGTGGAGAAAGGTTATATCCTGGAGGGAAGCAGAGGGGAACCTAGAGGAAAAACCCAAAAAAAAACTAAAAGGAGGTGTTTTGGATGGATAAATAACCAATATGAAGTGGATTTGAAGGTAAGGGATGAGATCCGAAAAATCGATGAGCACACTGAAATTTCAGACAACTTGCAACAGCTAAAACTCTTCCACAAAAGGTGGAGGGTACTGAAGCCTTAGGGGGCTCAGTTCCCACTTTAATGAGCAAAAAAAAACAAGTACAGATTCAAAATGGGTGGAGATGGAGGTCAGAAAACCCTGAACAGAGGCCAGACAAACCTAGAAAAATCTCAGAAAAATTCCCACAAAAATTCCAGGTCGCAGTTTTTGACCTGTTTTCTGCAGAGGTCGAAGGTTTTAGCCTATTTTTCGTTCCTGGAGTTTTAGGTCCTAATTATGGGCTCAAAAAGTGTGACCTACACTTCTGGCACTCTCGGGAGAAGGTTTAAGAAAAATTTTCCGTTTCAGCTGTGGCTGATGCCTGTCACCTGCGCAATAGGTCCGAAAACACATGGAAGTTATAACTTTCAATGTTTTAGGGTTTTATAGGTTAAAAAAACATCAATAAAAGAAAAACAAGAATCTGAAGAGAAATCCTAGGGTTTGAAGCAGCTGGATATGCAGGGATATGAAAAAACGATAGAGGTCATAATCGTAATCCCTAGTGGAGTCACCAGTTGTTAGTATGAATCTTAATCGCAAGTGTACGAAAAAGGCTCACTTTAGTTGCACATAACAAACGACCCTAACAACAAAGATGGCTGCCAATATCTTTAGATCTGCAATTAGTTGACCAAGATAAATGCTGCAAAATCTAGATCTATGCATTAAAAGACATTAAGCAGTAAATAAAAGCAAGAGTCACTCCATGCATCCAATAGACAAGACAAGAATGTTTTAAAGAGATTTTGTATTTTTTGACACTTAGGGAGGGAACATAGAAAGATGTTACTAGTCCCCCTCAATGGGATGGGTTCTTGTAAGTCCTCATCACTTCAAATCTAAAATCCCTCTCTCTTTATGGTGTAGGAAACCCAGGCAAAAATGGAACTCAAAGGGAGCTCACAAGAAAAATGGTAGCAAAATATGACAATGATGGTGGATCAAATTCAGACCAAAAGTATAGATCGAGAGTGATCTTTAGGCAACAAAAGGTAGTGAGTGAATGGAAAAACCCTTGTATTTATTACAAAATATTGAGTTAGTCTAGATATTGGTGCATAATTAAAATATTATTAACCAATTCTAGATCCAACTTTTATGGAATATTTTATTATATTTGTTGGAGGGAAAAATAATTTGACTTGGGTCAAATCCCTTTATTTGTAAATAATAAATAAATGAATGCTTTATTTATTGTTTTAAGGATGTGGTTGTGTAATAATCAAATAAATAATGATTTATTTAATTATTTATGAGAGATTTAGTCAAATTTAACAAAGAATATTATTTAAATAAGGTTTAAATAATTATTCCTAGAACATAATAAGATAAATAATGATCTATCTAATTAATTTTCCTGTTTTGGGTTAAATATGACCAGGAATATTAATTAAACTGCTATTTAACTAATTATTCCTTAAGTAAAATCAAACAAATGTGGATTTATTTAATATTTCCTCATGGGGTTTCCTGTTTAGACCATAAACAACTTAATAAACGTGGTTTACAAAGTTATTTTCATACTGAAAGCAATTTTACTTAGGGTAAAATTGGTCTTATATGGTGTACTTAGGTCCATCTAATAGTAACAGGTTAGATGACCAAAAAATATTGTAACAATTGTTACCAAATGTTGTCATGTACTAGCTCAAATGGTCAAATCAAACAACATATTGATATGCATATTTTAGTCCCCCGCAAACACAATATTGACCAAGATATTAATATTCTCTATAATAAGTCAAACATTATGTAGATATTAAAAACTTCCCCATTCATAGAACTCTCCATCATTTGCCCCATGTATATAAGTCTATTATACTCCTAGTGCACTCGTGGCCTTGTGCATAGTATTTTAGTTTTTGTGTCGTACAAGATCAACCATACCCATATGCCTTCTTTTATGCAGTTGGGAGACTTATAACTCTACACCCTTAATCCTTTCTCCCAATGGTTTAGGATTTGAATACGACAAAACCTTCTTTGCTCAGTTCACAACTTTCCAAAACCTTTTTCCACAATATCAAATGTTTATTCATGTCCAAAATACTTCCTTCAACAATGAAGTGGCTTCTATTCATTTTCTGCAAATAATAAGTGTTAAAATATCATGAAAAGTTTCTCCCTTTGAATGAGAAGCCATTTTAGTCATCGTCATTCAAAACAACAACCTTTCTATCATAATACTGTAATGCATCAAAAACAAGAAGTAAAACTATATGAGGTTCTAAAACATATATTCATCATAATCATCAATAACTTCATTGTCACAAATGAACACGACATCAAACTTTGATCAAGGGTAATTTCATATAATTAGGGTAGTTGACAAGTGTATCATCATACTTCAAGGATCATAATCACGAAATAATTTATTTATCATATTTCTTAATCATCAAGTCAAGGCATCCAATTTTTTCATACTGTCAATTTTACTAAGCTTATAAAAACCTAACCAAGGCCAACAAGAAGATACTGAGCATCAATATTATTGTTACACTTTTATCATAAAGGTTACCATTCTTATCACAATTCATATCAAGTCACAATATATCGAATACAACGCATCTAGTAAATTCATCATGTCTAAAAATGCCAAATATCAAGTGCACCAATATATCACATGTAGTCAAGATCAAAATTACTTTCATATTATTTTTGAAGGTGATCTTAGTGTCATACCTTAGGGCTTCACTAGCCATCCAAAAAATAAATCACAATATTAAAACAATGCAATATACATACTTCGAAGTATTCAGATACCTTTGCAACTTTTAGCTCTTACTTGCATATAATAATTTCGAGATTCTACTTTGAAACATTTTCGTCAGGTACCACCAACTCTTTTCTAGCTGCACTAGCTTTCATTTCTCTCACCTTAGATGATCCTCAAAAGGATATTCTTATCACATCTCATCTAGAGGTTATAAGTATTCACATACTGAAATATGTAGGAAGAAATAATCAAATCAATAAACCTAAACAAGAATAGAGTCAAAGAAGAAACATAAATCTAAGAGGTACTTATGTTTAACGAGAGGTGATCATCTCCCTCATGAATCAACATTCAAGTGGTAATATTATCCATTATCGATGTAACATTTTTCACCAATGATTCCATTAACTTCATGAGCAACCAAGCCTAATTGAGATTATCTAATCTAGGGCTATACTGAATCTGTCACGAGTGCTAGAAAAAAATCTCATTGATCCTGCTATGGTTTCAAAACTACAAAATTAAAGCCATTATCTTATCCCATGATTTCTTCCAAATCCTAACCTCATGATATCCATCAAACCCTAATAACCAGATTGCGTAGGGTTTCCTTCAAACCCTAATATTCATTTCGGTCTCCTCCATATTTTATTTATCTCATCAAATGGTGTCTTAATAGGGGTGATCTCAATAACTTTTCTTCAGCCCAACTCTGATACCATATTAATTTTTCCTAGGGCTATATTATTATTTACTTTAGATAATTGCATTTAATTATTTACGCAATAAATTCACCCCCACAATATCATAACATTATTCAGCAACATATGCAATTATATAGAAATAACAATATCATCGTATATGCAATGAAAAATAAAGGAAAAATAGAAAAAGAACATTTACACAAAGAGACACTAGGATTGATCGGAGGCCAGGAAAAACCTCACAAGGGGGGAACTCTTTCAAATTCTTTTTCTTATTGGATATCCATTGAATATTTCAGCAAGGAGACAATAAAATTATCCACATCTTCAACTACAAAACTTATCGACTGGTGAATAAATTATTCCTGTGGAAAAATATGTATAACCTGAGGATGACGGATGGAGACTCGGTGATAGAGCATCTGAACGCCTTCAATACTATGGTAAGTCAGTTGTCATCTGTTGATATTAAAATCTTAGATGAAGATAAGTGCATCAGTTTTTTTTGTTCTCTACTAGACTCGTGGGATACTCTGGTTATTGCAATAGGTAGCAATACAACTACCTTGAATTTTGATGACATTGTCTCAGCCTTGCTATCGGAGGAAATGAGATGGATAAATATGGAGGGTCAGAATGGATAGGCCTTATCTGTACGGGGAAGGTCCCAGAACAGAAACAAGAATAAAGTTTCGAGTGGGAGATCTAAATCTCGTGGAAAGTTTGTAAAGGTGTGCTGGAAATGTGGAAAGGAAGGGCACTACAAAAAGGACTGTGGATCTAAAGCTCCTGAGAAAGGAAGAGATCTGATGATGTTTCTTCTGCAGAGGAAAAAACCACCTCGGATGAAGGTGGGGATGTGTATTTGGCTTCTTCTTCACACACACACACACACACACACACACACACACACACACACACACACACAGAGATATATATATACATTTTAATTTATTCTATTTTTTTCTCCATTGTCGCCGTGAAATGTTACACCACTGATTAAATATTATAATGAAGAGATGCGAAATTTGATGATATGATTTAACAAATTCAGCCAAACATCACATTAAAATGCACTAATAAAAATTTAATTGATATGAATATTGTTATAAGATATGTGTCGACTTTTGATGAATAATGAATTTTAAAAAATCACAATAATGGCACTGTCACAGGTCAATGTTTCTAAAAAATAGAAAACGAACACCATTGTGTGTTAGTTACTGTGCACCGATGTGTTTGTATGATACTACGCACTAGTGCATTTCTACAACCTATGGGAACTACACCAAATACCAATACCAACTAGAACGCCCAATGCGCTTTATCGACGACTACCACTCGGGCGGGCGAATAGGCGTTGCATGCACCAGTATGGTTTTCCTTTAATGCGACGGTGAGATTTTATAACTTAACAGCCTAGTGTGTTTTAACGCCTAAATGGCTCGATGCGTTTTTACACATTAATGGCGTCGGTGCATGCACCTTTTATCGGTGTGATGCATATTTGTGGGTTACATGCACTGGGACGTTGCTAAATGCCCCAGGGCTTTCGATTTTTTTTTCCATCCCGGTGCTTGGTATATTTACAATACCGTGCGTACAAGGTAAAACACACTGATGTGTTCACACATGATGCACACACCAATGAGAAAAAAATCCATAAAAATCTCCAGCCACCTAGTTTTTTTTAGTTTTGTTGAAGTTCATTAGAAGCTCTGTCAAACCCTCCGTTACCAAAAATGGATGTTGTAGCAAATGTCCTTTTGACAACTTTGGAAAATTTTATAACACTAAAAAACTCCTTTATAACCTTTGCTAGAGGGTCTTTTTCTTGTAGTGACTTAAGGTTTTCAATTGGATTACCATTGTATCCAATACACCTTTTAATGTGGTTTCAAAAGTTAATATTCTGTCACTAAATAGGATATTTTGTATCCATATATGGAGCAATAAACTTCCCCTTCCATCAAAATTACTGGTGTAACCCTAATAGGCCTTTAATTTCATTCCCTTGTTGGAGTTTGTTTGAAGGTACCTTGAATAATTTAGCCTTCTAAAATTTGACTACAACAACTACCTTGGGGAGCATGAAAATGGATGAAAATGAGCAAAGTATATATAGGGTCCATGTGCATAAATTAGGTTTCTAAGATGTGAGTGTGACAACCCTTACAAAGTGAAATGACCTTTTACATAGAAATAAATAAGTGAGTAACTAAGGTTCCCATTAGTCATGTAATGTCAACTGAAACCCTCAAGTTATTTTTAAATGCACAGGGTGATTAGAAATTACCTTGAATTTTTCTTATGAAAGTGAGGCTACCAAAATCCCTCTTCCTTAAACCACGTAAAAAATTATTTTTGAGACCACCATAATATTTGGCTTGTCACAAGCTTTCCAACAATATAAATTTCATCAAAATACAAGCTCTGGATGAAAACGTATAATCTTTATAAGGTTTTTCTTTCTAATTTCCATGTCAGCATCCATACATTTCCATGTGGAAGAAACATAGTAGTCCCAATCCATGTTCAACACTCCATAGGGCCACATCCACAAAGCTACACATTAGCCTAGGTCTACATCCAAATTAGAACTCCCCAAAGATCCTCAGTCTAATGATCTTCCAGATCTTTGGACTTCTAGATTCATTTGAGGTTTTTAGAAATTTTGATCCATATCTATTCGATACATTATTTTTTCCTACAAATATCAATAAGTTGAAATTCAATATTAAAAAAACTTCAAAAGCCCTTATTTTATGAAAATATGGATTTCCAAACTTTCATTGTCCTCAACGTTTCATCATCGCTATCTTAATGGCCATCTAGTCTCCACCTCACACCATTGTACCAATTATTTTCCTTCTCAGCAACACCATGTTAGAATGAGTTTATGATATCACCCCCATTTATCTGACTATTTGGGATTTTTTCTCTTTTTAACACACCCATATTTATTCGAATCCATTCATATCTAGAAAAATCCAATAGTGTTCTATTAAAAAAACTTAGAATTTTTGGACTTACAAATTCTACACCGATTTTCATGGTGACTCATCAAACACCATATCAAATTTTTCATACCAATCTTGCCACATCACCACACCATACTATCATGCTACATTATTGACATGTTAGCATACCATGTCACTCAAATCTTCCCATTGCACCAATCATCATGACACATCATCCTTCCACATCAAAACCTTCCAACTTGTAGGGTTTGACAGTGCCCACATGGCTCCACATAATCTCCATGTAACCCACTTCCTTGGTTTCAAGATCCAGGTTTTTCAGCAAAGTCTCATTATAAGAAATTTTAGATGTTCAAATACCCGAATCTCGATGTATTTTGGATCCCAATTCCCATCACTTGACAAATTCCATGTAGTCCATCTATTGCTCTCAATAGAATTTGGATATTGTTCCTTGTTTGGACCCATTGGAAATGCATTGGGCCACCAACCCACAAAGAAACCTCAGGCGAGCTTACAACATCTTAATCTTGTCTGATTGATAGAGCATGAATGACAATGGAATGAATTTTTCATCTAGTGGATTTTTAACCAGGAACCGAGCCACCAGTTCCTTTGTTCAACCTTCACTTGCTACTAAATAAAAATTGATCCCTACTCCCTCAAACATTGGACCATCATGAGAAATTAAAAAGTATCCAAAAATACTTAGATGGTATTATGAGTGAACCATATAGTGAAAAAGGTTATGCAATTCTTTTAGCTTATATGTTACCACCAACTCATCTGGAATATTTCCTTAAACAACCTACAAATAATTTTAACATGTTGTATTTACCTGTTGATGAAAACAACTTAGAGTATATTAGTTGTCCAACAATATAGAGAGTTTTCACCAAAAAAAAATTCCTTTGACTTTGAGGTAGCCAAAATCTTACAGGAGTGCTACAATACCCACTACTATTGATGTCCCAAGGAGGAAGTATTTTTTTTTGACATCAATGATGCATAGGCTATAGTACCATCCTAATGGCTAAGATCACCAAGATTTATTCAAGAAGTGTTAGGGACATGTTGTTCTATACAAAAACCCCCCATTTATTTTTATAAATAGGGACCCTTTAGAAATAAATAGGAAATTCTTTTATATTTCCTAAAACAAGAAAAGAAAACTTGGAAGAATAGATATTTTCTTTTTCCGCCTTATTCTTTTTTAGCGCATCGCAAATCACATATATTATGAATTCCAAAAGAGAAATAAAACTTAAAATATGCGAATTGCGATATGCGGTCAAACTTCTCCGAAGATATGATTTAAAACTTTGCAAAAAGATTTAATCATTGTGTTATTTACTTTATCGCACCGCACTTAATCAATAAAAAAATTTAAAATAAAAATGATATAAGTTGTGACCCTGTGAACCCGATGAGAAAATAAACTAATAAATATAAAACCTTCGGCTATCGCGACCACTTCAGTTTTATAACAAATCACAATTCGCATTTCACTCAAGTTATAATATACGCTTAATTGTTGTCCTATAAAAGTTGCGATCTGTGATTTGAATAGATCGCATTTCGCAGCCTTTAAGGGTAAGTATTACAAAAGGTTATAAGTTATAATCTGCGATATGTGCACCAGCGCCATTTAATGAATCAAGCATGTAAAATAGCTTGTGTCATGTCAAAATGAAATTTAAGATCTTAACGGCTTTAAAGCGATTGATAGATCTTACGTGTGGAGATATATGAAATATTAATTCAGAGATCATGAATGATGATTGATGTTATATTTTAATCGATTGATATCTTCTCGCGTATGTTTGGAATAAATGATTGATTTATCACTTTGATACTCCTTACTTGTAAAAATTCGCTCTGCTTTTAGGAAACCAGTTAACGGATTGAAGAAGAGAAAAATTAGAAAAAAGGGAAAAGAAATTTCTCAGACGTCGTCCACTGAAGACACAGATATGCCTCCATTATTTTCAGATACCATCTGCAACAAATATTTTGGGCAGTTCAACATGGGAGGTGATGTATAAAATTTATGAAAGTGAAGGACCAAGGGTGATAAACAAAGTTTCTTCGACAGCCACTGCTTCTACCTCCGACGCAACTCTTTTTGATGTTGCATGCTCATACATTCACAGGATAGCTGCAAGACCAAATATTCTTCCTTATATAGACATGGTTAAGTGGGAAATTAACCACTTAAACATTGAGGATAGAATGTTCAAGAATTCTAAGGGAGAAACTATGGGTTTGTTTAGGGCCGAAGATTTAACAGCAATGTACCATCTACCACCCCCGCAACAGAAATATGACAAAGACTATTTGCAAAATTTTAGAGGAGAACATCCAGACATTATCAAAGTCATCCAAGAATGGAAGCATAACCAGGGGAAATTGAAGCAAGATAAGTTTGGTACGTACCCAATTTCCCAAATTCCTAATCCTTACTGTTATGCCGCTGGTATGTTATCTAGATTATTTTCCAAATCAGATAGCACTAGATTCTCAAGAGACTTGGTTCCCCTAATTGACGCAATCGTCAATTCATCTATTATGAATTGGGAAGACATTTTATTCAATAACCTAGCCAAGCATATAACAAAATATAGGAATAAAAGAATTATTTCACTTAGAGAAATGCCTCCCTTTTATATGTCTGCCTATGTCATGGATGCTATATGTTTTACTTCCAATTTTCCAACCATGGGATGGAAATGGACCACCAAGGACCCTACCCCAATTCATATTTACCACAAATAACTCTGGGATTCAGATTTCCACTTACAATTCTATAAAGTCTGTTATGGAGTCATATTGCCTATACACTAGATGATTTTTAACAAAAGGGCTCCTAGGGTTTCTAAAAAATCTAATGCATACATTCTCCCAGTAGCTAGATGGCTTGCTGAAGAGAATTTTACATATATTAGAGTATTCAGGAGTTATGTTTCTCCCCATGTTTTACCCTATTATGTTCTTGATAAGTTACTTGCAAAAGAAATAGCCTATCAGCTTGTCAATGGTGTTACGAAACAGCTGAAGGATTCTAAAAAGGCTATTTGGCCTAATTTCCCTCTACAATGTGGCACCTTTTCTTTGTCTAATATCAGCCATACTTACAAGGAGGTTTCCAAAATTCATTTATTGAAATTGACATTTATGCTGAGAATATTATATGACCCAAATGATGTGATTAAAAATTACATCACAAAGCTTAAGATGAAACCTTTTGTAAGAGAGGAAGATGGATTTGATGATATTTTCCAGGGCATGGAAAACTTTTCAGATATTATCAAGTATGTATCTAGTCAACTAAGTCAAAAGGATGTTGAAGCTTTTGAAGCATACAGAAACAAGAAACTAGAAAAAGTCCCTCTCAATTTGTTAACTATTGAAGATGAAAATAAACACACTCCATGTGTTAGTATGGATGATGAAATAAAAGAAATGTCTGAAGATGAATTGGGTCAGTCGCAGCAGCAATCTGATAATTCGGATCACTCTGAAGATGAATTCGAATCTAAGAAGGAAAACTCAAAAAAGACAATTGACCAAGTCATTCGAGAGATAGAGATGCTATAGGAAACAAGAAATAATGGGACAGAATCCAATTCTCAGGAAATTTAGCACAGTCACAACATGCTAGATCAATCCAGTTTACCACAAGAAAAATATCTTATAAATGAATGGGAGGAATTTTCTGAAACCATAAAAACTTCTTAAGAAAATCCCAATACTGATCAAGCAACAAGTTTCTAGACACTTGAACATTCACAGA
Source organism: Pinus albicaulis (assembly GCA_034641835.2). NCBI lineage: Eukaryota > Viridiplantae > Streptophyta > Pinopsida > Pinales > Pinaceae > Pinus > Pinus albicaulis. Next base: position 995,599,659 of record CM076579.1, read on the forward strand.
AGATAGTGGAGAATGTTAATCCACCACAAAGAGTTCCAGCAATGCAGGATAAAGAAATCATACCAACCTACCCCATAGATCAGATAGTTCTACATATTGAAGATATTCCTTCATTAGATATTTTCTACAGTCCTAGTTACAAGACTTTAGTTAAAAGAAATAAAAGAAGGAGAATTGATGAAACAACTCCAAAGCCTACATATGAATCAGTTGATGTACTATGGAAATATTCCTCAGATGACCCAACTGAACATCTAACCAAATTATCACAGTATGCAGGGGCATATGCTACTGCTACTATCGATAAAGCTACTGAGGTCATAGTGTTATTAAAACAAATGGAAGTCAGAGTACAAGAACTTGAGAAGTTGTTGAAATAAGAGAAATCCAATTCCAGTGAGCAAGTCAAAGCCAACACAGCTCAATTTCATAAAGATATTGAAAGCCTCAAAATGCAGAATCGGACAGACATTAATGAAAAACAGGCATAGTTGGAAATAGCAATGACTAAGTTATAGAGTCAACCACAATTAGAACAATTTATCAAAGAAGCACTTGATTTAAACACTAAGTTTAAGAAAGAACAAGAAGTGTTTTGTCATCAATCTTCTATGATTGATCCTCATTGTGATTTAAGTAAAATAATGATCCCGCAGATAGAAATTCAGAAACTTGAATGTGAAAGACTTGAGAAGAAAACTGAAGAGCACATTCAATGGAAAGTTTCAGATTAGGAAAGAAAGATAATCTACCTCAAGTAGATAAGCTTCATAAAGAAATCCTATTCACAGAATGGGAAGCGCAGATCAAACAGGTAGAGAAAGAAGCGGCAAAGACATCCAAGATTTCAAGTGAGATTATTGAATCTATGTGTGAGCAACTGTTTAAAGCAGAAATTCTTAAGGAAAACGCGTCTGATGTGTTTTTAGAAACAAGACAGGTAGAAACACAGTGGAAGCAGAGAGAAGACACATAGGAGGTAATGATTAAAAAGGTAAATAAGTTTGATCAAGAAAATTACTGGAATTTTCTGATCAAACCTTATCATCAACATCAAACTCTGCAGTTTCTTACAGATTTAGCAAAAAGATCCTAGTCATCAATCTCAAATTCTATTTTCAAGGGAGAGATCCGATCAAGGATATCACAACCAGCTCAACTCAAAGAAATGTTAGATATTTTCCAACTTCATGACCACATTCAGAAAGAAGGGTAGGACTCACAAAATTAGAATTGTTAGTTTAATTTCCTAAATTGTAGTTTAAGTTAGCTTTTTAAATAAGGTTGTTTGAAACCTCCTCTATATTTTTGTAATAATCTATTTTAGTTTATAGTTAGTTTAGTATTTAAACCCTTCCCATGCATTTGGAGAAGGGTCCAGAAATTTTTCAAAAACAATTACAAAGAATGCACTATTGTAAGTTTGTGAGTGCTTTGATGATTTAATGGAACACATTATGTTATCTTTTAACAATTAAAGTTATTTAACTGATGTTGCACTACTATACTCTTTAAATTGCTCGAAAGTGAGAAGAAGCAGATTCATTGTTGTCAGTTTGCATGAGTACAACTTCGTACATATGGTACTTCTATTCACTTGTATTAAGTCTTACTTCATATATTGACAGATATCTTTTAATTGCATTATATATTTGAAACGTTATCATATATGAATATTACATGCACTTATGTTCTAATATTTAGCTATGGTTTCTTATTGAATATGTAATCACACTGATAAATGCGATATTTCTTTCACAATTCTTCTATGCAAACTACTTTTCTATAAGAATAATTTTACATAATTTTCATCTCTTTCGACTATTAAATGATATATATTACTAACAGTTGAAAGATATCATTTTAGATCACATAACAGAAAAACATCCCAAGTATATATTAGATTAATAATTTAGATAGATGCATATAGATTAAAATCATTATCCACTTGCATGCTATATTCAGAACACCCTCAAAATCATCCTTATTGGGAAATTGGTCCCATTATCCCCAGTCGGAGCCACTATACTAAACGGAAAAGGAGCTGCTTTAAGGTCCAGACCGAGTGGTTTTCCCCATGTTTTGGTAACGGAATTCTGAGGCCTCAACAAGACCCTATAATGTCATTAACCTGTAGACTACCTGAAAACACCATGATCCATCACTTTTTCACAGTGCAAGTTTTTTCTTAGATGATCATAAACCAATAGTTACACCAATTGAGTCATGTGTAATGTTCCATGAAGATGAAGTTGTAAAGAAAAAATTTCAAGTGGGTTTGTTTGTTCCTTCAATTAATGATAATAAATTTGAAGAGGAAGAGAAAGAAATCAATCATGTAGATTTGGATCATTCGAATATTTCACCTTCATCTATCTCGATAATTTTCCAAGAATATTCCATTTCAATTGGAATTTTATCTTTCCTAAAAAATTTCACATGATCTTCTAGTCATGTTTTATTATTCAAAGAGATCTTATGTTTGATCACTACTTAAACTTTAGGTTTAATCATGATCCAATTAAGCTAAGAATGATGGAGGTATTTCAACATGAAAATTCTAGAAGTTTTGGATCACATGTCTTCATTTTCATTAAAGTGTCACGTTCCAACTAGTAGGATTTATAAATTTATTTAGTAACAATTGCATGACGGAATCTTTCCAGGTGATGAGATTCCATGATTGGTTTCACTAGAAGGTTGAATATGTTGATCTCTCCCATGTAAATAATCACTTAGTTGCATGGTTACATTGATCATTGAAATATGCTGACTAATATTAGAATATTTGGAAAACCTCCAAAATAAAACATGTTGGGCTTTGGTTTTAAAAGAAGGGTTAAAAAGATAAAAAAAAAAGGAAGAAGAAATTTTTAAAAAGTGAAATTTTGTGATTTGGGGTATTTAGATTATTGTTTTCACATAGATTTCACTTCCCTTTCAGTTGATTTCACATTTTAGTTTTCTATGTTAACCTTTTCCCTTCTTTTTGGGTCAACAAATTCTATTTTTTTACATAATAAATGCCTTACTGTAAAACCCTCCTCCCGCACTTACCAAAACTTACCAGTTTACCAAGGTAAATATGTGATGGATTTACTATGATATGATTCAACCTCTTAGGTACATATAAGGAAGTGTAATCGTTAACCAAAATCAAACTGACCTTCCTTAGAAGCTACGGGACCCCGAGGGGCTAACCAACCACTCCAGGTGCCCAACCCCTGAGTTAACTTACTTTTTCACTGAACTGGCCTCTTAGTCACTCCCATGACAAGGTAAACCAGTTACTGTAACCCTCTGTCACTCTCATGAACTTGCTTCCTAGCGACTGTTCAGTTATGTTCTAGCGACCCCGAGATCTAAACCACTTTTTCAGGTCTAGGACCCAGGCCTCTACCTAGAGCTTAATGTAACTCTCATAATTAAAAAATGACACCAAAACAAATAATTTAATTCAAAACATAATCAAGGGCTAAACCTAACCCATCCTGACCATGACATACATTTCGTCAAACACATCATGAACAAGTAATGTACAAGTCATATTTACACATCTAAACATATGGGTCTTATACTTATCTGAGAATCATAAATAAGGTTTGATGCCCTCTCAAAATAGCTACAATATCATCTATTATGTCATGCATTCATTAAAAATTCATTTACTAACCAAAACATGATGAGATCCATAAGTCAAGTCTGTCATAAAACCATGTTTATAACTAGCATATAACGAGACTAATAAAAGTAATGGAACATCCATCAAAACCACATAATAACAAGTATAAATACTCATGAAAATACAAGAGGAAAATAACTATTATTAACATATGAAAAATCCAACCAAGTCATGGACTTTCATGTACCACCCAACCATAGATTGGGCTTAACCAAAACTCTCTTTCAGCCAATCATCCCTGCGCCATATTCCAAGCATGAATGTGGGATATCATGGAATAAATAAAATAAAACCAAACCAGGGCTTCTAGAGGGAAAACCACCTCAACCCTCAACTAGTTATTCCACCCCACAGTCGGACATCACTAACCATCACTAGATCGGTCTTTATTGAAGCTAGATAGGGCTCCAAAGCGATTTTTCCAACCTAAATCCATGACTAGTAAATCAACCCACAGTTGTCATAGGGATACAGATATTTTTTCCAACCAAGGCTCCAGGACTAGTAACTCAACCCACCAAGGGCTCTAGATCGTTTGTCCAACCAAGGCTTCTAGGACTAGTAACTCAACCCAAGTTGTTCAAGGGCTTCCAGAGCGTTTTTCCAACTAAGGATCATGAACTAATAACTCAGCCCATGTCCATAAGTAACATGAGCACCAATCAGGAAATAAAAGGGAAAAATCCCAACACCATGGCTATCCAGGAAATGGCAAGGCTAGGCACACCATTGTCAATCTAGGAAATCCTCCATGCCAATGATATATCATAACCAATAACCACATGCATATTCCATGCATGCCAAAAATAGCAAAAAAATCATACATGCAACTCAGTACAAGCAAAGAAAACCAGTTATAGTTGTTGATCCCATTGTCCCCTTGCGCTTTCCTTCTCTTCCTTTACCTCGAGCTAAACATGACTTAAGGTAAAATAGCAAAATCCATGAACTGATCCACATAAGCCTTTTTATTATTGAGGCCTATATTTTCTTCAATTTCCTCTATTTTTTCTTCAATTCCCTCCTCACATGAAACCTGTGACCCTTCACCTTCCTCTTCTCCTATTTTCCATTATTTTCATAAATAAAATGCCAATTAATGCTGCTTTTTCATTTCCTTTGCCAATTTTCATATCCATTTATTCACCAAAAGTGATCCCCATCACTATGTTTTTTCCCAACATTTAGCTTGGAATACGTGTCCCATGACCTTGGTCTTATTTTTCCTTTATTAAATTTATTACATGTATTTTTAATAGGGGCTGTTACAGAACCCTCCCACTTGGGGGAACACCATCATCGGTGTTTAATGATACCTATGACCAACAAACCGTTGAAAACAAAATATAATTCCTATGGAGCTTTATAAACCATCTCGTTGCAGTATTTATAATGAATTCTGTTGAAAAACATGACCAACATATCATTTATTGGAGCTTTATAATAGAGCTCATTACATTATTTACAATAAAAGCCACATATACTCATGCACATTTGCTTCAACTAGCAAATAAACATACTATCTATGGATCTTTATAACAACGAATCATTATAGTATTTACAATAATATACACATATGCACATTTTATCAACCAAAAAATACAAGGATACAATGCATGAATCAGTCAACAAGGGAATCCATAGGTTCACACCTCCACCCTCAAAAGTAGTACCAGGGTTCATCTCCTTCATAGAAAGTCCAGAATCTATTTCCACTACATCTAATGTCCAACGCTACAATCTTGTACCACTTGTTCTCTTAGTGAATAGTTACCTGCTCATTTTTCCAGGGCACACTCCCATTGTGCTTCTGATTCTATATGGAAATGTTAATGACCAAAACAAATCCCTTCCTTAGCCTTCCCTTCTCTTCTACATATCCCCTCGAGAAATCCAGTCACCCCATTCTGTACATTCAATCACCTTCCAAGGTCCCTGATATCCCCTTTCTTGGGAGATCCATCCCTTGGCAAGGTTTCCCTGCATCGGAAGGTAAAAAAACCAAGGCATATCCCTGCCTAAAAACCATCATAATAGTCATAACATGCTCATGGAAATCAATGGACACTATTGATTACCTGTGTTCCACAATGGACCTACTCCTGGAGTGTTTAACCAACATACTGTTGCATGTTCCAATTCCTTTCACTATTGCTACTAACATTCTGATACACAAACCAACCACGCAGACGGGCATTTCCATGCTTTCATGTGTCGAGCACATAATTTGCATTAGATTAAAATAAATTAAAATAAATTCAAATCATACCTCATTGGTAGCTTATCAATAGGGTACACCTGTGATTTTTTAAACTTTCTGTCACAACAAATCAAACTAAATCTTTGATCAAATAATCATGTATAAACATATCACATTCAGTTAGCTCAAACACAATGATCATAAATCATAATCATAAATCACATGTAACCATTATAAATCAAAACAATAGATCACACGCATAATTAAAATTGAAATAAAATATTGATACTTATCCTTTAATTAGTTCTTTGCTTCTGTCTTTGTTCTTTGTCCTTTCTGTTCACACACTAAACCAGTTGTCGCACCGAAAAAACACCCAATTCCATCTATTCTCTTCAATCACATACACATACACAATATACATTACAACATGTACACCCATACACGACATATAACACCACACAATACATACACCTACACCCGATGTACAACACAACACATATACCTACACTTGGTGTACAACACAATACATATACTTACACAAACTACTACATAATGAATACACATGTCACGATGACTACGAAATCACCATAACACGGTGTCACATATACACAACACAACATGTACGACATGTAAAAAATACCACATGTACACGACACCACCTTCACAACATGTACACAACACCACATGTACACAACACCGCCTACACAATGTGTACACAACACCACCTACACAATGTGTACATGCCACCACCTACACAATGTGTACACAACACCACATGTACACAACACCACATGCATACAACACCACATGTACAATCATGCACACAACATCACATGTACATAGCATCACATGTGCAACATGCACACAACACCGCATATCCAACATGCGCACAACACCACCTATACACAGACCTACATAAACAACATGTACACAATACCATGTGTTCACAACACTGCATATACCACATGTCTATAGCATCATATGTACACAACACTGCATGTGCACAACACCATGGTACAACATGTACAATATGTATAGCATATACACAACAGTAGTACCAAATTGTCTGTACCAGGAAACCTTACTTCCAGTGTCTCTCTACTATCCACGTTTGTCCCAGCATATCATAGATCGCATTTCTTTCAGTTAATTGATGTATCCTCGACATAGCCTGTCCATAACATAAAAATAGCCATAGTATAAACACATAATATCAAATCATATCCACATGATACTAACCTCACAGATCTTCCAAGGCTACTCTTCTCACTTGCTTCCTCATAAGTGTTAGAGTCGGTCTCTTCATCCCTCCGTCAGAGATCAAAATCTCTTTTGTTGCATTTCATTTTAGGTGTCTCATTCACTTCAGTCATTTTCATTCCATTAGGAGCATCGGTCTTCTGAAGGAAGGGTATTTTCACTCATGTTTCTCATGTTGTGTACCTGCTGGTTTAACTCTGTTCATCAAATTCCATCAAAATCATTTTACAGCCAATGACAGTCAATGTTTGGTCTTTTGGTGGGCAAAGTGTCTTTTTAGGGTTTTTCAGTCTCATTAGGTTTAGGGTTTTGCAAATTTAGTCTTCAAGGTGTCCAATAATGCCAGCAGGCACATGGGGGAGGTTCAAAATAAGTTTTCATTTCAAAAATTTCATCGTTATAATGTAAGATCTTGACTTTTCTTCAAAACTCTGTATTGAAGAAAAATCGTCAATTTTGTCTTTTGTAATAAATGCCATGTAAGTTTTAAATTTTTTTCAGTTATGAAGATCTTCAAGCGCAACCCAGGTCGCCTTTACCAAATTATGTGCCAGCTATCCCTGTAAGAAATAGACAAGAGTTTCGTCATTCAGTCAAAAATCAAAGGAAACAAGAAAAAACAGAGTTTGTTATAAAAGTGAAAAGTGCCAAAGTTCTGCAACATTATAAAAGTGGGTTGGTCAAAATGAAAAATCAAAATGCATGGATATATAAGATATTTTCCACATTCAAATTTCATTTGCACGCCAAAGATAAGAGAGAAGCCAAGTCAAGTTTGGAGGAGCGAAAGCTTGTGTTTGAAGCCGAGACTGTGTATTGGAGTTGCTGCGCGGCGCATTGGGAGAAGGCGCGGCGCACAAGGAGGTCGCGTCGCATACAGCCGCACATCACTGTGTATTTTTCAACGTGCGTGCCGCACTGGGTTGTGCGCGCGACGCACAGAGCCGACAGGCAGATTTTCATCACTTCTTCATCAAAAATCAAATCGACTCAACCTTATTTGCTCCAAGTAAGTCTGTGAGGCTGTGAATTTCTATTAGCTTGTGTTTGGTGTTGTTTGGAGGGAGGAATATGAAAGTTTGGAGGTTGAAAATATAAACCCTATCTTTTGTCAAAAAATTGTTCCTTAGGGTTTGTATTTGAAATTTTAAAACTATGATTTTTGTGCCAAGTATTTCAAATCCCATTCCTCACCTATGGTTCCTTTCCTCCTCACTGTCATATTATCATATTATATCCCTTATTCCCTAACTTCCCAAATCAGTTATTCCCAAGACCTATTTTCCCTACCTAAAAACTACCATTCCCTATCACTCTCCCTCTCCCATATCATTTGCAAAAATTCCTAAATCCAAAATCCCCAAACAGTCAAGTGACTGTTCTCACACTTCAATTTTCACTTGACAAAGCTCCACTATACCCACTGTCCATATTTACCACAGTCCTTTCCTATTTTGGCACACATTTGGAAATTGGAGGTAGATACACCAAATTCTTATTTTCACCTCATACAGATCAGCATACACTTGGTATAGACTTGTAACACCATGACGAACACTGATTCATCATATGAACAAGGAAGTGATTCTACCAAAGAGCTGCATGCACCGAGAAGGCCCCGTAAAGGTGGAAAACATGTGAGAGAAGAGCCCGCCTCATTGACTCAGTTGCAGGCCTGCCCACTTGCCATGGCATTTTTTCGAGAGAATTCATGTTATCAGTACTGTGAAATGATTTCTCGGATTCAGCATCATCAAGAGTTAGCTCGGTTGTTTGTTTTACATTTTCATGATGGTTAGGTAACTCTTGCTGGTGTAAACTTCACCTTGACACCAGAAACCATTTCTCAGGCAACAGGAATACCGAATGTCGGTGAAGAGTGGAATAAGAGACAACAGGTGGACAGAGTGCATTATGAACCTTACATCAGACCTAGCTATGTGAGACAACTCAGCAGGGTATTCCCATTCCGATTTCTGAAGGAATCCTATGCGCCTTTGATGAGACTCATTATCAGATACTTCAGTTGTGAGGGCCGGTTCTCACGCTTGTATGCATACCACATCAGATTATTGATGCATTTCAAGAGAGTGAGGATGATGAACATACCGTATTTCATGTGCCGAAATGTAGAGAGGATGACCACTCTTGTGCAGAAGAAGACTCCCGATCAACAGTACAACAACATTTATCATTACGCGCTCATCAAGATCATTGTTGTACATCAGCTTGGATTGCAGGGCATTGCATGGGAAGATTTCATTTCCCGTGACTTCTTCACAGCCCCTCAGCCTCCCCTGGAGATTGTTCACGATGCAGGTGAACCTTCACATCAGCCTAAAGGTCACGAGATAGAGCCTATCAGTGTGCCAGTGTATGTCACTTATCAGAGAGGCACGAGAGTATTATTTGCAGTAGCCCAATGAGTACTATGTCCACCTGGGGTGGAATGGGTCTTGTTGCCGTCATCAGTAGCACAGGTATAGGTACATGATAGAGGAAAGAGGCCCATGCAAGAGGAGGGCCCTTCACGAGGTCAAGATACTGATTTCATATTAATTGATGAGGATTTGAGCTCGCCAAGCTCAAAATTGAAAGAGCTCATTCAGGAGCAGAAAGATGAGATTGACACATTGAACGACAAGTTGCAGAGAGCTCAGTGGATCATAAAATATCTAGAGTAGTGCAACAAACAGTTGGAGGATCAGCAAACGATCATGGAGTTGCAAAACATCCGTGAGAACCGGCAGGCTGCCCGAAGAAGCCCATCCGAGATGACACCCATTGAGCATGAGATCGGGGCTGATAGAGAGACTTGGCTTGAGAGGGTCAACATTCATCTTGAGAAGCTGTTGGAGAAGGAAAACAAGGAGAAAAACATTCTCAGACACATGAAGAACCACTATTGGGTGCGCATGCATGTTTGCAAAGCGAAGATTAAAATCCTGAAGGCAAGGCTAAGGAGGGCATTGAAGCGTCGTAAAAGGCATGATAGGATCCAAATATTGGCCGAAGATTCTTTTTCTGAGCATAGAATTTGATCAGAGACCTTCAGCCCAAATTTCAAGAAATTTGGGAAAAATATTTTCAATTTTGAATTTTTTGGTCACAAAACAAGTTTTTCTGCCTGACGCGTAGCGCCACTTGGCACGCGCTTATAATTGGCAGCTCTTCAGGGGGAAAAATTTGCATTTCTGAGTTTTTCATGAAAATTTATGCATTCCTATGGATTACCTAAGGATTTCATCAAGTTCTGGGTTTCCTAAAGGGTCAAAAACACCCTAAAAATGGCCTTTCTGCCACTTTTTGCACATATAGGAAGCAGTGTTGGGATATTGAATGTTTGGAGGGGAACATGGCAACCAAATCTAGAAATTCCACTTGGGTTGGAAAGTAGACAGGAAGGGCTTTCCAACGCACTATCATGCACTCAATTTGGACTTCAGGAAGGGCCTCAAAATCAGCTCCAAACTTGTGCTACGCATAGAGATTTTGGGCGCAACGCATAGAGAATTTTGGCCTATTTTTCACACAGCAGCTAAGAATTTCACCTAGTTTTGGCCAGTTTCACTTTTTCATGTAATTTTTGATGTACCTTGATGTAATTTCATGTCCATGATGTAATTTTGGCACATTTTTACTCATTCTATAAGATTCATTCACCAAAAGGTGAAATGTAAGTGAATGGATCAGTTTCCTAGCATATAGAGGCAAGTTGTTTCATGGCCTATTTTCTAGTTCCTAGTTTAGATATGGTTGAAACAGCTCCTAGAATGATGAGCTCGACCCCTAGAGGCATGGGAATGGGTTAGACTCGTCTATATGATGTATTTTCTTAGTCATTTTCAGGGTTGGACATTTGGGATTGCTTGGCACTTCATTGTACATTTCATCTCTGCACTTTTGGCAAAGGAATAAACCAGGGTTTGCAGCACTTTTTGGGATCCATGTGGCTCTGTGTTTTGATATTGTGTTTCTCCTTGTAACTGTAAGTTCACTGATGTTTATGTGTATCATTTTACCTTCTCTTTCTTCTTAAATTAAACAAATCAGTGTTTAAAGGTGGAATCCAGTAGCTTGCTTTGCTTTGCCTTTAGTTTTGTTTAATTTTTCATGTTTTCATCTGTTTGAGGAGGACTCTTGAGACCCTCTTTCCCTCTTCAGCTCCTCACTGGTCTGAACCATCCATTCATTCAATCTAAAGCATCAAAACAATTTCCTTCCTTGCCCCAATCAGAACTCTGCAAAAACTAGGCCTAATCCCCGCACCCAAAACTGCCTTTCCCTTTGATCCAACAAAAACCTTCAAAAACAAAATAAAACTTCTTCACTTATATACCTAGCCTAAAATTAGCTTTTATTTAAGTCATCTTAAGCCCTATTTATTACTTTTCGCTGAGAGTGACCCGGAGAGAGCCCTCTCCTGTTCTGGTAGGGCTAGCTACCAGACTGAGCATGGTTTGATGTTACCCTGAACTCTGCCGTTTTCAGCCTGAGGTAGATTTAGGCAATAACATAGTGGTGAACATACTAGGGAAAAAATTGTTTGCTTGTTAGTGTTATTTTTTTTATAAGCTACAGACGGAGCCTGAAGTTAACCAGGTAGCCTTCGAAACGCTCTTGCTTTGCATTAGCGAAAGTAGATAAATGTTGCTTCAGTCAATCTCCAGTCTAGTTTGTAAACGTAACATCTGACTTACAAATTTCCCCAGTACATGTATCAAGTTAGATCTGATGCTGATGGTGGATAACAGTTAGACACGTATGAAGGCTGAAACATTCTCCTGGCGACTCCAACTCAATCCAGAGATTCCAGTGCTCACTGATCCATTCATGCACTAAAATAAAATGGTAGGGTATGTGGCAGACCCTGCTCTTTGTGAAGTTTTAAAAGAAGTTAGAGATCAGTTAGTGGATATTGAAATTGATGAAGTATTTTTCATTGCCGTGCTTCAATTTTTGAGATCTCTGAAGTTTCCTCCTAAAGCTAAAACTCATTTCTTTGAGTTAGTTGTTGAAAAATTTGAGAAGGATATTCAGTATTTGAATGATCAGATCCAATCATATGAATTCCGAGATCCCAAAAAGTTCTTGGAAACTCTCCCTCCTTCAAAACAAGAAAAAATAGAGCTGCCCGTAGATGTTTGCATTGACAGTTTGCAGCTAGAAGCATGTATCGTGGAGTTGGGGCAGCAAACAGAGTCTGGTTTCTGCGATCCTATTGCAATGTACATGGAATTTTTTTTTAGTTTGAATGACAGGTCAATTTGTCTTTTACATAACCAGACTCGTTATGCGCATGTATGGCTATCAGCATTTACATTTGGGTCCTAGTTGAAACACTTTCAAGCAGCATCCTGGTCACAGTTACTTGATTGGTTGATCTGGCGTTACATCGTTACTTGATCTATTGGCTTTGCAGCAAAGTAGGGTAAAATTTGTAAATAAATAAGCTACCAAAGGCAAAATTTCAGTTTCCAGTATTTGTTTAAAGTTTCATTCCAAGTGTGTGCTGTGATATTTTCTTCAATTTTGGGCCCGAAGTGAAGGCTATAATTCTGAAGATGGATTTCAGCTTTGGTTTGAGTTTATCGAGTCAGTTTTTTCAGTCATTTTAGTTTTAAAGTTGAGTCAGTTTGAGTTAAGTTTTCAGTCAATAAACGAGTCAAGAGTCTTGTGTTGACTTCATAGCCCAATGGATGAAGGCACTGCCTACTCTCCTAGAAATCTACAGTTCTTGGCACCTCCCAGGAGCTACCATCCCCATTGGAGCCAATGTTAGAGTCGGTCTCTTCATCCCTCCGTCAGAGATCAAAATCTCTTTTGTTGCATTTCATTTTAGGTGTCTCATTCACTTCAGTCATTTGCATTCCATTAGGAGCATCGGTCTTCTGACGGAAGGGTCTTTTCACTCATGTTTCTCATGTTGTGTACCTGCTGGTCTAACTCTGTTCATCAAAGTCCATCAAAATCATTTTACAGCCAATGACAGTCAATGTTTGGTCTTTCGGTGGGAAAAGTGTCTTTTTAGGGTTTTTCAGTCTCATTAGGTTTAGGGTTTTGCAAATTTAGTCTTCAAAGTGTCCAATAATGCCAGCAGGCACATGGGGGAGGTTCAAAATAAGTTTTCATTTCAAAAATTTCATCGTTATAATGTAAGATCTTGACTTTTCTTCAAAACTCTGTTTTGAAGAAAAATCATCAATTTTGTCTTTTGTAATAAATGCCATGTAAGTTTTAAAAGTTTTTCAGTTATGAAGATCTTCAGGCGTAGCCCTGGTCGCCTTTGCCAAATTATGTGCCAGCTATCCCTATCAGAAATAGACAAGAGTTTCGTCATTCAGTCAAAAATCAAAGGAAACAAGAAAAAACAGTGTTTGTTATAAAAGTGAAAAGTGCCAAAGTTCTGCAACATTACAAAAGTGGGTTGGTCAAAATGAAAAATCAAATGCATGGATATATAAGATATTTTCCACATTCAAATTTCATTTGCACGCCAAAGATAAGAGAGAAGCCAAGTCAAGTTTGGAGGAGTGAAAGCTTGTGTTTGAAGCCGAGACTGTGTATTGGAGTTTCTGCGCGGCGCATTGGGAGAAGGTGCAGCACACAAGGAGGTCGCGGTGCATATAGCTGCACATCACTGTATATTTTTCAACGTGCACGGCGCACATACCGCTCGTGGCGCACTAGGTTGTGCGCGCGGCGCACAGAGCCAACATGCAGATTTTCATCACTGCTTCATCAAAAATCAAATCAACTCAACCTTATTTGCTCCAAGTAAGTCTGTGAGGCCATGAATTGCTATTAGCTTGTGTTTGGTGTTGTTTGGAGGGAGGAATATGAAAGTTTGGAGGTTGAAAATATAAACCCTATCTTTTGTCAAAAAACTGCTCCTTAGGGTTTGTATTTGAAATTTTAAAAGTCTGATTTTTGTGCCAAGTATTTCAAATCCCGTTCCTCACCTATGGTTCCTTTCCTCCTCACTGTCATATTATCATAGTCAATCTCTTATTCCCTAACTTCCCAAATCAGTTATTCCCAAGACCTATTTTCCCTACCTAAACCCTACCATTCCCTATCACTCTCCCTCTCCCATATCATTTGCAAAAATTCCGAAATCCAAAATCCCCAAACAGTCAAGTGACTGTTCTCACACTTCAATTTTCACTTGAAAAAGCTCCACTATACCCACTATCCATATTTACCACAGTCCTTTCCTATTTTGGCACACATTTGGCAATTGGAGGTAGATACACCAAATTCTTATTTTCACCTCATACAGATCAGCATACACTTGGCATAGACTTGTAACACCATGACGGACACTGATTCATCATATGAACAAGACAATGATTCTACCACAGAGCTGCATGCACCGAGAAGGCCCCGTAAAGGTGGAAAACATATGAGAGAAGAGCCCACCTCATTGACTCAGTTGCAGGCCTGCCCACTTGCCATGGCATGTTTTCGAGAGCAGTCATGTTATCAGTACTGTGAGATGATTTCTCGGATTCAACATCATCAGGAGTTAGCCCGGTTGTTTGTTTTACATTTGCATGATGGTCAGGTAACTCTTGCTGGTGTAAACTCCACCTTGACACCAGAAACCATTTCTCAGGAAACAAGAATACCGAATGTCGGTGAAGAGTGGAATAAGAGACAGCAGGTGGAAAGAGTGCATTATGAACCTTACATCAGGCCTAGCTATGTGAGACATCTCAGCAGGGTATTCCCATTCCAGTTTCTGAAGGAATCCTAGGCGCGTTTGATGAGACTCACTATCAGATACTTCAGTTGTGAGGGCTGGTTCTCACGCTTGTATGCATACCACATCAGATTATTGATGCATTTCACGAGAGTGAGGATTATGAACATACCGTATTTCATGTGCCGAAACATAGAGAGGATGAACACTCTTGTGCAGAAGAAGACTCCCGAGCAGTAGTACAATAGCATTTATCATTACGCGCTCATCAAGATCATTGTTGTACATCAACTTGGATTGCAGGGCATTGCATGGGAAGATTTCATTTCCCGTGACTTCTTCACAGCCCCTTAGCCTCCTCCAGAGATTGTTCACGATGCAGGTGAACCTTCACATTAGCCTGAAGGTCACGAGACAGAGCCTATCAGTGTGCCAGTGTATGTCACTTATCAGAGAGGCACTAGAGTATTATTTGCAGCAGCCCGACGAGTACTATCTCCACCCGGGGTGGAAGGGGTCTCGTTGCCGTCATCAAAAACACAGGTACAGTTATAGGAAAGAGGAAAAAGGCCCATGCAGGAGGAGGGCCCTTCAGGAGGTCAAGATACTGATTTCATATTGATTGATGAGGATTTGAGCTCTCCAAGCTCAAAATTGAAAGAGATCATTCAGGAGCAGAAAGCTGAGATCGACACATTGAACGACAAGTTGTAGAGATATCAGTGGATCATAAAATATCTGGAGCAGTGCAACAAACAGTTGGAGGATCAGCAGACGATCATGGAGTTACAAAACATCCGTGAGAACCGGCAGGCTGCCCGAAGAAGCCCATCCGAGATGACACCCATTGAGTGTGAGAACGAGGCTGATAGAGAGAATTGGCTTGAGAGGGTCAACATTCATCTTGAGAAGCTGTTGGAGAAGGCAAAAAAGCATAAAAAATTTCTCAGACACATGAATAACCACTATTGGGCGCGCACACATGTTTGCAAAGCGAAGATTAAAATGCTGAAGGCAAGGCTAAGGAGGGCACTGAAGCGTCGTAAAAGGCATGATAGGCTCCAAATCTTGGCCGAAGCTTCTTTGGCTGAGCATATCATTTGATCAGGGACCTTCAGCCCAAATTTCAAGAAATTTGGGAAAAATTTTGTCAATTTTGAATTTTTTGGTCACAAAATAGGTTTTTCTGCCCGACGCGTAGCGCCACTTGGCGCACGCTTATAATTGGAAGCTCTTCAGGGGGAAAACTTTGCATTTATGAGTTTTTCATTAAAATTTATGCATGCCTATGGATTACCTAAGGATTTCATCAAGTTCTGGGTTGCCTAAAGGGTCAAAAACATCCTAAAATGGCCTTTCTGCGACTTTTTGCACATACAAGAAGTAGTGTTGGGAGATTGAACTTTTGGAGGGGAAAATGGAAACCAAATCCAGAAATTCCACTTGGGTTGGAAAGTAGACAGGTAGGGATTTCCAACGAGATATCATGCGCTCAATTTGAACTTCGGGAAGGGCCTCAAAATCAGCTCCAAACTTGTGCTACACATAGAGATTTTGGGCGCAGCGCATAGAGAATTTTGGCCTATTTTTCACTCAGCAGCTCAGAATTTCACCTAGATTTGGCCAGTTTCACTTTTTCATGTAATTTTTGATGTACCTTGATGTAATTTCATGTCCATGATGTAATTTTGGCACATTTTTACTCATTCTAGAAGATTCATTCACCAAAAGGTGAAATGTAAGTGAATGGATCAGTTTCCTAGCATATAGAGGCAAGTTGTTTCATGGCCTATTTTCTAGTTCCTAGTTTAGATATGGTTGAAACAACTCCTAGAATGATGAGCTCAACCCCTAGAGGCATGGGAATGGGTTAGGCTTGTCTATATGATGTATTTTCTCAGTCATTTTCAGGGTTGGACATTTGGGATTGCTTGGCACTTCATTGTATATTTCATCTCTGCACTTTTGGCAAAGGAATAGACCAAGGTTTGCAGCACTTTTTGGGATCCATGTGGCTCTGTGTTTTTATAGTGTGTTTCTCCTTGTAACTGTAAGTTCACTGATGTTTATGTGTATCATTTTCCCTTCTATTGCTTCTTAAATTAAACAAATCAGTGTTTAAAGGTGGAATCCAATACCTTGCTTTTCTCTGCCTTTATTTTTGTTTAATTTTTCATGTTTTCATCTATTTGAGGAGGCCTCTTGAGACCCTCTTGCCCTCTTCATCTCCTCACCGGTCTGAACCATCCATTAATTCAATCTAAAGCATCAAAAAAATTGCCTTCCTTTCCCCAATTAGAACTCTGCAAAAACTAGGCATAATCCCCACACCCAAAACTGCCTTTCCCTTTGAACCAACAAAAACCTTCAAAAACAAAATCAAACTCCTTAAATTATATACCTAACCTAAAATTAGCTTTTATTTCAATCATCTCAAGCCCTATTTATTACTTTTCACTGAGAGTGACCCGGAGAGAGCCCTCTCCTGTTCTGGTAGGGCTAGCTACCAGACTGAGCGTGGTTTGATGTTACCCTGAACTCTACCTTTTTCAACCTGAGGTAGATTTAGGCAATATCAATAAGATTAGGAATCTCCTCATTTCATTCACCTGCATAAGCAATCATTTCTCCACAAGCATGATCTCTAATGACCTTGTCAGCGAATCGACATACATACTTGCATCTATACATATTAAAATTAGCATAAAAATTCATAATCCCTAATTAGCCTATTAGATACACACACACACACACACACACACACACATACACACACACACACACACACACACACACACACATCAACATAATAATAATCATAACACAATTACCATATATCATAAGGTCAAGTTTAAGATAACCCCCTTTATCTGTGCACAAAATGCACAACATTAAGAACAACATTTCCCAACATAGCCAATGCATCTGACGCCTCAATTCGATTCAAATTACCTTTCAAGTTACCTTTCTCATGACTATCTTACCACCATCCATTTATCCCAATGGACCCAACCAATCCAACTAGATATCATATTTTTTCCTTTAACTTCCCTTACTTATGCACTGGCTTCATCCAAGTCTTACATTACCTGTTCGGTACCACACAACTCTCCTCGAGTTCCATTAAATTTCATCCTTCCCCAACCAATCCCAAAGACTCAAAACATAAAAGGTAAGAATAAGAAACAAACAAGAATAAAACCATGAAATTCCAATAACAACATGAAACCAAAAACAAAGTGGCATGGCCATGCACCAGACATAAACAAAATTGTAAATCAAGCGCAAAAAAATCACAAAACACCAAAAGCACAACACTAGGAAAAAACACCATGACTCAATCCCCATGAGTTCTTAGTGCTTCAAAGGTAAACCCCAACCCAAGCCTTCTTTAATATTTTATGGCAGTCTCTTTTTCCATGCAATACCTGCATCATACTACCATAAACATATAATTTCTTTATAAATAAATGTAACAGCATACCCATTATCGTACCTTGTTGTCCCCAACGCGTGGACTTGTAGTTGAACATATACATATATCATCTCTCAAAGGACTCCAACTCCTTGACGAATCTAGTTATAACTAGAAACTAGCTAATATACTTGTTAAATACATCTTCATGAATATATCTCATATCCACATAATGTCAGACAAAATCAAGGCTAAGAAGACTTCTTGTACTCATGAAAAGCACTCATTCATTTGGAATTGCGGTTTCCAAACATAGCCGGAGTAATTATCACCCAATTCCTTCCTTTTACCCTTTTCCTTGGTGCAATTGAGTCATATTATGTGTTATCACATCACCCAACTGTTCGATATATAAGCATATCAACCGTTACCTTTTCATGTTATTACCAAACATGTTGTCCTACAACTTCTCACACATGTCAGTCATGTGTTCCAAAGATCAATACATCATGTCTATTAAATTGAAATCAAACTTTACAATGACTAACCACCATGTGATAATTTGCAATCAACTTACAATCATTAATCATAATACTACAACTATCACCCACTCACACTGAAGTGCATATCAGTTATCTCAGCACCTATTGTATTAGTACAACTGTCTTAACACAATATCATTTATTCATGCAATCTTATAGACAAATACTCATATCATGCACTTAATCAAACATTCAAACAACCTGTAAACACATCATGTTAGATAAACCAAATAGACGACATAATTGTTGGGCCGTTAATATGCCATTATTATTATCACTTGTGAACGCTTATTCCACCCATTTCTACCATTTTTCATCACGTCATTTATTATAATTTATTATTTAAATCCATTTTATAATGATTTATGCTCTTATGAATGAATATTATTTATTCTCCTTTATTTCTAATAAATTCATGATTATGTATGATTTTATCAATGATAGTTTTAATAAATCAGTTGTAACATTATTCACCATTTTTAGCCTCCAAGATAATTTTCAGATTGAAGATTTGATCATTAAAAGTGCCAACTCAGAAATTCGCTGGAATAAGAAGTGACGCTTTTGCGGTTGAGATTCTGAGCAAATGAAGAAGAATATGGAAAATCCGGAACATGGGTTTTGTCCAGAACGGACCCAATTAACTTTTAAAAAAAACGGTTTGCCCAAATTCGGCTTGTACTAAGAGAAACGCAGGGTTCTTTGAGCACGATTTTCTCAGATTTGTTGTTGCGGCCGTCCTCCAAATCTCAGCTGCAAAGCCAAATTTGCCTTGTTCTTGTTGATCAAATGGTTAGAAGCAAACCAATTTTGTAATAGAATCATGTTGTAATTATCTCTATTGTAACCACTCTCTGCTCTCTTTGTATTTAAATCAGAATAGAGATCAGAGAGGGAGAAGGACTTTGAGGATGATTCGGGATGGATTCGAATGATGGAATTGAGGATTCAGACTTAGAGATTCAAGAATGAAGATGGATTATTCATGATAGGATATGGATTGTTGCATTGCCATTGTAATCTTCAAATCTTTTTCTGTTGTAATGATTTCACAATTTGAGGATGAATAAATAAAAGGGTTGTTGTTCATTCGCCTGATCTGAGGTAGCCCAGCAGCATCCGCTGGCGGCTAAGGGCCCAGCCTCTGGTGGAGTATGCTGCTGTTGTATCATATCTTTCCAATTTCCGCCGTGTGATGGTTTGATTTAGTTCCTATTTCTTTGAATCGTAATGCTTTACAGTTTCATGTTCTTTACTTCGCTATTTAGTTTGGTTGATTAATTGCAAGAGTTTGCTTTTAAAGAGCTTTCCTAGTTTACTTTCAATGGCAGCTTTCCATTTCCTGTTATTTGCATTATCTTTGCTTTTGTGTGAAGAACGATCTGAAACTGTAGTGGGCATTGGCATTTGCTGTCTAGTCCCCAGATTAATGATCTGTTCCTTGGTTACTTTTGGTTACATCAGTTTCCAAAGGGATGAGTTGTTGTTACTGGACCCTTGACTGATACATTGCTTATTTTTCCGAATGCATGATTTAAGTCTTAAAATGCTTTTTTGTAAGTAGATTCTATTTCCAGCTTTCATTTACTTTTGGATTTTAAGCACTATACTGCAAAACATTACTCTTGAGTAAATAGCCGCCTCAGACTGAGTACACTCTTGAAACAAAAGTCGTCCCTGGGTTGACAATTAATGTGAGGTAATTAGGAGTTACAAAGACACCTTTTTATCGCTCCACATTTTGGCGCCGTTGCCGGGGAGAGTGTAGCCATTTCTAAAGAGTAGTGTGAATCCGATGAGTGCCTGCTAGGGAAGAGTTGGATCCTAAAAACGGAAGGTAAGAACCTGCGTACGGAGCATGTACAAGCCCTGCTCCACTGTCCGCTTTCCTAACAGATTTTTTGTTGCTTTGTTGGGTAGAAATAGATGTTTGAATTTTTGTGTGAATGATTAGGAAAAAAATAGAAATTTTGAAAAATGGATCACATGATCTCATGCAAGTGGTGATGTAAGCACCACCCATTTCACTAACCGATTGACAGGAACATTTGAAAAAGGAGCCTCGAAGAAACACATGAAAAACATCTTATATTATGATAAGAAATGGCTCACGTTTCTACTTTTGAATTTCCTATCAAAGATCTAGGAGGAGTGATACAAATGCACATAATTCCCCCATCTTTACCAAATTTTCATGGTTTAGCAAATGAAGATTCGGATACATTCTTATTTGAGTTCGAAATACTTTGTAGAGGATATGATTATTGTACTAATGATCAAAGATTGAAAGTGTTTCCTCTTACTCTAAAAGGAGCAGCTCTCCGATGGTTCATGAGCCTAGGTGGGAATTGCATCCAATCATGGGAGGACATGAAGAACATATTCTTGAAGAAGTACCAAGACTATTGCAAAAATCCAATGAAGATATTTTCGGTATGATACAAGGGGAAGATGAAAGTTTGGAGGACTATGTAGATCGATTTCATTATAACCTTCAAAAATCAAAGCATAAGCATTTGGAAAAAGAGATCTTAAAAACACTCATTCTTAAAGGAATCAAAGATGAAATTTTAGAACTCTTAAATCTGATAGGAAAAGGTGATGTTTTTCAGTTATCATATGATGATGTTTGTGAGTTGTGCATAAGGTATTCAAGAGGAATCTCCAAGGCTGGTAAGAATTCTCGAGATGTTTGTTCTTTCTTTTCCAAATCTGCTACAAGAATAGGAGACATAAGAGCTGAAATCAATGATTTATTTGAAAATTTTAAAGTTGATTTTATTAGCTCTCTAAGCTCAAAATTAGACGTTTTGCAGGTTCATAAAAATGAAGAATTTGATGAAGTGTTTTTCCCTCATGACCAAAAGGAGCAGCCCATAGATGGTTACTCTTCCTTATCTAGGATGGAAGTATCATATCAAAGAGGTGAGGAAGCCGCAACAAGGTCAAAACCATGGAAATCATGGCCTACAGGTATGGTTCAAAACACTTCTTCTCCATTCTCTTACTTGCATAATCCATTATGGAATACTCATGTTCTAGGGCAGCCATGTCAATTTCAATATAACCACCAATCTTATCTACAAGTTTGGTATGGTTCACCTTATGATTGCATGACTACTCTCCCTCATCTTGTAGCACAAGCACATTCTCCATATTCTCCACCAGCTCTTTCACAACATTCTGCTTGCATATCAAACTTATCCACTCAACCCAACCAACCACATCATCACAATGCTCCATTCCATACACAATTTCCTGCTCAACTAATTCCACACCCTCACCACAATAAACTAGTACAACATACTTACAGTGTTGAACTTCCAAATTTACCCACCCTTCCCACCCATTCTATCTCACATGCGCTATTAGAGAAAACTTACAATGAGATTCAGAATGTTTCAAATTCAAAAATTGTAGAAGTTATGGAAGAAAATGAGCTTACTTCTAGTTTGCATCAACAAACCATTTTAAAAGCTCAAGAACCTCATGGTATGATGGGAAATCAAGAAAGTAATGGATATATTGAAGATTGGTTTCACTCCATCACGTGTTTGCATCATCACTCCATACTTCAACAATTTTTGACAACATATTTTCAAGGGAAGTTGGCTTCTCATACCCTAATTTTTATCAACATGCATTTTTCAAATTTGGGTATGTATATATTGGAAGCCTTATTTCTAAAATGGTTCCACTGGAAATACTCTTATACATAAACATATTCGATTCTCAAAGAAGAGTAGGATAGTGGAGAAAATAAAATAAAATAAAATAAGGACATAAATAAATGCATTTTGTTTTTTTGTAAAAATAGTTGTTTTTTTTGTTGCAACACGCTATCGAAATCAACATCGGTGATAAATATTTCAATTTATTTGTGTATGTAGATGAATTATATTTCAAATAAAAATTCTATAAACACTTATATTCATTTTTTATCACCAATTTGAAAAAATGCTTGAATATCATTTTTTTGGCTTGCGGGCTTGATGAACTTTCTGAAAAAACAGTCGGGACAGTCATGTTTTGAGGGACCAAAAATGAATATTTTTAAAACCTGTTTCTACCCTAGATAGCCCTTGATGTCTACTTTCTAACCCAATTTTAATCAGTCAATTTGGATTTGAAACGAAAAAGTTAGAACCAAAACATTGACCGGATGTCTAGCGGGCAGCTCAGGAACAGAGTTGGGACAGTCAGTTTTTGGAGGCCTAAATGACCATATTTTTAAAACCTGTTTCTTTGGTAGATTCCCCTATGAATCTAGTTTCCAATGCAATTGGAATCACTCATTTTCGATATCGTATGGGGAAGTTATGATCACAATACTGACTGTCTATCGTAAATCAGCACCCTTAAAACTCTGTTTTTCCGGATGTTCCTTACAGTGTTTGACCTATCAATTCTTCTTTTCTTAAAAACCTGTTTCTATTGGAAATAAATAAATGAATCTACTTTCATTTCCAATTTGAATCATTTGAATCCGACATCAAACGAAGAATCTATGCTTGAAATATCAATCGTTGGTCTAGATTGGGTAATTGAAAATGACTATGTTATGCAGGCTGTTCTAACTAAAATTGACATATCATATCATTGAATTTCTAAAACCTATTGCTACTGGAGATAAAACTTTGAATTAGCTCTCATTTGGCTTTGGAATCACTCAATTTCGATGAAAAACAAAGAAGTTGTGATTAAAACACTGCTGGATAGTATGGTCGACCACTGCTCTCCCGCAGGTGACAAATAAATTTTACTTTTTTATTTTCTCAATGGATTTGTTATATAGAGTAACTACTTGTTGTTTTTTGCATCATTCTTGGATTAGGGGAGCCCGATCACCTCTCTTTCTCCATGATTTAATGTTTTATTGCAGGTAGACACTCGTTTTTTGCAGGTCCTAGGAGAAAAAGAAGGTCAATTTATGGACGAGTGATTCTTGAAACAAATTTTAATAAAACAAAGGAATTTCATCCAACTCATTACCCAACGGATTCATAATAGAACAAATGAAGAATTGATTTCAATTTGAAGATTCATGTCTTATCCCTGCCGCCAAAACATTTTTCAAAGAGATCATTTTTTTGACATAACATCATAGCTGTTGTAACTTAATTTAGTTATTTACATATTGTTTTTAAATAAAATGTTGTTTCTTTTCTAATTTCTCTTATATTTTGTGTTTCATGTGTTGCTTCATTCAAAGTGTAACTCATCCTCAGCATCAATGCTGTGAACAACGAATTTGTTTTTTTGCATGTTTGCATTTTATGATCGACATTTGCATTTTCACACTTTTTTTTGTGTGTGTATTTTTGTTTTTTTTTTGTGCATTTCCTTTAAGGAACACCACTTTTTGAGTGTTTTTGCTGTTCATTCAAAAGAGCAACACTTTGGGATTATTTTCGAGAGCAACCCTTCCTTCCTCTTGTGGGACTATTCCTAGTTCATCTGAACCACATTTTACTGATTCCCCTTCATGGCATGAAGTACACTATTTTTACGAGGACAAGAATTATGGATTCTATTGAAGCGAGTTAATATCCTTCACGTTATGATCTTTAACAGGACAGCTCCTTGATGATAGATTATTTTTAAAAAGGGACACAATTATTTATATACTACTTTACTGCATTGTTTTCTGTTGAACATGATATTGATTGATCATCTTAATACCATGCCGGTTCCACCCTTCTGGATTATAATCTTCTCTGTCTGTAATAAATGAGATTATGGGTATATTTTTCTATTGACATGTTCAACTTCTTCCACCATCCCTGCTCTTAAGGAGTACTGAGCCTCCCTCTTTTTATCATAAAATGTGTAATAATAACAAAATTTTGTTCACAGATGGAGGATAGGGGGTCTCATTACGAGCCAGCCTACCATGTTCATAAGGTTGTAAGAAAGTGACATTCCCATTATGGCCACCACACCAGGGTTATGATCCATTGGATAGTCAAATTATCCTTGGAACAGGAGGTCTCATCATGAGCCGACCTGATCACTTTTGCTACATCCCAGTGAATGGCAGTGTGGTTATCTGGTTACCACGCCAGCACATTGATCTCTTCTGTAGAAAAACAATGTAACTCTCTAGTTATAAATTGAGGATTCTGGCTCATATGGGTTAAAAAGCAACCCTGCCGAGGCTATGGACGCCTGCTGGCAGCAGCGGCTCTGCTTATGGTATTGAAGTTATATCTTATCGTCAAATATTATTATAATACCCTTTTCTTATCAGAGAATTTATTTCCTTACTTTTTTCCCTATTTTGAACCTTTATGCATGAGAAATTGTTTTATGATCAATCACATCATTTTCAGCTAGCATACTATCAGTAAAGCATCTTTTTGGCATATTGTTGTTCTTTTTCTCTTTTTTGTAACTTATCATCAATCCAAAGCGTCCTATCTCTTATTCATAACTATCTTTACACACTCTGCTCTCATTATAATCATAACCCTCGTTGTCCTATCATTGATATGTGTACTCTGCTTCATTCACTGATATATTGTTCATTCCCGTGCCTTGCCGTCAGCATAACCCCTCTCATACGCTTTATGGTCATGGCATTCCTTTTCCAATTGGAGGGGGGAATGTATGCATTATGGGATTGCATGCGATATGATTACTGCACTCTACCATCACTTGTTGATTTCCCATAATATTAGTATTGCATGTATACATAAGTTTTTCTGATTGAAATTTTTGCATGCATCTTATCTATTGCTTACACTATGGATTCAAGAACATTGTATGCCAAATAGTGCTTTGTTTGTAGGAAAACAACAAGTATGGGCAGAATTCTATCCACATCTGACCACACTATTGCACTTAACAGAAGAGGCTCGCGAACGTGAACAATTCTTCAGACATGATGTGCTTATCTGGATTCCACCTTTTGTATCACTTTCAGCACCAACTCTGCCTACATCAGCTTCAACAAATGCCAGTCCATATATGTCATTCCACATTTTTGGAGGTAAAACTTGAGGTAAAATCGCATAATTTTCTGATTTATTACGAATTTAGGAGAATTTCAAAAAAAATCCATTTTGAGCATCATTTATCATCCTTCAGTCCACATCTATACCACTCCCTATTTTTCAGCGGCGTATCATTTTCGAGTATGGGGGAGTGTTCCTTTCATTCATTTATTTCTTATGACTATGCCATTCATATTCTTTATTATCCATTGCTATTCTTATTCATTCTCAACACCTTCCTTATTCCATGTTGTTTTACACCAAGCATAGAATTCAACAGCTGGTAGCAACCACCTCTATTTGTTTTCTAGCATCGCATGAGGGCATGCTAATTTTTCAGAGAGGGGGAGGAATTGCTACGCATGATGGATGTTTTCTATTTTCTTTCTCATTTAAGGCACACAATTTTAGTGTAGAAATTGATTTCCATAATATTTTTAAAACTATGAACTCAATTCTTGTGATTTTTGGAAAACACAGACGTATCATTAATACAAACCTAGACAATTTCAAGATAAATTGGTTCATAAAATTTCGGAAATCATGCACTCTCAGCTACAGTCATTTTGTTTATATCTCATGATCCATGCATCAAAACAATCTGATTTTTGGATCATAAAGGCATTCATATATTATAAATTTACTTGCCAAATTTCAACAAAAGCTGGTTTGTAGTTTTTGAGAAAATGGTTAATGAAGTTTGCTGTTACTTATATCATATTTTGTTGCAACTTCATACATATAGTTGAATGTCAATATAAAAATTGTTATGCCTTCATCAAGATTACTAAAAGTGAATATTCATTAATTAAGGAAGAATTCATTTGTTCTATCCATTTCATGAGCTAAGATGAACATATTTTTTATTACTTGGTTAACACATGGGTTTTTGTCTTTGGGTTGCATGAGGACATGCAATATATTCAGTTTTCGTTGCATGAGGATATGCAACATATTGAGTGTGGGGGTATGTTGGGCCGTTAATATGCCATTATTATTATCACTTGTGAACGCTTATTCCACCCATTTCTACCATTCTTCATCACGTCATTTATTATTTAAATTCATTTTATAATGATTTATGCTCTTATGAATGAATATTATTTATTCTCCTTTATTTCTAATAAATTGATGATTATGTATGATTTTATCAATGATAGTTTTAATAAATCAGTTGTAACATTATTCACCATTTTTAGCCTCCAAGATAATTTTCAGATTGAAGATTTGATCATTAAAAGTGCCAACTCAGAAATTCGCTGGAATAAGAAGTGACGATTTTGCGGTTGAGATTCTGAGCAAATGAAGAAGAATCTGGAAAATCCGGAACATGGGTTTTGTCCAGAACGGACCCAATTAACTTTAAAAAAGAACGGTTTGCCCAAATTAGGCTTGTACTAAGAGAAACGCAGGGTTCTTTGAGCACGATTTTCTCAGATTTGTTGTTGCGGCCGTCCTCCAAATCTCAGCTGCAAAGCCAAATTCGCCTTGTTCTTGTTGATCAAATGGTTAGAAGAAAACCAATTTTGTAATAGAATCATGTTGTAATTATCTCTATTGTAACCACTCTCTCGCTCTCTTTGTATTTAAATCAACAGAGATCGTAGAGGAGAAGGACTTCCTTGAGGATGATTCTGGGATGGATTCGAATGATGGAATTGAGGATTCAGACTTAGAGATTCAAGAATGAAGATGGATTATTCATGATAGGATAGGGATTGTTGCATTGCCATTGTAATCTTCAAAGCTTTTGTTGTTGTAATGATTTCAAAATTTGAGGATGAATAAATAAAAGGGTTGTTGTTCATTCACCTGATCTGAAGTAGCCCAGCAGCATCCGCTGGCGGCTAAGGGCCCAGCCTCTGGTGGAGTATGTTGTTGTTGTATCATATCTTTCCAATTTCCGCCGTGTGATGGTTTGATTTAGTTCCTATTTCTTTGAATCGTAATGCTTTACAGTTTCATGTTCTTTACTTCGCTGTTTAGTTTGGTTGATTAATTGCAAGAGTTTGCTTTTAAAGAGCTTTCCTAGTTTACTTTCAATGGCAGCTTTCCATTTCCTGTTATTTGCATTATCTTTGCTTTGGTGTGAAGAACGATCTGAAACTGTAGTGGGCATTAGAATTTGCTGTCTAGTCCCCAGATTAATGATCTGTTCCTTGGTTACTTTTGGTTACATCAGTTTCCAAAGGGATGAGTTATTGTTACTGGACCCTTGACTGATACATTGCTTATTTTTCCGAATGCATGATTTAAGTCTTAAAATGCTTTGTTGTAAGTAGATGTTATTTCCAGCTTTCATTTACTTTTTGATTTTAAGCACTATACTGCAAAACATTACTCTTGAGTAAATAGCCGCCTCAGACTGAGTACACTCTTGAAACAAAAAGTCGTCCCTGGGTTGACAATTAATGTGAGGTAATTAGGAGTTACAAAGACACTTTTTTATCGCTCCACAATAATCAAGCTTATACTTCATTGTATTAAAGGGGAGGCTATCACATCTACACAAATCAATCCAAATTAACATGATACATGCAACATCAAAATCTTAACTTCAATGAACATAATCATCATGCATATGAATATAATGCATATAACAACAAGTTAACTACCATGCATAGCTATCTGATGCATGTGCATATGACCACACTAGTTAACTAGCATCTATCATGATTGTAACCACAACAACAATAGAATGACAAGCATATATATAACCATAATGTTTATAACAACCAATAATAAACATACCTGCATGCCTAATATACAAACCTATATGATGATCTTCTCTTACCCTGATGTCTAGTGTTGCAACCTCACTTTGATAATATGCATCTCCTACTCCATCTCACCCAACATATCAGCATGTTAACATACCAACAACATCATGATAATATAGAACCAAAACAATGACCATCACAATGCATGCATATCAAACATATAGACAACTAACATGCATGCATGACAAACACATTATGCCCATAGAGTCAAAGTATGTGAACCATGCTCCGATACCACTCTGTAGAACTCTCTTCCCACACTTAGTTATGCTTACTGGTCCACCGGGGTATATATGTGATGAAGAGTTACTACGATATGATTCAACCTCCTAGGTACAATTAAGGAAGTGGAATCGATGAACCAAAATCAAACTGACCTTCCTTAGGAGCTACAATACCCCCAAGGGATAACCAACCACTCCAAGTGCACAACCCCTGAGTTAACTTAATTTTTCACTGACTTGGGCTCTTAGTTGCTCCCATGACAAGGCAAGTCAGGGACTATAACCATCTAGTCACTCTCATGAGCCTACTTCCTAGTGAGTGTTTAGTTCTATGCCAGCGACCCAAGATCTGAGCCACTTTTTCGAGGCTAGGACTCAAGCCTCTGACCAAAACTTAATGAAACTCTCATAAATGAAAAATGACACCAAAAAAAAGCCTTTGATTCAAAACTTAATTAAGGACTTAACCTGGCCCATTCTAACCATGACAAACATTTTGTCAAACACATCATGAATAAGTAATGTACATGTCATATTTACACATATGAAAATAGGGGTCTCATACTTATCTGAGAATATTCAATAAGGCATGATTCCCTCTCACAATAGCTGCAATATCATCTTTTAGGTCATGCATTCATTACAAATTCATTTACTAACCCAAACATGATGACAACTATAACTCAAGTTTGTCATAAAACCATGTTTAAAACCAACATATAACTAGAATAATAAAAATAATGGAAAAACCATAAAAACCACATAATAGCAAGTATAAATACTCATGAAAATACAAGAGGAAAATATTTCTTATATGCAAAACCCAACCAAGTGAGGGACTTTCATGTACCACCCAACCATAGATTGGGTTGAGCTAAATATCTCTTTCAATCAATCACCCTTGCGCCATATGCCAAACATGAATTGGGATCTCATGGTATATACAAACCAAACCAAACCAGGGCTTCCAGAGGCCAAAACACCTCAACCCTCAACCAGTGATTCCACCTCATTATCAGACATCACTAACCATCACTAGATCAGTCTCTACCCAAGTTGTACAAGGTTCTAGAGTGTTTGTTTCGACCCATCTTTATGACCAGTAGCTAAACCCATAGATACCGGGGGGATCTAGAGAGTTTTTCCAACCAAGGCTCCAGGAAAAGTAACTCAACCCACCAAAGGCTCTAGATCGTTTTCCCAACCAAGGCTTCCAAGACTAGTAACTCAACCCAAGTTGTTCCAGGGCTTCTAGAGTGATTTTCCAACCAAGGCTACAGGAAATTATAAATCAACCCGTAGCCATTATAAGGAACATGAGCACCAATTTAAAAAAAAATTGGAAAACCCCCAACACCATGGCTATCCATGAAATGGAAAGGCTAGGCACACCACTGCCAATCCAGGCAATCCTAAATGCCAATGAAAGATCATAACCAATAACCACATGCATATGGCATGCATGCCAAAAATTGCAAAGAAATCATACATGGAACTTGGTACCTGCAAAGCAAACCCATTGTAGTTGTTGATCCTACTATCTACTTGTGATTTCCTTCTCTTCCTTTGCCTTTTTTCTCTAATTCCAATGTATGCCATAATTCTCCAAGAGTGCTCGAAGAAAACTCTAAGTGCGCAAGAGTATGAGAGAGAAAGAATAGAGAGAGAGCTCTAAGCTAAAACTGAAAAAAGTCATGAACTGATCCTTAGAAACCTTTTTATCATTGAGGCCTTTATTTTCTTCAATTTCCTCCTCACATGCAACCTGTGACCCTTCGCCTTTCCTCTTCTCCTATTTTCCATTATTTTCATAAATAAAAAGTCAATTAATACCACTTTTCCTTTTCCATTTCCTTTTCCAATTTCCATAGCCATTTATTAACCGAAAGTGATCCCCATCACTATGTTTTTTCCCAACATTCAACTTGGAATATGTGTCCCATGACCTTGGTCTTATTTTTCATTTATCAACTTTGTTACATGGATCTTTAACTGGGGATGTTACACTCATATGGGGAAAGTTTGTCATTCCCCTATTTTCGTATGCTATCAATTTGTTGTTCATTGTCTATCTAAGTCAAACTTTTAGTATAATATCACCATTTCACATGATTTTTCATTATGCTCATGTCTAGGTTGACCTTGGATGAGAATGCCATATTTTCATTTCTATGACAATTGAGTTAGATAAGTGGGTAGTGATGAAGCGACAAAAGGAAGAACCTTTATTCACTTAATGTGTTGTCTCTTTAGTTTGCATTGAATGATTATCCTCATTTAGTTAACTCATCCAACCTTAGGGATATGGCACAATTTCTTCTGCTTCTTTATTTATAATCCATGTTGAGGGAAAGGTTTAATCAATGATTTCCTCTTAGTAGATCATTCCTCATTGGCTCTGACACATTACCTAAGGAGTGATCTAGAAGCTTTAGCACCTTGATGGTCGTTAGCTTCATTAGTGGTCACATCACATTCATCAAGATTGATCATCATTAGGTATATGTTGAATGAGTAGGTGCAGGTTGAATGAGTTATGTTGGTATTCAACTGTAGCATATTATTCACATTGGTAGGTTGTGGTTATACCTTAGGGCTTTTCAACCTCATTGGTGGGTTCCGTCATGCCTGGAGGCCGTTTCCCTCATTGACATCTAACTAGGTTTGTTAGGTCCCTATATTACTAGTGTAGTCCCTTATTGTTGTTAGTGTAGCCCCTTATTGTTATTTTTGTACCCCATGTAGTCCCCCATATTGTTATTATTGAGCCCCATAAAACCCCACTATTGTTATTGTTGTGCCCTTACATTATTATTGTTAGGTCGGCTAGGATTATATTGTGACCCCATGGACTCCTATATATAGAAAGCAGGTTTTCTCATTTGAATCATCCAATAATTGTTCATTTACGTAATGTAAAGGAGGTTTCCCCCTTGAAGTGGCATATTTATAAGGCATTGATCTCTCTTTTATTTTATTTTTGGAGCTAGTTTCATAACATTTGGTATCAGAGCTTTGGATTCTAAGGTTTCGCTGCTCCAAACAGGTCATCGTGGAATTTTCACTATTACCTTTGTTCTACGAAGGTTCAGAAGTTAAAATATTTACCACGAGAAGAAGAAATCCCGAGGAACTTCGTGTAAAATTTTCAGATCTTGGTTCGCAATAGTTTCGGAGATATGATATGTGGAAATTAGGGTTTTTCACGCTCCCGAATTTCATCTCAAAGAGGTGACAGTAGGAAAATCGGCATAACTCTCTCTATGAGCATCATATTAGAATTTTGTAAAAAGTGGCCACAAATACACGAATGGTAGTTTCCTGTGTATCAATTTTAGAGTCGAAGGAAGAAGCAGTGACACGTGGCATGTCATACATGTTCACTCTACTGAACTTGTCCATAATTAGGTAATTGTGGGAGATTGGGCATAACTTTGTCTTGCAGAATCCAAATCAAGTCAAACTTGTGGCATTGGAAAGAAGATTTAGAGGGTTACTACAAGACCAAATTTCAGATATTTAAGACCTGAAATTATATAGATAATCCAGTTTCAATATCGAGCTCCTCAAAAGCAAGAAAAAGGTGTGTGTTTTTTTTTCAAATTGCATAAGTCTTGTTTGAAAAATCAGTTTGAAGTGATTCCAAGGGCATATTGAAGCATAGGTATTAGTATTGGGTTCTAAAATGCCCCCTCAAAAGAATTATACACCTATTAAACCCTCAGAAATTTATACTATGACGCATGAAGACAAAGAATTGCAGTATGAGATATGAAAATTATGGTACCAAGTGCAACAAATTTCGATCATACAAAGAGCAATCAAAGATGACATAGATGGTTTAAAAGAAAAAATGGAGGCTAAGTTGGATGGTTTGAAGGATCAAATGAAAGTTATTATGGATGATAAAGTAGTGGAACATCACATCGAGCATCAACAACAAGTTTTCCAACTCTCAAAGGATAACCTAACTTTGGTGCAGATTGAATGAAACAACAGGTAGATCAACATCGCAACAAAAGAAGTTTTGAAGAAGTCACAGAAAAAAGAACTTGACAACTACAAAATCGATCAATTTCAGAATATATCAGCAAGTGAAAGAACTTACCCAGTGAAGATTCCACATGGGAGGATGAGAATTTTATACAGAAACTTCAAGAAATAATCAAGCGTTGAGGACAACACTTGTTTGGAGGAGAGGGGCATGTTAGGTCCCCATATTACTAGTGTAGTCCCTTATTGTTGTTAGTGTAGCCCCTTATTATTATTTTCGTACCCATGTAGTCCCTTATATTGTTATTATTGAGCCCCATAATACCCCATTATTCTATTGTTGTGCCCTTACATTATTATTGTTAGGTCATCTAGGATTATATTGTGACCCCATGGACACCTATATATAGAAAGGAGGATTTGTCATTTGAATCATCCAATAATTGTTCATTTATGTAATGTAAAGAAAGTTACCTCCTCGAAGTGGCTTATTTCTAAGGCGTTGATCTCTCTTTTCTTCTATTTTTGGAGCTGGTTTCATAACAAGGTTTCTCTCTCCCATGTTCGAATGGGAGAAATGTACATGATGGGTGGATCAGATGTAGTAGTTGTAAATGGGAAAGTATTTGTGAGAGCTTTCAACTAATTAATTGAGGCATTGTGCATATTGACTCCATTTCCTAGTGGATAGGCATAATGGTCTACAAGTTGGATTTTCATAAAGATCACTTATTTACGATGACAATTGACAAGCACAAACATTATGTGATTCTTGGCATCCATCAACACGATCTCATCCCCTCGATCCATCATTGTCAAACCCAAGATTTTACCATTGCAAACAAGACTTAAGAGCTGGCTAATTTTCGTGAGGGTTGTGCTCAAAGTCATATTTTAGAGTTTACTATTGAAGTCAACTTCCACACAAGTATGAGATGGCTCTCATAGAGATCAAATGCAAGATATTTTAGTGATTTGATCCTGGTTCAAAGTCAAAGTCATTTCACATGCACTTTCATCGGTTTTGGAGGACAATGTTATTTTCATTTCAAAGGTGATTGCATATTTGAGATCCTTGTGATGTCATGGTTCTGGTGAGATATTTCAAAGCAACATGAAACACATTATTATTTTTAATAATTAGAATTGCTAGAATTGCATGGTAAATTTGAATGCATATTAATTTTTTTTTTTTTTTAAATATCAATTCAAATAAGCATAATTTCATTAACATGCCAGAATTTGATCACTCATATAAAAATAATCTAAACCTTGATTCTTGACTCCATAAATATATATTTTAAAACACTGCGCTAAATTTCTCTAAAACTAATTATTTATTTTAATTCTAATTCAAACAAGGATAGCTGCAGAGTAGCAAGTCCTTGCCAAGAGGCAGTGGACGCTTTGAATTTACACTTGTAACTAACTCTATTAATTGAATGGATCACACCAGAATCTCTTTAAAGGGGAATTACAGGTAAGATGTTAGAGGATAAATCTGAAGGAATAGAAAATGTGTTTTAGTTTTCTTTTATGCAGGCATTTATATCCTATGAAATGTGTTTCACTGATATCTCTGCCTTTGTTTTACTAATCTATCAGACCATATGCCCAATTGATTTATGTTTCTGGTCAATTTGTGAAGAATGTGATATATGATTTCGATAATAAAACCCAGAATTTAAAAAGGCCCAGAATCTAGCCCAATTTGTGGAAAATTTATTCATGAAACTCAGTTATCATTAAAATTTCATTTTCTCATGCATTTGCAGATATCGCCTTAACCCATGGTCACTCTAAAAAGTGACTCTTAATTTCTATGATGTAGAGAGATTGTGTGTCACTAATCTAGAGCAGTTGTTTTTATTTCATGTTGAAAATGTCGATCAATTCCAAGGCATTCCATTGTGTCAACAATCTGCAGACGTTTGATTAAATCGTAATTGGCATCTTCCATTTCGCTCGAAAGTAAATGCTTGATCTGGCCAATAAGCTTTCCAACGCGTTCATAATATGCAGGCGCCTGCTTCTAGTGCAGTGCAATTAAAATATAAAATATATAAATGACGAAGATAGAGATAGGGGCAACAAACAGAAAACTAAAAGTAAAGAATCAGCATATGACAAAGCTACATATAGTCGGCATGAGAGACATTGAAATTATAGCTCATAGAAATAATCATCCCACACGTTTCCGTGATGATTGAAAGTGCGTCAAGGGATGGAAATTTCATCGTTGAATTTGGTGCAAACAAATTCAGAAATCTCAGCCATAATGCTACACTCTGCTATGCAATTTTAACACTACACTTTGTTATGTCGTGAATGGACGATATGGATTTGATGTTTGTTGTGTTCCATACATCTCCAATTCCTGCAAACACATGGTAGCAGAGTCCATAATTAAAAGCACTCTGAAGACTAGTCACGAGATGTCATTATAAATACAATTGAAAGACTATGATTCCTGATTGCATCAAACTAAACAATGGATCTTTCACGAAAAAAAATTGATTAAAAAAAAATGAAACATTAATATAATAATTAATATAAAGTTAAAAATAAAAAAATAAAACTTGCCTATGAGCACCGAGGTTGCATGCCGCCCACGTATCCTCTCCACACTAAATATCTGGTCTTTTGAATTAATTCAGTGCAATAAATTAATTCAATGCATAGTCTTGTGTGCACCAAACATGGGACGGTGTTCACTGAATACCAATCTGACGGTTGAAGTTTGTAAACAAGCTAAAAATGAAACAGATGGCAACAGTGCAGAGTTAAAAAAGCATTAATGGCATTGAAGGTAAATAGTAAAAGAAATTCACTGCATTCAATTCAATACAGTTTTCATATCAGAATTTGTAACCGAGAGCTAAGATCTCTATTTGTATGCACGATGACTGAATGCCCTGACACCTACATGGGCTCATAAGCTTCCCTTCAGGCACAAAAAATTCTCGAAGGCCGGAAAAAATGCATAGATACAACGAAAGAAATCGTAAAGCGGGTGGTCACATGGCAGGGAGGGGTGGTTAAATGAGCATCTGAGCTTCAACATTTAGTCACCTCCGCGCTTGCATTTTATTCTGAGGAATTTAGCTCCGGCCTTGGGGTTTTGTGTTGACTAACTTCAAGGGAATGCATGCACGAGCTGAGCAGGGGGAATTTCCATGTCCTTTGAGCTGCATTTTCCTTTCAAAGGAAAGAGTCGTGAGATTTCGGAAAAATGGGGACTCGAGGCACTTTTTACCTGGCCGTAGTCAGTAGCAGGTAGCAGGACCAGAGGGGTCCATGACTGCAAGGACAGGGCCAAGGGAAGGATACGGGAACCCAAAGATATCATAGATTTGGATGAATCTGATTCCAAGAAAAGAATTAGCAAGAAGCGAAGCAGAGAAATGGAAAAGAAGAAAAATAACGGTTGCAAAGAAACTATAACTATAAATGTAACTGTAAATGGAAATTTAAATACAAATGGAAGAGGAAGAGATTCTCAAGCAGAGGGCTTCATTCTAAAAAGTGGAAGCTAAGCATCCAGTAGGTGAGGTCGCTGGAGATGAGCTTTGAAACCGAGAGAAAACTCGAACCGGAGCGGAAGATGCAGCTCGCGGCGGAATTAAGTGTCCAGCTGAGACAGGTAGCGGTGTGGTTCCATAACCGTCGGGCGTGCTGGAACACGAAGCAGCTCGAACGAGACTACGATTATCTTAGAAATAAGGTACGCAAGGGAAAAACTAGAAAGCGTGATGCTGAACTTCTTTATAAATATCCCCTCTGTCCAGAAATTCTATTTATAAACTAGCTTTAACTTACTTTATCATCACAGAAGGTTCTGCGACCCTCACTGAGATTTTATGAGGCTGTGAACTTAAGTCTCTGTTGAATTGAATTTGGTGTTTAAATTAATTTCAACTACTATTTTGTGACAAATATTGAAGCACAAAGGAACTTCGACCAGTAAAATAGCATGATAGTATCACAAAACTTGTAATATAAAACATTGCCTGGAAAACTGGAATATTACGTGACAACAAGTTAGCAATTCTCACAATTAAAAAGAAAAAAGAAAACCCCCAATATATACGAAAGCCAAAGAATGTGGCATTTAACGACCAAACGAATGCTTTATAGTTATGTGCTTAGTAAGGTTTCTATTGGAAGAATTTTGTTGTTTCGTATTTAAAAACGAGCTCTTAAAGATAATATTGCATATTCATTTTGGCCAGTCAGATATAATTCATTTGGAGTCGGTTGAAATTTTTACCTGCAGAGAAGGAATTGTTAGCTGGATCAAGTGAAAAAACTGGACCTGTCGTATCCGATCTCATCACAATTGAGGATGCAGAAACTCTATTGGACTCAAGAACCACAGCTGTTGTTGGTTTGTTTGACTCTTTAGAGGTAACATTTTACTCTTGAAATGGATTTCAGTCAAACTCTTGAAATCATTCATCTTGATCCAATTTTTGGGGTTATGTTTTAGTCCATGAAGACAGCGTATCTTCGAGCACTGACTGTTCTTATGGCAGTGAAAACCAGGGCCGGTGCGGATGCCCACCTGAGTGGTAGACATGGTACCCTTGGCCACGCACAGTCCCTCTGCAGTCTGCCTACAATGTTGTGTTTTGCCCGGTGGCTCAGGTTCAGGTGCAGAGCTCAGGTACCTTCCCTGACCTACGACACAAATAGACAGAAGGTCTCAGCTGGCTAAGGAGATGGGTCTTTCCTGAGCTATGAAGCGAACAAACAGAAGGTCTCAGCTAGCTAAGGAGATGGGTCTTTTGAAGTGAAAAGAAGCTTCAGTAACTAGAGTAAGTCGGTACCTAAGCCCATGATACATTCTTGGCTGACATTTGCATGGCTATATAGGTGGCAGTTACAAAGCCACTCACCTGGCAGAGCAAGAGAGCAATCGAGCAATCTTTGGTGTATGTAATTAATCGGTAAACATAACATCATAATATAAAATGTCAAGAACTAATGCTAACATTAGTTAGTTAACATTGAAAGTATTTGAATCGATCCACATTTATCCTAAGTATAATGACATCTTGCCTCGATATGAGGCCAAATAAGACCTCTAAAATGCTCATTGGTTGAAACGATGGTTGAACTAAGGTTATTGGATCACGAAAAGAAAACAAATTTCAAACATAGATTTAAATTGGTTTGTTCAGCCGAAACTAATGCTACAGAATAATTTTCGATTACTATAGTCCCTGCCTAGCCGGGACTAATAATATGATTATAAAAAATATATAAAATTTTGGCATTAACATAGCATACCCATAAGTTAGCTTTGACATTTGAAGCATTTTAGTTGTAATCATTGAATAGTGGCTATGAATGTCGTACATCAATAGTCGAATCATCATTCATTTCTCGACCCGCTATTCATTTTCAACTTTGTGAATGGTTGTTCGTTTTCAAATCATAGAAATAAAGATGGTTGCCCATTCATTTTGGATGCATGGCCTCGAATGAACCATATTCACACGATTAAATTAAATTATGAGAGTTTCGTTACGGTTGCTGCAACTGTTCAAATAATGGCCAATCAGGTTCACTTATATTATTCGTTAATATTAATGTTGACTTTTTCTTAACCATTTTCCTAAGTTTCTCCTTCAACTTTCGCCGCATGAATTTATGCCGTAAAATCATTCATATGTCGGGTGAATTTATGGCGTAACATCGTAGAATTGCCTGATGAATTTATGGCGTAATATCCTTCAACTCTCCCGAGAGACAATTCCATATGGAAATGAAACCAAAGTTTCTTATTAACTCATTAAACAATAACATCATAATGTAAAAGAATAAATTTATTAGATGCAGTCGAACTGAAATGTCAGATGATTGAAGTGTTAAATAAAAATGAATTTGTATTGATATAATATCATCCTAACTTGATTTTGATACTTATTTATTCTCGTTGACGTAACTCTTAAAAGATCTACCTCTTTTAATAATTAATTATCTTAAATGCATGGCGTCTTTGCCAAATTTCATCGCAGCAGAAAGCAATTCCAGTTCATGTTTATTTCCTTTAAAGATTTTATTTAATGATCGACGATTAACTCTGAGGAATATATACATGAATGATGCGTGTGTGGTTTTCTTATCATCTTATATATATGATAGGTTGTGTAAGGACAAGGGCTATGCTACTGAGTAATTGGAATTAAGAAATTGTGGGGAGTGTTATGGAGAGACGGTTTTATGAACTGAATATGTTATTTATTGGAATTCCATAGCTTTAGTCGCCTGTGGTGGGGATCCATAAAAGCATCTCCATTTGATTTTACGGTCAAGAGAGTTATGTGACTTCTAATTGGAATTACGGAAGTTTTGTTAGTGAGAGCTATGGGTTTTATATATATATATATATATATATATATATATATATATATATATATATATTTTTAATAATGTTTTTTATATGATGAACTATATTAACTGGTTTGAAACATGTTGACAAAATTTTAATACATGTGATTTTCACCTAAAATTTGTATACACAATGTTTTTGTTAATAAGTAATTTGTATTTATATATAATTTTAATGATAAATAATGATAAAATTTAATTTCCAAATAGAATGTTTTTGTATTTTTTTTTAACACTAATGTGTAATAAATTTGTTTAACCCTTAAATTTTACAATTTATATTAAAATTTATCTTTCACTTCGTGCGTCCATTTTACTTGATTTCTTCATATAAATATATTTATCTATGTTTGTGTTTAAGAACATGCTTTTACTAAATGAAAGGAATGATATAGATTTAGTGGAGACGTTTTCATTAATGAGTAATGTGAGGGTATTTTAAGAGTTTATATTAGATTGGACTAATAATGGATAAAGTTTTCCTTATAAGTCTAGCCAATTTTTTTATTGTAATAACTAAATGTTACAATGAATAAAGAAATTGTTATGGGATAAAAGTGAATAATTGTTATATTGGGAACAAGTAGTGATTTCAAGAATAGCCAATTCTAGAAAAAGACCACTTCTAAATCTAGTTGGTAGTTTGTGTAAAGATCTTAAATCTAGAAGTGAGTAAGATATGTACACTTTCATAAATAGTCAAATTGTTACTTAAAAAAAGTCCTCTGCCTCACAAATCAAATCATACAATAGCATATATTAATTTACTTCACCCACACAATATTATGTTTGATAATTTCGTCCTATAAACCTATCCAGTTTTATAATTTCCCCTTATAGAATTATTGTTAGTTATTATTATTCAATATAAATAATATAAATTATTATAAAAAATTAATATTAAATTTTCATTTATTTGAAAAATATCAAAGAGAGAAAAAAAATGAGTTGACTTAAAATTCAATAAACTACTTTATTTTTTCAAATTTTCATATATAATTATTTATAAATTTTATAAATTTAAATTAACATATTTATGTATAATAATTTTTGAATTTTTATAACTTTAATTAATATTATATTGAGATAAACTTATAAATGTATCTAATCCTCATAGATTTTCAACAGATAAAAGATCAAATAATTTTGTAAACCTTGTATAATCTCGTTTCTTATATTATAACATTATAATCATTTTTATAGAAAAGTTCAAGACGATTCAGAAAATATCCATTAAAAAAATAAATTCAACAAACTAGTTTATCGTTTCAAAATTTCATATATAATTTTTATAAAATTTATAAATTTAAATTAACATGTTTATGTATAATAATTTTTTAATTTTTATAAATTTAATTAATATTCTACTGATATAAGCTTATAAAAATATATGATCTTCATATATTTTCAACGGATAAAAGATCAAATAATTTTATTAACCTTGTATAATCTCGTTTCTTATATTATAATCATTCTTATAGAAAAGTTCAAGACGACTCTCAAAATATCCATTTAAGAAAATAATTAGATTGTATCTTGGAGAATCTTTATAGTTGTCAATGTGTTGAATTTAAAAGCATAGCAATATACCGGCAGTCATTTTGATTTTAAAATTTCACCATTTTGTATCTTTATAGTTGTCAATGTGTTGAATTTAGAAGCATAGCAATATACTCACCGTCATGTTGATTTTAAAACTTGACCATTTTCTAAAGCCTTTAAAAAAAAAAATTATTTTGTTGCAACATAAATTGCAAACACCGAAATAATATGAGGCGCTTCGCTAACGAGCATTATGGTTCTCGGAACTTTGATTTTTTCGAGAGGGGGACGGGATTCCGGGCTTAACTAGTTCGCACAAGCATATCGAGTATGGCGGGTGACCAACTCGCCTCGAGTGCAATAAACATGCATATCAATTAACGATAGGAAGGACAATTCTCCTCGGATGCAACAAACATGCGAATGAGGTAACAATACGTGGACCCTTTGGAATAGCTTGTGTGCAATGTGGCTTCTTAATTCCTTGCTTTCCAAAAGGATTCTCTTTTAGCCACTAGAGTTGAATCATGATCCAAGTGATCTTCTTGATGGATGTGTATGGTGGAAAGTTTTTATGGTAGCTTTGCCAAACTATAAATTGACTTGCATTATTGAAAATTTAACCTAATCATAAACTAATTTGTATTTTGATAATCTTCGAGAGAGGTTTGTTATATGATTAGATGAAATTTTGTCTTTTTTCTTGAAGTGTGGTTTGTATCCCACACTTAGAAGTAATGAGAAAAACTCATTATATAACTAAATTATTGTTTATTGTTTAAACAAAAGGAAGCCAACAACAAGGTCTTTGTTACTACCCACATGACATTGATGGTAGCATTTTGTTATTATTATAAAACCAAATTAACATAAAAAACCACTTCAATCTTTATGTTCATTTTCACATCTAATCTGTAAATTTTCTATAGTGTAATGTAAATATAAATTTAATCCTTCTCCTCTTTATTTTGACATGTAAATAAAATGAATATGGTTCTTTCTCGTTATTACTTGTAAGCTTGAGAAAAAAAAAATTATAGAAAAATGTGTGTTGTTATATGGGATATGAACTTCTATTATTAGTTATCTACTTATTATTCTTCCTCCAACTCTTGTAGATAGGTAGGTTACAATGGAGGAGTTTCTTATGTGGATGGACTCTATCGATCACCCACGGTCAACATTTTGCGACAACATACGATATCAAGGGTCGGAATAACAAGGGGATTTATTCATCCAAACATACCTTATAGTGTATAGGGTCACTCTACCCCTAACAAGCACTCTCTCTCTCTGTCTCTCTCTCTCTTAAGGGAGATCCTATAATTGCATGGATTTGGACACAAGATATAAGCAATGAGTTCCAATTAAATAACAATTGGCATGAGCACCCTCACAATCTTCATTTTAGAATGTGCGTTGTGGATCCTTTTCTCTCTCACTCAATTACATTAACATATTTAGGAGCAACTTCGATGACTATAGTGTCAGGGTCTTACAATGATTAGACAAAAACTCAGAAGTTTGAAATTCTTAAACTTTCTTGGAAGAGGAGGATAAATAGCTATAATAAGGGGCATGTCAAATTTACTTCTTTCCTAAGCCATTACGTAATTTATGTTTATGAGTCCTCTTAGTTAAAGAAAATACACTAGGATCCACCTTCATTATCCTTTCTTCTACTACTTTGGCCCTTGATTTCGCTTATTTTACTACTTCAAATCTGTTAATATCTAGAAAAATCCAATATTGCTCATTTAACATAGCTTTTAATTTATGGACCTACTAATTCTACATTACTTTCCAAAGTAGGTGATTCATCAGCCACCACATCAAATATTTCATTCCAAGCTTGCCACATAACCACACCATCCTATCAAGCCACACTATTGACATGTTAGCATACCATGTCACTTAAACCTTCCCATTTCACCATATCATCATGTGACACATCATCCTTCCACATTAACACCTTATA
The DNA here is from genome assembly GCA_034641835.2 of Pinus albicaulis. Taxonomy (NCBI): domain Eukaryota; kingdom Viridiplantae; phylum Streptophyta; class Pinopsida; order Pinales; family Pinaceae; genus Pinus; species Pinus albicaulis. Next base: position 995,642,374 of record CM076579.1, read on the forward strand.
ACCTGTAGGGTCTGACAGTGCCCACATGACTCCACATAATCTCCATGTAACCTACTACCTTGCTATCAATTTTCAGGATTTTCAACAATATATTTATAATGAACTTCAGATGTTTGGATACCCTAGTCTTGATAGATTTCAGATCCCCATTCCCATCACTTGGAAAATGCCACACGAGCCATCTCCTTATCTTGATAAAATTTGGATATTGTTCATTATTTGTACCCACTGGCGTTTCATTGGGCCACCGACCAATGAAGAAAAATTAGGAGAGATTCCAACATTGCAAGCTGATCCAATTGATACACCATGATTGACACAATGGAAATACTTTTCCATCTAGTGGATTGTTAACCAAGAACCAAGACAATGATCCCTTTGTTTGAAATTGAATTGATGCTAAATAAAGATCGATCTGTAGTCCCTCAAACATCAAGTCATTGTGACAAATTGAAAAGTATCCAAAAAGACTTCAATGGTATTATGAGTGAACCATATAATGAAAAAGGTTATGAAATGCTTTTAGTTTATATGCTTCCACTAACTTGAATCTAGAATATTTTCACAAACTACCTACAAATATTTTGAACATGTTTTATTTCCCTAATGATGACAACTCAAGGTATATCATTTGTCCAAAAATGTAGAGAGTTTTCACCCAAAATTTTTTCCTTTGAGTTTGAGGTTGCTAAAAGCTTACATGAGTGCTACAATACCACTACTATCAATGTCCCGAGGGGAAAAATATCTATTTTTGAGATTAGGGATGCATAGGCTAGAGTAGCATCCATAGTGGTTGAGATACTCAATATTTATGCAAGAAGAAGTAGGTACCATATAACGTTATTCAACTGTAGGCTATCCTAAAACACCATGATCCATCACTTTTGCATTTTGCAAGCATTTCCTTGGATGATCATAAACAATGGTTACACCAATTGAGTTATGTTCAATGTTCTATGAAGATGAAGTTGTTAAGAAAAATTTTAAAGTGGGTTTCTTGATTCCTTCAATTGATGATGATAAAGTTTAAGAGGAAGAGAAATAAATCAATTGTGTAGATTTAGACCAGTCAAATATTTCACCCTCATATATCTCGGTAGTTGTTCAAGAATAGTCCTATTCAAATAGAAGTTGATCTTTCCTACAATATTCCCATGATCTTATAGTTAAATTTTATTATTCCAAGAGATCCTCTACCTGATCACTGCTTAAATTTTAGGTTTAATAATGATTCGATTGAGCTAAGAATGATGGAGTTATTTCAGCAAGAAAATTCTAAAAGTTTTGAATCAAATATCTTCATTGTCATTATATATCATTTTCCAAGTTCCAACTAGTAGTATTTATAAATTTATTTAGTAGTAATTTCATCAAGGAATATTTCCAGCATATGAGACTTCATGATTGGCTACACTAGAAGGTTGACAATGTCGATCTCTCCCATCTAAATAATCACTTGGTTGCATGGTTACATTGATCATTCAAATATGTTGAGGGAAATGTTTCATCATTGCATTCCTCTTAGAAGATCAATCCTAATTGAGTTTGACACAATACCTAAGGAGGGACATAGAAGCTTAAGCACCTTGATGGTTATTAGCTTCATTAGCGTTCATATGACATTCACCAAGGCTGATTATCATTGGGTGTTGGTTGACTGAGTTGTTTATGTGTTCAACTATAGCATCTTATTCACATTGGTAGGTTGTGCTCATACCTTTGCACCCATCAGACTCATTGGTGGGTTCCTTCATGCCTAGAGCGTGTTTCCCTTATTGACATGTAACCAGGTGGCTCACTCCATGTGTCAAACTCATCACATTTTCCAATCGGAGAAGTGTACATGATGGGTGGATCACACATATTATTTGTGGATGGGAAACTATGGGTAAGTCCTTTCAACTAATCATTGGAGGCATTGTGGATATTGACTCCATTTCCTAGTGGATAGGCATACTGCTCTACATATTGGATTTTCATACAGATCATTTATTTACGATGAAAAACGCAAAGATTATTTGATTCTTGGCCTCCATCAACAGTGTTGAAGTTTGCAACAAGAAATAGTGAAATTGGAATTCGAAAACAACATCCTTGATCCTAGTGAAAATTAAGCACCTACACTAGGTGGGGCCCACACATGCTATTTTTAGGTGGAGGTCTATTTATAGATGCATGAGAAAATTCTTTTTATAGATGATGTCTATTAATAGATGATGAGAAGATTCTATTTATAGATGATGGTTTATTTATAGATGTATGTGCAAGTTCTATTTATAGATGCATGTCGATTATTATTATCCCTTAATAATAGTTGGATAATAAACAATAATCTATTCTCAATGAGCACTTGGAAATAGTCAACTGAAGTAAATCAGTTAGCTATAGGAAATTCGAGTTCAAAGGTTGGTTGGTGGTACATGCAAGTGGACTTAGTTGTAACTGGGTGATTCGAAGCTGTAACAAAGTTGTATGTGTATTTGTGTGAGTTGTAAAGTATTTTAACTCAGTTAAGTGAGTTAAACTCAGTTTGTGCTAGTTGTAACTAAAAATACACTAGTGAGCGAACAGTGAATTAATTATTTAATTAATTAACAATCAGTGGTATCACATGTAACTAAAGATTTACTACTGTTAACTACATGCATGTCAGATCCAGTGGAGACCCAGTTGAGATGTAGGTGAAAGGGACATTTTGACTATCAGTTGTTACATTAGTGGGTGCACACATGCAACCACACACACATTGGATGTGCTTATGTGTATTGCGCAATCAAGGTAGGCTAGAATCAATCATTCAAAGGTTCTTGACCATCAGGGATTGCACAATGGAGGCAGGCTGTCTGGAGGCAGTAAATTGGCACATGAATTTGGCAATTTTTGTATGACAGTGTGAGACGATTATATATTGTACTGAGAGCTCTTGGATTACAGTTTTGTATGAGATTGTTTCATAACCCATGATATATACATAATATATGATAGTGGGGTTTTTAGCTTTATGCTTTCCTGGTAAAAACGTCTGTGTTATGTGTGATTGCTCTTTCTTCTTGATATTGCAATTGGTGATCGTGTTTTAAATTCCGCAAGATTTTTGTAGAAGTGATTTTGTATTTAACAATGGCATATAATTGTTAGATCAGGAGAATCCAGACAATAAATAATTTGTATTAAAATTTTTACATGGTATCAGAGCATAGAAGATTGAAATTTTGAAGCAGGAGCTGAGTTTGTTGGTGGAAAGAATTCGAATTTGTAGAAATACTTTATTGGTGCTATAGTTGAGTTAACATTGTAATGGCTTTCAATGGCTTGAGGCTAGAGTATGCACTCGAGGGAAGCTCGAACTACATTTCTTGGAAGGACATGATGGAGGCGGTGCTCGAAGATAATCGCTTGAAGGAATTCATTGACAAAGATGTTTCTAAGCCTACTTCGATAGATGCTGCATTACTTGATGCATGGAAAAAGTAAGTGGCAAGGGCAAGGAGGATCTTGTTGGAAGGAGTACGAGACCACATTGTCTCAAGCCTCATGGGAAATCCACACCATATGCTATGTGGAAGGCTTTGACAAATCTATTCCAAATCAGCAACGACCATAGGAAGTTGGCGCTCAAAGGTAAACTAAGGAAGATCAAGATGGAAAAGAACGACATTATTCTGGTATACTTAAAAAAGTCTGTCCAATGTCGGGATGAACTTGGGAGTGTAGGAATAAGTGTTGCTAGTGATGACTTGGTGAGTTTGGCTCTCTTGGGACTTCCTAAGAGTTGGCACAATTATGAAGTATCTGTCAACGGATGGGAAAAATTGCCGGATGGGGAATGACTGTGGTCGAATCTGGTGCAGGAGGAGTTCAGGCGGAACACCAGAGATGGATATTCATCAAAGCATGATGATGAAGAGGATTGTGCTTTGGTTGCCAAGGTGAAGAAGGGGAAGGGGAAGAAATTCCATTCTAAATCTGAGGCTGGTGAAGATGGAAAGGAGCACAACATGTCCAAAGTGAAGTGTTTTCATTGTCACGAGTATCGACATATTGCCAAAAATTGTTCACAAAAGAAGAAGAACAAGAGGGTTGTTAAAGCTGCAACTGGTGACGCTCTTGCATCGCAGTTTGAGCTTGACTCTCATTGATCGCATGCATGGTATCAAGTGTAATACGATCAGGGTGGTACTTGGATAGTGGTGCTTCCTTTCACATGACGGGAGATAAGAAACTTTTCAGTGACTTGGAGGAGAAAGATCTCCATATGCATATTGAGTTGGGCGATGATGGATGATACGGTGCAAATGGAATTGGTACCATTACCTTTCATAGGGCGTCAGGTAAACTATTTATTTAAAAGATGTAATTCATGTACCAGGTTTGAAGAAAAATTTAGTCTCAGTCGCAATGTTAGAGTATAGAGGCTATGATGTTGTCTTTAGTGAAGGAAAGGTTTTCCTGCGACACAAAGCAACAGGGCAAGCCAAGAAGGTTTGGATTCGAGTTAAGAATATCTATAGAATTGATGTAGATGGGATTTCTATAGAGCTTCCTATTGTTGGGAAGTGTGAGAAAGCCATGCAATTGACCCTTGAGAGGGAGTTGGATTTGCATGCAGGTAAGAGTGAACCTCAGGATGTGGAGAAACCACTAATGCAGATCAATTTCATGCCAGATGGGCAGAGGGAGTGCATGCAGCTATACCACCAGGTGAGAGGTGGGGCGACATGCATGAATAATCCCAAGAAGGAATTTCTAGGTAGGATTCATTGAGATGGTGTGGATTTCATGAATCAAACCTAGCTACGAGGAGCCCACAGTGTAGCATTAGTAGGATCAGTTGGATTGATGCAGTCAGATGTCGTGAGGACATGAAATCAAAGTGACAGTGGTGGATACTAGAGCAGGGATCAGAGTTGACAGCAAGTGAAGATTGCATGGATGTAGAGGTCAATAGTGCATTGGATCCAGAAGACATGTGCAGTTGGTACTAGCAGAAGTCAGAAGACTTTGATGACATATGCATTATACTGATTCATTTTTTTGGAGGCTATTCAGTTTTGGAAGTGTTGCATGCAAGAGTTGCATGTGCGAGAAACACTAGAGAAGTGTTGCATAAAAGGTTGCAGGGCACATGCATGGAGTTGCATAGCACATGCAAAGGTTGCAAGGTGCATGCATGGAGTTGCATGGCACATGAAAGGACATTCCTTTCTTGTTGAGAGGGAGTGTTGAAGTTTGTAACAAGAAACAATGAAATTGGCATTAAGAAACAACATCCTTGATCCTAGTGAAAATTAAGCACCTACACTAGGTGGGGCCCACACAAGTTATTTTTAGGTGGAGGTCTATTAATAGATGCATGAGAAAATTCTATTTATAGATGATGAGAAAAGTCTATTTATAGATGATAGTCTATTTATAGATGTATGTGCGAGTTCTATTTATAGATCACATGTCTATTTATAGATTCATGTCGGCTATTATTATCCCTTAATAATAGCTAGACAATAAACAATAATCTATTCTCAATGAGCACTTGGAAATATTCAACTGAAGTGGAAAATCAGTTAGCTATAGGAAATTCGAGTTCAAAGGTTGGTTGGTAGGACATGCAAGTGGAGTTAGTTGTAACAGAGTGTTTCGAAATTGTAACAAAGTTGGATGTTTAGTTATGTGAGTTGCAAAGTAGTTTAACTCAGTTAAGTGAGTTAAACTCAATTGTGCTAATTGTAACTAAAGATACAATAGTGACAGATCAGTGAATTAATTATTTAATTAATTCACAATCAGTGGTCTCACATGCAACCGAAGATTTACTACTGTTAACTACATGCATGTCAGATCCAATGGAGACTCAGTTGAGATGTAGGTGAAAGGGACAATTTGACTATCAGTTGTGACATTAGTGGTTGCACACATGAAACCACAAACACATTGGATGTGCCTATGATTATTGCGCAGTTAAGGCAGGCTAGAATCAATCATTCAGAGGTTCTTGACTATCAAGGATTGTGCAGTGGAGGCAGGTTGTCTGGAGGCAGTAAATTGGCACATGAATTTGCCAATTTTTGTATGACAGTGTGAGATGTCTGTATATTGTACTGAGAGCTCTTGGATTAGAGTTTTGTATGAGATTTTTTCATGATCCATGATATATACATAATATATGATAGTTGGGTTTTAGCTTTATGCTTTCCCGGTAAAAACATCTGTGTTATGTGTGATTGACCTTTCTTCTTGATATTGCAATTGGCGATTGTGTTTTAAATTCTGCAAGATTTTTGTAGAAGCGATTTTGTCTTTAACAGTGGCATATAATTGTTAGATCTAGAGAATCGAGGCAATACATAATTTATATTAAAATTTCTACAAATAGGATCCCATCGCCTTGAGTCACCATTGTCAACCCTGAGATTTTACCCTTGCAAAATAGAGAGTTAAGAGCTAGTTGATTTTCATGAGGCTTGTTTTCAAAGTCATCTTTTAGAGTTTACTATTGAAATCAACTTCCACACAAGTCTGAGATGGTTCTCATGGAAATTAGATACAAGATTTTTCAGTGATTTGAACTTGTTCAAAGCCAAAAACATTTCACATGTACTTTCATCAATTTTGAAGGACACTTCCATTTTAGTGAAGAGAGTTTGGAGGCTTGTATGTCAAAGATGATCACATATTTGAGATCCTTATGACCATGATTGTGATGAGATATTTCTAAGCAACATAAAAAACACTATTATTTTTAATAATTAAGATTCCGAGACTCATATGGTGAGTTTGAACACATATTCAAGTTCCTTGTAGAAAACCAATTAACATGTGAGAACTTTATCAATTATATAAAAATAATCTAATCTTTAATACTTGACACCATAATTGTATATTTTAAAGTAATACTTTAAATTTCACTCAACCTAATTTTTATTTTTATTTAAATAATATAATTATAATAAGATATATAAAAAATTCACATTGACCCTCGGGTAATACCCATATGTTATCTTTAACACTGGACCCATTTTAGTTCTAATCATTAAATAGTGGCTATGGCTGTTGTACATCAATAGTCTCTGAATCATCATTCAGTTTTGGACCCGTCTTCTCTCCATCATAATGCATTTCTCTATCCATCCATCCTCTTCTAATTAAAAGTGTTGATGTGTACTTTCCACCAATGAGTGTTCTCATTTTTCACCCATGTTATTCAAACAATTAAATTATGAGAGTTTTGTTATGGTTGCTGCAACTGTTCAAATAATGGCCAATCAGGTTCACTTATATTCTTCGTTAATATTATTGTTGACTTATTTTTAAACCATGTTCCGTAAGTTCCTCCTTCAACTTTTGTTGAATGAATTTATGCCGTAACATCATTGAATTGTCGGGTGAATTTATGGCAAAATATCATTCAATTCTCTCCAGAGACAATTGCACGAGGAAATGAAACCAAGGTTTCGTATTAACGAATTAAACAATATCATCATAATGTAAAAGAATAAATTTATTAGATGCACTCAAACTGAAACGTACTGTTAAAAAAAATAAATGTATTTCCTGCACTCAAGGTGAAATGTGAGATTATGTAGTCATAACTTGAGTTTTATAGTAATATATTCTCTTTGACGTAACTCTTAAAGCTCTACATCTCCTTTAATATTTAATTATTTTAAATGTATAATTTATCCTTCACTTCCTACATGTACGGGTGCCCATTTTAATGGATTTCTTATTATAAAGCTATTTGTGTGTTTTTGTGCATACCTATTAGAACATGGGTTTAGTAGGATAAATGAGCTATAGATTTTATGGAAGTGTTTTCATTAATTAGTAATTTGAAGGTATTTGAAGACATAATTTATCTTTCACTTCCTACATGTACATGTGTCCATTTTAATGGATTTTTTATTATAAATCTATTTCCGTGTTTTTTTGCATAACTATTAGAACATGTGTTTTGTGCATAACTATTAGAACATGTGTTTAGTAGGAGAAATGTGCTATAGATTTTATGGAAGTGTTTTCATTAATTAGTAATTTGAAGGTATTTGAAGAGTCTAAATTAAATGAGAATGATAAAATTTTGTTTCGATTTTTTATTTTCTAAAAAGTAATAAATATAGGTCAGAATGAATAAGTGAATTGTTATGGTTATATTTAGAAGAAATAGTGATTTCAAGAATATTGGATTTTGGAAAGAGATTATTTTTAAATCTAGTTTGTTTATGGGTGTTACATGTTATATATTTGAATTTAAAAGTTGCATGATATATACAATTCTATAATCTAAATAATCAAATTATCGCACAAAGAAAGTCTCTTGTCTTATAAACAATGGAGTATCATACATATCATACATCAATTTATATCTCACACACAATATTGTAAGCATTTGATGATTTATCATAAACATGTCTAGTTTTATAATTCCTCCTTATAAGATGATCCTTATCTAATATTATGATAATATAATTTATTTTTAGAAATTCAATATTAAATTTTGATTTATTTAAAAAAATCAAATAAAAACCTGCAAGGCATAAAGCTGACTATGACAATGTATTTAGTTAAGACACTCTATGGTGTAAAAGCCACCGGTTTGAAATTTCGTCGACAAATATGATAAGAGTTGGCGTGGCCTAGGCTCAGTGCGATCCCTAAATGATTTTGACAAATTAAATGCTTCAAGGTCGTGGCAATTCAAACCATCGGTTAATCATATCGTCATCTCAAAACTCACATAAACTAGCAAAAAAAAGTATATGAATTAAAAAAAAAAAAGATTAAAAAAAATATTGAGAATCTAGAACAAGTACTTCAATTCAAAATCTACATTATTATTATAAAATCTTACATACAATATTTTTATAGTTTTAAATTTTAATTAATATTTCATTTTTTTTATATAGATTTAAACTAAAGTTTCAAATTTTATAAATTTAAATTTTATTTTAAATAATTTTAATGAGCCTAAGTTTAATATTCTATTAATTTATTTAAATTTATAAAATTATATAATCTTTAAAGGAGCTATCTATAAAAGCAACAAAATAGCCCGAACAACATTTTTTTCCCTGAATCCTATAATTTTTTTTTTTTTCAAAAAATAAGGTAGTTGAAGTGTTTGAATTGCATTTTTGATGGTGGAAATGGATTCAGAACCATCAAAAGCCTTTAAGACACTCATTTTTAATGGTGGAAATGGATTCAACACCATCAAAAACCTTTAAGGCACCCAAAATATTGAAGTTTAACCATTGTAACCCACATTTTCAAAACTCTTTGTCAAAATCTTTCATAATCTTAGTGGAATTTCTAGGTTTAGACTACAACATCTTTAAATTTTCAACCTATAAATAATCAAATTTCAACAATATTCACAATGTGCAAATTTATAAACATTTTAATAATTTATGTGATAGATTAAAAAAAAATTGACATTCTATAATCTCGTTTCTTATATATTAACATCCTAATCATCGTTATAAGAAAGTTCAAAGCTGACTACGAAAATATCCAATATAAAAATAATTAAAGGGTGTCATAGAGAATCTTTATAGTTGTCTAACATCTTGTATTTCAAAATATCTCAATATAGATCTCAATATAGTTGCCGACATGTTGATTTTAAAATTAGATCATTTTCAAATCTTTTACTATTTTTTAATATATTTCAGAGTTAAATAAATTAGCAAACGCCGAAATCATATTTGGCTCTTGCTAACAAGCAGTATGGTGCTTGCAACTTCGACTTTTTCGAAAGGACGGGATCCCGGAATTAAATAGTGCGCACATTCTCAGAGGCATATTGATTATCGCTGATGACCAACGCTCGCCGAGTGCAATAAACATGGAAATCAATTAACGATAGGCAGACTAATTCTCCTCGGGTGAAACAAACATGTAAATAAGGGAATGATACGTGGACCCATTGGAATAGCTTGCGTGCAATGATGGCTTCTTAATTCCTTGCTTTGCAAAAGTATTCTATTTTAGCCACCCGAGTTGAATCATGATCCAAAAGATGGTCTTGGTCGATGTGTAGGTGGAAAGATTTTGTGGTAACCAAACTATAAATTGGCCAGAATTATTGAAAATTTAATCTAATGATAAATTAATTTGTATTTTGATAAGTAGAGAGAGGTTAATTTGTATTTTGATAAGTAGAGAGAGGTTTGTTACATGATGAGATAACACTTTGTTTTATTTTTTATACTCTCGTACTTATCCATGGCACTTAGAAGCATCTATCCCATGGTACTTAAAAGTAACAAGGAAAACTTATTATACAATTCAATTACCAATTATCATTTATTGTTTAAGTAGAAAGAAGTTACCATCAAAGTCTTTGTTGCGACTCACATGACATTGATGGTAGCACTTAGATATTATTAGAGAACCAAATCAATATCGAAAAGCACCTCAAACTTTATGTACATTTTTACATCTAAATCAACATCCAAAATCACCTCAACCTTTATGTACCTTTTCACATCTAAATCAACATCCAAAACCACCTCAACCTTGATGTTCCTTTTCACATCTACTTTGTAGATTTTCTATAATCCCCCAGAAGATGAGAAATTAGGGATAAAATGGGTTGAATTCTGCAAAGCGAGTGATAAGGAAAATGTCAGCAATAGGCAAAGATTGTAGGCTAGGGGCGAGGACCATTTACAGGAAACATTGTTGCTCATTAGCTGAAAGGGTAGAGTAATGATAAATTAGTGTGGTTTTGGTAAATTGTTGGGGTTCAGGAGAGATTGAGTAAAGAAGGGCCTTTTGAATCAACTCTTGGGTTACTTCAAGGATTTTTGCCCCACAGGAAGAGACAAAACATTTTTTCTCCTCTATGTAGGTTGCAGCCAACCAAGATATGAACTCGGGAAAACAGTCCACAAAGGGTGTAATTTGGTAATGTAATCTAGAGTCAACCACACAGAATGAGTATTCTACCCTGACATGGTTTCCATGTAGGTTGAAATGGAGGCCAGTAATATGATAGGCATAGGGAGGGTCAAAAATTTGTGCTTCTGTGTCCATGAGAGGGTCGATGCTGGAGGAGGGTTTGGTGTCATGGGCCTTAGGGGTCTCAGGAGACACCTTCTTCATATTATATGAATATTTGAACGATTTACAGGTGGAGGGGACTGACTGATTACTTGGTTGTCATGAAGCGGGTCGAAAATGATGTTGCAAGGAGGTTGTTGCCCAGTTGAGAGTTCAAATGACGTTCTAGAAAAACGAATGGCGGGAGAGCTTGCACCACGAATTAACATAATTTCTGAAAATGTGAGGTGGGAAGGGTTTTTATAAGTAGAGGGGGGAAACGTCCAGCTAAAGTGGGATGACGTCACGAGAGGGACACATGGCTGGATGGGATTGGATGATAACAAGGGACATGTGGGCAGGCGCTGGGGGCATACAAATTACTGTTTTACCTTTCAAACTTGTGCTTTCTTGAATTGGCGTCGGCGGATTGGCCCACGTAGTGCATGGTCCCAACCATCCTCTATCAGGGTGGATAACGGAAGGTTGGATCCAACGCTCACCACCGTAATGAATTTGGGTCGTTGGATCGACAAGCCCGCCGATTTGAATTTTCAACTCTGAGGGGTAGCGCTTGCTTATCACTCGCGCAGGTTACCACCCCCCCAAAATTCTTGCGGGGGTTGGTCAGGTGGGGATGGATGATGATCCACCCCAAAATCGCTTGACCTTTAACAAAAAATTTGTGTCTATGCAAAAAAAATCTTTTTACCTTGCTGCGGTTTCCCGATGAGGGTCTTATGAGCGGTATTTTTGACTTCAAACCTTGTGTTATGGCTCTAGGGCCTGATAGTTCCCCCCATTTTATTTCTCATCCTTATCAGAAAACTCATGAAAGGCAACAACAAGTCAAATAAATAATTAATTAATCTCATGGTTCTTTAATACCTGAAGGTTATTTTTATGTCATAAAAATAAAGTTACCACAAGTACACAAGATCAAGTATTAAGCATACATATTAATAACTCAAATACATAACTTGATCTAATCTCGAATTTCTAGACCAAAAGAAGAAAAAAGTGTGTTATTTTTATTAATGTAGTTTAATTTTAGGGTATCTTGCTTAACTAATATTGCATGTTCTCATGTTCTCTATTCTTTCTCATAAAACTAATGTGAGGTGGGGTAATATGAACTCGTTAACATAGATACATTGATTTTTTATGTTGTTCAATGAGTGGTTTTTATGTGTGATTTTTTAGAGAATAAATGCACTTGGAAAGTAAATGCTTATAATGAAAAGTTCTTTAAATTAAATGACAATTTCTTCAAACTTTTCTCATATTTCTAAATTGCAAAAAAATCATAAACAAATAAGTACCAGGTAACATATGAAGATATACTCCCCTAAAAAACACACTTTTCTTATTAATCTTTTTGAAGTGCAAATTGGTGCTTAACAACATATAATAGAGGTGCTACAATGTAAGAAAAGGCCAAATAGAATTTTTATTGCGTAGATAGTAAACAAACAAATCCTTTAAACTCCCTTAATAAGAAAAAATCATATCACTAGGTTAATAGTGCTACAACTTCACATTTCCCCAATTTAGAGCATTACAATACTAAATATGTAAAATATATGGTTGTTAGGGAAAAATAGAGTTTAAAAAATGTCAAACAACATTGGGGTTTTTTATATCACAAACAAATAAATGATACTAGTAGAGAACCAAAGAGAAAATCTAGTTAGGAAATCTCAAAATCCAATCTAATGAAGATATTGGAAAATAAATAAGCTCCTCCATTATCAAATCATAATTTGTAGACTAATTTTTGGTATGATGGGAGCTACAAAGTCCCCACTAGAAAATTGGTATGCTAGTGACATACAACAAGAAATAAAAGCTTTTACACTACTAATGAAAGAAGGTAAAAGTTGAATTAGATATTTTGAGAGAGAAGGGAATAGGAAAACCTATAGGCTTGCACTCTTTTATGGATCATTCAAACATGTAGTTGAGTTGGAGGAGCAAGAGGAGGACTAACTAGATCCAAATTTATTGCACACATTAAAAATAAAATCAATTTCCTTACTTTGAAATGGAAAAACCCTAGATCTAATTTATAGAGAAAAGTAGAAACCTTTATAGATCCACTTAATTGATTTAATGAAAAGTAAAATGCACAAAACTAGCAATAAACCAATAACAAGCAAATGGTGGGGAAAAAAAGATTTTATTACAAGTAGAAAATGTTACCATGGCCGATCCATACCTTTGAGGGATTAAATAGCCACAAAACATTTATCCTTGGGGTCAATTTCTTTTAGGTATATTTTTAGTCTAATGTTCTTCAATAACATCCTCTAAATTTTCCACGAGAAAATTGGGCAAGTGAAGACAAAGTTGAAAATTGGGAATCACATTGTATGTGAAGAATAATCTATCCATTATGAAAATTCTTTCTAAAAGATATATTAGCATCCAATATTTATCATTTCAAGTCCTCCACCCCATGTTAAGATGACATTTTTTATAGGTTTTTTGTCCTTTATAGGTTTTGTACATGAATAATAGGTACAAAATTTAGATATTCATGGAAATATTTTTCCTTTAGGCACAAAAAAAGTAATCAACTTTGAAAAAATAAACTCAAGGTCGAGTTGTGATCAAGTTTGACCTTGTCAATAAGGAAAACATTGAAAATGGTTCATTATGAACATTGTAAGAACTCATTAAAATATAAAAATTTCTATGGTTGACTAAGAAAATGTAATATTTTTTTTTAGTTTTATGTATGCATTATTGTAACACCATTTTTAATTCACCATGTCGAAAATGCATTAGGATTAAAACTACTTGATACATGTGCATGCAAGTCCAATAATACATGTGTTAGAAATTATAGTGTGTCTATGGTAAAATCACTTAGGGGGTAGTTATATCAGTCGACATAATGGCTCTGAGGAAATGTGTATCCATGATCACAATGGTTATGACATCTATAAATACAATTGAATATGGTGCAAGGAGAAAACATGTCACTAGGGATATTTGAGCCTTCATGTAGGTAAGGAGATAAAAATACCCTCATTTTGCCAATGAAATAAAGCTCTCATTTGAAAAAAAAAAAAACTTATTATTATTATAAATTCTGTGACTATTATGATTATGACATTTATTTTCTATCTACTTAGGACTCAATATTTACTTTAGAATAATGAGGTGGTAGGTGTAGGGGGATCCGAGGGGGGCAACTTTATGGCCTTGGAGGACAAATTGAGCTATTATATGCTTGGAGCTTCGATTTGGCTTCCAATAACCAAACATAGATGCATGGCCTTCTAGAAGGAATAACTCTGACTATTTCCCTATCACTAAAGTCCTTTATCATTGTGAGAGACTCTAATAATATTATTAGGCACCTCAATCTGCAAACTTCACCAACAAATATCAAAATCGAGTCTCTTTTAAAAATAATTATATCCCTCATATCTTTCATTTACATACTAAAAATATATACATTTTTGGTAATTATATCACCAATCATGTCTCCTTACTTACCCCCGAAAATTTGATGATTAATGGCTCAATAAGGAAAGTATGCATCTCTTAAGTTAATCCTATGCACTTATCAACATATAAAATCATCATGGTTGGCAATGCAAGTAATAAAGGAAATGAAAACAACTCATATGTCCGAGGGTGTGGGTGTATCTCTATATAAATTTTCCATAAGATATCCCCCAAACAAATCAAGGTTAGATGTAGGAGAAAGGATAACCCACAAATTTCGAGGATGAGTCTCAAGGTGTCATTCTGAACTCCTCTCATGCAGAGTTGGGTCTGCTCCACATTGTCAACTATACTCTTATTTATTTTCATAGGATGGTGGCTCTGATGTCAATTAACGAGTGTGACAGATCATATGAGGCAATTTTGGAATAGGATCATCATTACTTGGATACACCATTCAATTCCCACTTCCCTGAAATATGAATTTTCTCTTGAAGGCATTAAGGAAACATTTTTTAACTCACCACCACCTCCTCTTATGCCATTTTCGTTTCCAGACTCATTCTTCTAATTTTGAGAGCTTGTCCACTCTGGTCTAATAGGTTCCTTGAATATTTTTGTGGCCATAGTAATGAATAGAAAGTATAGATGTGGAAATATCCTTGAGATGTAACAAGATCACACAAAAATAACATAGTATATGGAGGTATCCTCACTTGGTTTTAAATTATATATGCTATTTACACAAATGTATACCATGTTAGAGATAATGTAAGGCCTAATAAATTAGATGTAGGAGCTTCGTGAGGTAATTAACAGAGCTAATTCATAGCTAGATTTAGTCCAAACAACCTAGCAATGAGGAGACCAAGCTACCCAAGTCAAAATTCCATCTACCGACGCAATCAAATAGAATACTAGATCTAAACTATGCAGCTCTTGTTGACAACATCATTATCCTTAATGACTAGTTTTTAGGCTTTAGCTCCAAGTTTTGACTATGTCAGCCAAATGTTGTAAGTCTTTAGTAAACATTATTATAGAGATAGGTTTATTTATACATTTTTGGAATTCTTTTAGCAACCCTATAATATCCAGCATTGAAACCATTGATTGTAAAATAAAGCATTTTGATAAGATGTTGAGAGTGATATGTCTCAAATATTTTAAGGTGCTAAATTACTAAAAAATAATATAATAAATAAAGGGAAAATACCCATGCTTTTATTAATGAAATTAAATCACAAGTACTAATGAGGGCGGGGATGTTTAATGAAAGGCCAATATGATCCCTTATATTTAGTTTCCAAAAAGAAGGAAAACCACTTTCAAATGTAAGCTTTTGTTTCTAACCTTGGTTATAAGTTGTTGGATCCTACCATTCATGAAATACATCCATGAAGTATGAATCTTGATGGATAAAAGTAAATTACTCGACTAGCATGGTAGTTAATAGTATTGATCTTTATGGAGAAAAACTAGAAGGGAAGCTTCTAATTTTAATATAATTGGGACTAACACAGAATGTTTGATATCATGGGTAGGAAGTGTTTTTTTTAATTGATTAGTTAAATTGTGAGCGCCTTTTTCTTTTGACTGGACCTTACAAAATTTTTATTTTGATTATTTTGACTTTTGTAGTAATAGATAGAAATACTTTAAATTTAAAAATTGTTTGTTTTTCTAATTTTTTCTTAAATTTGAATTAGTAATACAAATTCACTTAACACATAATAACCATCCACTAAAATGTTATATATATATTAAAAATAAATATCTATCCCTTTCTTCCCTATTTTCCTTATGTACTTTAATGAACTAAACTCTCGTCCATTGTGATATGTGTCATACACCTATTTAAATGCACACTTCCATATGTTTAAATTTTTAAATGTATTATACATTTATTGACCTTATTATGGACATAACTAAAATATATTTTATAGTTTAATTGCTGATGCGAAAGAAATTAAAAAACCCATCATGGAAAAATAATAAAGAACCCATACAATGCAGCAAACAATTTATAGCATGGATTTTAAAAAGTGCAATTTAAAAATAATGGATTTTGTATAACTATACCAAACATGCCAATAGTGATAGATAAGCTTAAAACAATAAATAAATTAGAAAGCATATCTTAATGAGAATCCACACAACGACAAGAGGGCGAATACAAAGTCGTTTTTTTTCATTGTTGTAAAGTTTATGACTGAAATAAAGGTGTATAAACAGTTGTAACATTGTAAAGATGTAGTTCCCTTTTCTTTTCTTTACTGGCCTGGACCGAAATAATTTATTTCATTTAGAATGAAAATAAGATTGAAATCATATGGGAATGGCATCTTTGGAACATACATTGTGACAACTAACTGTATAGAGTAAGCATAACTTTGAAATTTGGAACATTTTATGATGTAAAGTCTTGGCATTATTCAATAATTAATAATGGAATAATAAGTATAATAATTGAATAATAAGTCTTGGCATTATTCAATAATAAGTATAATAATTGAATAATAAGTCTTGGCATTATTCAATAATTAATAATGGAATAATAATTAATAATTGAATAATAAGTATAGATGAGATGAAGAATAACACTGTCATATCATAGTATGACTATAATTTTGACATTTGCAGCATTTTTTTTGGTTGTGAGATCAACATCATGTAGATAAAAGACAACTAATTACGTAACGTAACATAACTTTGAAATTTGTAACAAATAATTGCAATCATTGAATATTAAGTATGATTGTTTGTAGAATTTTAAGTGGCATACGAAAGTTCTATTGACCATGATTTATTTGTTCACCCACCTTTCACAAGTTTTTTCATGTTTGAAATGTAAAATACAACCAACAATATTTACTATTTTTTCACATATTTTTCACCATTTTTTTCATATTTGAAATGTAAAAATACTTACCAACCAAATTTACTTATTTACTTTTCATTATTAGTGGGTTTCTCAATTTCAATATTATTTTCAAATGATAGTAAATGAAAGGTATTTATTTTGCCACATTTATAGCTACTGTGTAAAGTAATATCTAATATTTACTCTTAATTATAAGTGGTTTTTTCATGTTCAATCTTATTTTCAAATGATTAGTGGTTTTCTTATATTCAATATTATTTTCAAATGATAAGAGTAGGGAAATAGTATTTATTGTGGAATATTTATAATTTTTTTAAAATTTTGAGTGTACTTTTTTTAACAATTATATGGTTGTAAGGGAGATAATGATTAATTAGATTGATAGAAGTATCGATTTTAAAATAAAACTTCCAAAATTTTGGTTTAATTATCAATAATTATTAGGAAGATGATAATGAATTAACCTCCATAGAATATTCTACAATATTTTTAATATTATACACAAATTAATGGTTGAGATTTATCCCCAAAATAGTTATGCTCTTTCTGTCTTTTTAATTAAATTTATTAATAAAAAAATGTCATATGAATAAGTATGATATGGGGTGAGTTATAGCATTTTGTTCATGTGGTATTGATAAGCCATGGTATTGGAGAATGATATTATAACAAAGCCTATTTATATATTAAGATTCTCTATGATAAAGTGGAGGTGAATCTCCATGATTAAGAATCTTGTTCCATTTCTTTTTAATGTATATATGATTAACTTATTTATTAATTCAACCGAGAGTTAGCTCACTTGGTCAAATTCCTGCCATTACACCAACTCCACTATTCTCTGAACACTCTCAAGGTTAGACTCTGCTTGGTACAAATATTTCATGGATAGGAACTTGATTAAAAAAAAATTGATAATAATAATCATTTAAAAGAAACCTCAAGTTTCTAGAAAGATCAAATGTTTTAAGAGGAAAACCCCAAAGATTTGCACCTAAAAAGATTTGATTACTCTCAATACTTGGTAGATTTGAAATTATGATGGATCTATACTAATTCTTGATATATGTGTGTGTGTGTGTGTGTGTGTGTGTGTGTGTGTGTGTTTAAAAAAAATTAATTTAATTTTTAAATGTGATATACTTGATTATACAAGTGTATTACAAAAAGAGTTTATGGTAAATATTAAGTTTCTATATATTTATTAATGAGATATAAACATAAAATTATGAAATATAATAATTATGAATATGAATCATTATTTTAATTTATATGGTAACATGGATCTTAATTTACAGTTACTATTTATATTTTATACACATATTTATGTTTTGAATTATCAAGGTTATGAATATGAGTGATTATTATTTAAATTTATTTTAATGTGATATCTGTATCACTAATTAAAAAAAATAAATGTTTGTAATTTTATTAATAAAAACAAAATTAGAATACACCAAATTGAATTTAATTAATTTATTATTAATTTTCTAACTTTTTAACTAAGACATCATTATGTGTTATTATTATTGTTTTTATTTGATTGAATGCTTGTCACCACAACATCTTCTCTATAAAATCACCTCTCAATGCAATCATACATCACCATTTAAAATAGTTTCTTGCTTGTCCATAAAGGTACAAACTTCATCAAATACTTTTGAAATTTAGGTAGTTAACCTATTTCTTTACATCCAAAAAAAACTCTTAGCATATCAAAAATATTATAACATCATACTTCCAAATGCACACATATACACATAAAGAGAGAAAATCATATTATAACTACACATTTCACTCTTAAAAACTGTGTTTCTAATTTCTCCTTCTTTTATACAAAAGAAATAATAATAATTAAACTTTTTCTGTTTAAAGATTTCTTTGGAAAATAGTAATTAGCCACATGTCATTTGCGTGGATGGTGACGTGGCATAAACTAACAAATATTCTCAGAGCCATAACTCTATGCCCAAATTGAGAATTAAGAAAAACATATATCACTAGAAATATTTCAATGAGTAAAAGAGGATGGTTAAGATGGTCCAAAAAAAAAAAAGTCAAATACCCCAACTATGTTAATTTTGAAGCTCAGGGAAAAATTCCCCGCTTTGGATAGTCTTCCTCATCAAGAAAGACCTCTCCTAGTCCTTGGAGGAATCTAATTTGATTAAGGAAAAATATATTTTTAATATGAAAACCCACATGTGCACAAAAAAGAAAGGTCAACCCAAAAGGAAATTGAACACCCTTGGATGGCTATAAATACAAGTCAAGTGACCCTAATTTGGAGATCAACAATCATTTATCTTTCTTTGTTTTTTATTGCATAGGTCTGAGGTTGGTTCGCAGAGATTGGTTCATATATAGGAGGAAATGTGACATTGGGTTACACTTTTGTGAGAATCGGGGGCGGAATTTTTTTTTTCGGGAATAGTTCGGCCAGACTTTTTATAAAGTTCGGCCGAACTATTTGATAGTTTGGACGAACTTTATGAGAAAGTTCGGCCGAATTCGCTCTTTCGTTTAGATTGACGACACACTGACGGCGTGGGCAAACAGAATTTTTGCTGGAGATGGAAAAACCGGCAACAAAAGTTCGGCCGAACTTTTACTCTTAAAATAGTTCGACCAAACTAGTTCTTATAAATATATCGCCCGCGAAGTTCATATGTTTACCACATCTGTGTTTCTTTGCTCTGTTTCTTCGCGCTTTTTTGTGTTTCTATGCTGCTGCTGGTCCGAGGCCGCTTTCGTATGCTCTGTTGGTGATTATCTGCAGTGAATTCAAGCGAGCGAACTACCAGGTATTTCTCCTCCTGCTCCTCCTCTACAAGTCTACTACCAGGTATTTCATCCATGTTACAAGTCTACACCCAGTTTTGAACTTGCACCCATGCAACATGGTGTTAGATTTCATTATATGCACTCTAATTGTGTCCTTTTTTTCCCAATTATGAAGACACCAAATACATTGAATGTTGCTAGGTTCTTAGCTTCAAAATTATTTTCATTTTAAACATATGTTATGCAACATGATACATTGAAATCTGCATGAATTATTCATTACCAATTATGGTGACAATCACCAAGTTCCATTAGTACTAATCAAGCCTAGTGCATGTCATGCCAAGTCCAAAATGTTCTTTTTTTTCATATGAATTTTTTTCGACAACTTTGGTATCACTAATGTCTTGCTTGTTAAGATGATGCTTGGATGCCTAAGTCAGTCCCACATATTTGAGGGCACTGTTGAAAAAAGAACCTTTGTTGAAATGAAAAAACCTCGTTGAAACATAAAATTTCCACTTTGTGACCTCTCTTGAATCACAAGTTCCAGGGAATAGTTGCTTCTCGGTCTCCTCTTCCAATTCTCCACCACTTGGTGGCTGCCACCTTGCTAGAAGAAGCCTCACTGGACTGTTGTCCACTCTTTTTCTGATTGGCATTGCCATGCAATCCCACCTCTCTTGCGGCCCCGAATCACATTCCACTTCCCTTGCACGTGTAAGAAGTAACCCTGGGCTTTAGGGGAGTCCATTAGATTTGGTTCTTCACTTGCGTATATAGGGAATTCCTTTTCTATGTTGACTTTGGACTGTTACTGCAAATGCGCCTTTTGGAATTCTTGGTTTTAATTTGACTTGATTGGTGTCATGTAGAAGTCAAGGCACTCATTGCTACAGAAATTTTGTCTTTATAACCAAGTGGGAACGAGAAACCCCAAAATTACAAACAAAGCATCTATGCTGTTAATTATGCTTTAAATTTCATTACCTTTTGCTTTAAGGTGTATGTTGAATTTCTGGTAGTATGATATGCATTCGGTTGCTGCAATTGTTACTGTTCCTGTGGATCCATCAATTTCATGCGCTCTAGCTAATTCTCACCTTGTGCATGGAAGTTTACCACCACTATTAATCTTATGCCGATACTGAGCCTTCTCTCGATTCCTCAACGCTGGAATGATTGAACTAGAATGATCTACTACTGTAATGTGACTACATATTGTCTTTTATACTGTTGTAATTTATTTCTGTAATGTGACTACATATTGTCTTTTATATGTGACTACATATTGTCTTTTATACTTCTACAATGTATTTCTGTATGAGACAAAATCTGATCTTTTATACTTTATAACCTGTTATGGGTATATCAAGAGGATTTTGTATATGAACTGTTATCAATATATGAAACAAGGTTTTTCTACTACTGTAATGTGAATACATATTGTCTTTTATATTGTTGTAATGTATTTTTGTAATGTGACTACATATTGTCTCTTATATGTGACTACATATTGTCTTTTATACTGCTGTAATGTATTTTTGTATGAGACAGAATCTGATCTTTTATACTTGATAACTTGTTATGGGTATATCAAGAGGATTTTGTATATGAACTGTTATCAGTATATGAAACAGGGTTTTTTCTCATTTGAAAAAAGAGTTGGAATCATTCTAAATTCACATGTTCAGTGGTGTCATTGTTTCAATTCTGATATTATGTTGCTTACCTTGATCAACAGGTGGAACTCTGTTAGGAGGCCTCTCTGTTTTTTGACTCTATGCTCATTCTTTCAAAGGCCATTATATGTTATATGGGCTAGACTGTATAGTTATTAGACTATATATCTTCATACTATTCTGCAAATAGTATGATGGAAACCAAACATAATAATGTATTAGGACATCACAACTTGCTAATTAGTTATTAGACTACATATATTCATATAGAACTTGCAAATAGCATGATGGAAATGTGAACTTGCAAATAGTATGATGGAAACGTGGATCTCAAAGAAAAGTCGTGATTAATGCTTCTAAAAACCAAACATAATAACGTATTAGGACATGCTTCTTTAACTTGCAAACAGTATGGTCGAAATGTGGATCTCATGACTCTTCATGATTAGTGCTTCTAGAAACCAAGCATAATTTAATGTATTAGGACATGCTCCTTTAGGCTTGGTGGAATTACCTTTGCTTTTTATTTCTCTCTTAGACACACACACACACACATATATATATGAAGAGATGATCCCATTTTCTTTTTTATTCATAGATAAAATGTCATTTAAATACAAGATTTATCATAATGTACAATGATTCATTCCATATTATTCATAATTTTTTTCATTAAAAAATGAACCCTTTAAATGATGAACCTAGTTAATGCTTCTTCTTCATGAAGAAGACTACTTGATCTTTCAATTTGAATTTGATGATGGTCTTTTGTTATCTTTCTTGACTACTTCAAATTATTGACACAATCATATGCTTCTTGTTACTCTTTTTATTCCTTCCTTATATTGTATTCTCCCCCTTAGGTATTGTGTACTCTCCCACATAGATATTGCACTCAAATTTGATGGTCCTTTGTTATCTTTCTTGACTACTTCAAATTATCAAATTATTGACACAATCATATAGATATTGCACTCAATTTTGATGGTCCTTTGTTATCTTTCTTTAATTCAAATTATTGACACTTGATCATATAGATATCATATAGATATTGCACTCAATTTTGATGGTCCTTTGTTATCTTTCTTGACTATTTCAAATTATTGACACTTGATCATATAGATATTGCACTCAATTTTGATGGTCCTTTGTTATCTTTCTTGACTACTTCAAATTATTGATACTTGATCATATAGATATTGCACTCAATTTTGATGGTCCTTTGTTATCTTTGTTGACTACTTCAAATTATTGACACAATAATATGCTTTTTGTTACTCTTTTTATTCCTTCCTTATATCTATTCTCTCCCTTAGATATTATGTACTCTTCCACATAGATATTTCACTCAATTTCATAGGCTTTTCTTTTGAAGTCAAATATATTTTATTCTCCCCCTTAGATATTGTGTACTCTCCCACATAGATATTGCACTCAATTTCATAGGCTCTTCTTTTGAAGTCAAATAAGTGACAATAATTTACAAGAACTATCCCTAATTTGTTTCTCACATGTTCAAATGGTTCTCTAACAAGATAATTTACAAGAAATATTCCTAATTTGTTTCTCACATATTCAAATGCTTCTCTAACAAGAGGCTTTGTGGGTATGTATTCCATTTTCACTATTTTCTCAAAGACTTGTTGTGTGAGGAAGTGGTACTTTATGATGATATGTAAATAGTGATTGAAGGAAGTAGAATATTTATTTTTTAAATTATTATTACACTTCTATTGAAACACTTAATAGATATATAGATTTACCTTAATATCTTGTAGAGCCCATTTCATCCAAAACACTCAAAAAGAAATTTACCTTACCTTAATATCTTATAGAGCCCATTTCATCCAAAACACTCAAAAAGAAATTACCTTAATATCTTGTAGATCCCATTTCATCCAAAACACTAAAAAATAAGTAATTGTACTATGTATTCCACTTCTAATCACTCAAAAAGAAATTTACCTTAATATCTTGTAGAGCCCATTTCATACAAAACACTCAAAAAGAAGTAACTACTATGCATTCCACTTCTACTCTAGATAGAGAAAGTAACGACTCTTTCTTTCTTAACCATTAAACCAAAGACTCTTCTAAGTAGAATTATACATTGCCTACTTGTACTTTTCACAAGCCTAGTTGAATCTCTATATGTTGTCAATGTAAATTTCTTACAAGTAAATTTGTCAATGTAAATTTCTTAACTTCTACAAGTTCTATAGGCAGAGTTTGTAAAGGGAAAGGTAGCCTCTGGATCTCATATTTTATGAAAGGTGACATATCTAGTAAATGCCCCTACAGTGAATCTCTGGAATATATCTAAATAGAAGTTCTTCATTTTAATATCCATAAAACACAACCGCTTTAAGGTAAACTATGTACATGTGTCATTTCTTCCACAAACTAAAGGCTTCCTCCCATTAATTTTAGATGTGAATTCTAGACCATAAATTTTTTAAGTCAAACTTTAAGATAAACCATGCACATGTCATTTACCTCACAATCTTGTGTCATTTCTCCCATGTCATATACATAGATTTTTTTTTTTTTTTTTTTCCAGGGATAAGAAAACCATTAAATATGGTTGAAAAATGGAAATTATGCATAGAAGTTTCTTGCTATCCCAATCCAGGGAAAGCAGTGATTACATATGTGCTTTCCAATATTGTGACTAGCAAAGTCGTCCAAAGGAAAATGAATATACCAAGAAGAAAAACAAACAATGCGGCATATTATATTGGATTGATAGCAGGCTTGGGAACAATGATGGAGTATGGATCAAATGGAATTGTAGTTTTCACCAATTTTGAACTTATGTGCAACCAGATGAATGGCGTGTGCCAAGTTAAGGAGAGGCAAAAAGAACTGCATGGAATAGCAAACAATATTGTTAGCCAATTTCAATTTTTTAGTATAAGGCATTGTACAAATGTGAAAAAAGATGACTCTAGCTCTTCTTCCACTTCAGAGAGCTCCTCCCAGCACTCTAAGGGAGTAGCTGATGATTCGAAGGACTACAGTTGTCCAATTGTGGAGGAGAATCCTCTTACACACATTGATAGCTAGCCTGATGTCAGGTCCTCTTTAGCTTTTTTGAATTTTTGTCATGTTTTGCAATCACTGTGCTTCTGAACACTCTATGTCTACTGGTTTCCCAATATTGGGCAACATCTTCTGGGCTAGTTTCCCAGTTATGGGCAGCCCCTTTTTTTTTTTTTTGATTCAAACCCCCTCTGATTATTTTGATTTAATCAAAAAGAGTAAAGAAGTAGTTATATGTATTTATCCCTTTAATTTTCATTTAATGTTAAATGTTAAATTTTTTGATATAATGTTAAATGTTTTGATTTAAGTTTTCAATGGTTTCAATCTACATTTGGCATATGGAAGACTCCCATGTGAAGTATTGTTTTTATTTAATCAAAAAGAGTAAATAAGTAGTTATATGTAAATCTCTTTAATTTTGATTTAATGTTAAATGTTAAATGTTTTGATATAATGTTAAATGTTTTGATATAAGTTTTGGATGGTTTCAATCTACATTTGGCCTATGAAAGACTCCCATGTGAAGTATTGTTTTGATTTAATCAAAAAGAGTAAAGAAGTTATACATTATCTCTTTAATTTTGATTTAATGTTAAATGTTAAATGTTTTTATATAATTTTAAATGTTTTGATCTAAGTTTTGGATGGTTTCAATCTATATTTGGCCTAGATGGAAGACTACCATGTGAAGTATTGTTTTGATTTAATCAAAAAGTTTTTAAAATTCAAGTTTTGGATGGTTGAAGTACATTTGGCATCTTAAGATTGCTTTTGATCTTTACATACTCTTGTTTGAGTGAAAAAATTTCCAATAGGAAGAACATAGCTTTTCAGTGCAACTAACCATATCAATTGAGCTCTAATTGAAAAAAAGGTAAAGTAGATATATGTATTTATCCCTTTAATTTTGATTGGAAATATAAGAAGTACATATATGTTTGTTGAATTCGGGTCAATGTCATTAATGCACTCAAATAGCTAGCCTTGTTGATTTATAATTGGTAAATTGATGACATCTAGTTAATTGCATTCTAGAACATAGAACATTTCCGACCATTGGACAGACAAATTTTGTACTAGATTTTCAATTAGGAATAGAGATGTGGGTCATATCCCACCAAAAGTCAGAGAAGTGCTCCAAGTCTCTTATCTAAAAGGAATATTTGTACAAAACTATACTGTGGATGATTTATTTACATTGTGGATAATTTTTATTAGAAAATCCCACAAGAAAAATTGGGCACATTCAGTTCGTGTATATATCCAATACGTGCAACATTTTTCATCAATGCACATAGAAAAACTACTTTTAGTTAATTGCATTCTAGAACACACACACACACACACACACATATATATATACGTGTAACATTTTTCATCAATGCACATGTATAGAAAAGCTACTTTCAATTGGTACTAGAGCACGTGCATGTACCAAAACAATTTGTACATGTGCAAACACTTGCACAAATAACATAAGCAGCTCAATTTTTAGTTGAGTACTGGAAGTTCTAAAACATATTTAATCCAAAGAGAATAAATTGTTGGGCAGTTCAATCAAAAAAATTCCAATGGAATGCCATCTTCAATAATCCGTTCATGATTACATTTTGACATTTTCCATTTCTTATTTTTCATTTTTTTCTTTGATTGAACCTCTAACAACTTTATGCGTGCTACACACACCAAGTGACTATATTGACAACTTATGAAATCAGGTTCATAGTCTTGAAAGTAAACAAAATCCCCACTTTGATTAGTTTGTCTGAAAAAATAACCTTTCAGTATAATAGATCCTTTTTCATATTGAAATCTGTGATCATTATAGTTTTCTAATAATTTCATTTTTCTTTCAGTGCAACGCATCAAATAATACTTCACATTTTCATCGTTGTCAATAGGTGCAATTACAACAAAAGCATATCCTGCACAATAAAACAAATTTAACAAAATTATACATATTTAAATTTATTTCTAGATCTTTAAATCATTAGAAAGTAATTCAAATGTTACCTTCTTTAACAAAATCATAAATTCGATCACCATCGAATGATATTGTAGTTTCCTCTGATTGCATTTCTTCAAACACTGCAACAAACATTTTTCCCTTTGTATTTAGCTCTGTATGTTTCCAATCATTTACATACATATTATTTTCACAAACGTCATTGGATTTTGTGTTGTCTATGAAAACATGACAAAAACAAGAATATTTAATTTTATCTAATGCAAACACATTTATGGACGACTTTGTTTAATTGAATGTAATTTTCGAGTCCCTTTTATTGTTTCAACGTCATTTCCAATTGATCTATCTACGTCTTCGATCCCAATATGCCAAAAAAACCTTTATATTGAAACTTCAAAGAAGAATGTAAATATGATATCAAAATACAATCAAAGATAATCATTGCATGATAAAATTAGATTTCCAATAAAAATTAAATTGAATGTACCTTTGCACTTCCCTTGATAGGTTAGTCTCATGGCTTAGAGCAGCGATGCACCATTGAACAAATTCTTTCGCGTCCACAAGTCGGCTTGCAGAGGGGTTCATTTGATATCTTCGAAGTGCTCGTTTTATGCATGCCCCTGCACCGTCATGTTCTCCTTTTCCATGGCCAGTCTCAAAGAAATTCCAACAATGTTTAATGCATGTTTTTTTATGAAGACAACACAACCAAAAGAATGATCGTGCAGATTTGAATTGACCTGCACATTCGTCTGACCATATCCAATGTTCATTGAATGTTATTCCGTGATTTTTCAAGGAATCGTAAATTTTTCCAAAACAATGTTGTACAAAATATGTATCATGTGTACGATCGTCACTGATATAAAAGTGATATTATTTAATGATATGTCGATTTTAACTCATGCTTTCTATATGATCGAAGTTTTTTTCATCATGTCTATATAGAATATGGACGAGCATGGAGACTTGGTCAGAATGATAGTATTCACTCTGAATTTCTTTTTTTGGAACAAATGTGTAGTTTTCTGCAAAATCAATCACTGACAAAATGGTCCCTGATGGAAAAAATTCACGAGATTTTTTGAATTTCAACTCTTGCCATCAAGCTCTATGGGAATACTTGGTGTATTTGTAAATTTCTGCCTCAAACTTTCTCAAAAAGTCTATCACAAAAATTTCGTTTTCTCGTAATTCAATTCTTTTAACACTATTTGCACCTTCAATCAATGTATGGATATATTCATATCTCTTCCATTTTAATTTCATGTTGAACAATGATTGATCATTTATATCAGTATGATATTTGTTTTGAAATTTAGTCAAATTTCCACAATCATCGCATTTTTTACCACCAGCACATTTTTTTTTGTAAAATAGTTCATCGCTTTCTCTTTCACATAGAATTTTAGATATGAAATCACGGATAGTGGAAGGAGGAGGTGAGTCCTTCCATAATGTTCTACCAAAATCAAAGAATGTGTCATAATATAACTCAAATTTCACATGATAACGACAACAACAAGTGTTTCGTACGGTGATAGGTTTTACATACCATGGTTTTTGTTGAACAAAAGCACTAATTGAAACATGAATTTCATGATTATTTTCTTTGAACTTGTTGAATAAATCTATCTGAGTGGTTTCCAAGAAATATTTTTCATGTTCTTCGTACTGATTTCGTGCTATTCTTCTTCGCATCACATGCTTTGCAGTTGGCGAAGCACGCGAATTATTCTTCCAATATTCATATATTATTTTTTGAACATTTTATCCAAGTCTATCTTTGTATGATTGCCTACAAATAGCTCTCCAACAAGCGAGTTCATCATTTACATCTATTTTCAGCCGAAATTTCCGATGTTTGTGCAAAGTTTTTCGCGAGGTTCCTAGTGCTCGTGCCATAGATGTTACCAAACGATTCTCTTTAGTACTTGATGAAACCATTGCCATATGTATTCCTCTACATGCAATTGAAACATTTTTCTGTCTAGATCTCCTAATTGAATTTATAGCACTACTTATATTTTGTATCACATTTTCCTTCATTTTTTTATCTTTGGTTGATTTTCGAACACCCAGTAGTGTCGTAGCTTCTTTTAATTTCCTTAATGATAGGATACCTTTCAACATTTGAGCTTGAACTATCACCTGCTCCTTTATGAAATACGTTTCAAAAATGCAGTTAACACGATATCGTATATAATGGTCAGGTTTTTTATCTCCATATGTGTAACTGTCAACATTTTCTAACATCTCATCATCGACACTGATTTCATCTGTACATATTCGAATAAATAGTACATAATAAGTTTACATATTCAATAAATAACTAAATTAATAAATATATGTATAATTTCAATAATACGTGCATGTGTTCAATATATATATACATATGTACATACCTTGTGATTCAATTTCTTCACTTGAATTTATTTCAATATTTTCACCATCTTCAATCATTGGTTCAATATCTCTTTCACTTTCTCTTTCAAAATTTTGTATTTCATCATCAATGTTTTGAGGAATATTTCTCTCTGTTTACATTGAAAAATATTTTTCTTGAATTAGTTCATCAAATAAAAATTAAGCTTCACATTATACACTAGAAAAGTTTTAAATATATCAATAGATCATAATATTTACATTTACATACCTGCTTCAATTTCTAGTTGAGTTTGATTTTCCCCTTCAATATTGGAGAGTTCTTCTATCTTTCTCTTGCGAGATTGTCTCGTCTCTTCTCTACGTTCCTCAGGGTCTCTTTTTCGATCATATTTTCTCGCACAATTCCTTCAATTTCCCATGATAATAGAGTATGAAGTTCAAAAAATTTCCTTCAAAAATTTAGACAATAACTCAATTAAAAAAAGCATCACAAAAGATTTAATTTAAAAAAAAACCCATTTTAAAATTTTTGCAAAAAATACATACTCCAATGCAAAACACTTACTTTAAAAAATCGAAGAAAAAAAATGTCGTATAAAAATGAAACGAAGCTCAAAAGATTTACTTCAACTCAAAACAAGTACTTTAAAAATTTGAAATTAAGACCAAATCTATACTTTCAAAAAAAATGAAGAACAAAAAACATCCAAAAAAATTTATCACATACGTCCAAGAAATGTCCTTTGAATGTACATCCAAGTAAATTTCTTAAACCCAAAACAATTCTTTGCAAAATAAAAATGCCTCCAACAAATGTCTTTCAAGAAAAGTCCTTAAACCCAAAACAATTCTTTGCAAAATCAGAGCGCCTCCAAGAAATGTCCTTAAATCCAAATCTCCAAGAAAAGTCTTTAAACCCAAACCAAGACCTTTGTAAAATTAGACCAAATGTGAAAAATGTGCGAAAATTATGAAAGATTTCGCAACAATTTATATTTTTGCGAAATGTTTTTATGGAGGGGCTCCGTGAAATTTTCCAGTCGACAAAAAAGTAGGTAGAAGTTTGGTCGAACTTTGGAAAAAAGTTTGGTTGAACTTTAAAAAAAATTTGGCCGAACTATTAAGGCATGAGACTTAACAATCCGTTTGCGCAAAAAATAGTTCGGCCGAACTAACACGTCACTAGTTACATAGATCCAAGCTCTGAATATGTTTCTGCAACTTTGGATTGATTAAACTCCATGAAAAATTCTGAACTAAATGTTGGAACCAAGACAAGAATTTTTAGAATTGAATCTACTTTCAGGAAATATAAATTTTATGGAATTTCATAAATATTTACTAATTTTAATTAATTTTGTAATAAAATGGGTGCAAACAATTTCTAATGGTCATTGTGATTCAGTGAAATCAAAATTCTGTATCTCCCAAAATACATTGTAAAAAAAATTGAAAAAATAATGAGGCATTACATTGGTCCATCGTCTCTAATGGGTAGCTTTTAGATTTTTAGTTTATAACTTATATGTTAAGAAATTTCTTGCGTTGCGAAACATACTCAAAATATGTAGTTTTTTCGTATTGGCCCAGTTCAAAAAATTCTGGTAATTATGATATGCATCCATTGGCTTTGTAGATATGACGAAACCAAGGTAGACTCTGTCTATATTGTTGTAACGCATTTTGTTTTCTAAAAAACACAAATTTTCAAAGAATACAACATTGTGTATTAACATGACTTTTTATGAATCCTTTGATTGTTAAAAAACACACACTCAAAAAAACGCTAAGTTGACATATCAAATGTGCATAAAAAAATTCCAAAAAATAAGTAATAGAAAGCTAACAAAATTTCTGACAACTTTTATTTTTATTGTGGAATGAAATTCTAAACAGAAAAATTGTAATAATTTGCAAAAACTTGAAGAATCTAAAAAAATGAAAGTTTTTTCTCAAAAAGGAGCAAAAAGTGTAACCCAACTTCACATTTTCACCCATTATATATATATATATATATAAGACAATCTTTGCCATACAAAATGGAACAATTATTGGTATCCCTTTGTCTTTCAATTGGGACACTATGTCCATTACATTAAACAAAATGTCCAATTTCATAGAAAAATATTTCAAAAAATACAATGCCTTGCTTTGATATCCAAAGATATTGATCGTCATTTTTCACTGGAACTGTTGTCACTGCTCGAGTTACTTCCATGAATTGGGTTGTTTGGAGGAATGTTTTGTTCATTGTTTTGATTTTTTTCTTCTTCTTCAAGTTCCATCTACAAACATAAAAATAAAGTGTAATGAGTGTATATACATTGGTGAAAATAATGAAAATTGAAATATTAGATAATATACATCAATGTAAATCGAAAAAAAATGTACCATAGAAGAAATGACTCGCGAACTATACACATTCTTTTAAAACCAAATTTCATGCCATATTTCAACAATTCATTTGTTGGTGTAGTTCAATACTTTGTTTCCTGCAAGTCTTATACCCCGTCACAAATCATAGACTTAATATAAAATATTTTTTTGATCTAATAATTATGGATGGAGATAAGTAAAACAAGATATATCTTTACAAATTCCACAATTAATTTCTGATATGCCAACATATACTGGATACCCATATTTAACCCAATGTCTGTCAATTCTTCTGATGGTTCTTCTTTGTATGTTAGCACATGTTTGAAGACATTCAATGATGATTGTTGTAAAAAAACTTGAAATATACAAACATGAAATCTAGTTAAGTTGTTATAAGTAAGTAACAATTACTCACAAACATAAATATCAACCCTTTTCTTCCTTGTCATCCTGTTTTATGTGCTAAATGGGTTCCATTTTCTTTTCTTTTCTGCAAGAAAATATTTGAAAATTAATATTTAATGCTAAATTGTTTATTTATTGTACCTAATCGAAAAATTCAATGGTTACATATTACATTTGAAGCGCGTTGTTGTTGAGATGGCTCCTCAACGATGCAATTATGTCCATTTTTTTGGCCATCTCCTTGTACACCTATTTGGACATTCCTACTGGCATATTTTTGATATCAACTGGTTCATCCTTTGAGATTTTCATAATCTTCCTCAAAATGTAACATGACAATAAACTAGTTAATTTATATATTGATACATGAAAAGTAAATATAACAAAAGTTATATTTATAATGATTTTTTTGTAGTAATATATATATATATATATATATATATATATATATATATATATATATATATAATGCTAGGAAAACATTTAAAGGAATATTACCTTTTCAATCCTTCTTTTCTGTTGTTGTACGTTTTTGCTATTAAATGTTTGGCATGTCTCATTAACCAATTCTCTGGAAATTCAACCTATAGTTTAAATAAAATTTGGTTCTTGGAATCATTGGATTGATTTTTGTATTGTAAGTGGAAAGAACGTCTATACATTTGTTCCACTAAATCCCTCAAATTTTTGTAAAAAAATCCCCCCCTTTCGTTAACCTCCAACACCACTCCATATGAGCTAAGGAGCAATTCATTTTCATTTGCATGTTCTATTTTTTTTCTTTTGTTAGAACAAAGTTCATTTTCAATGCTGTTGGTCCATGTAGAACATTAAACATATCTGAATTAATAGATTGTTTGAAACATTTTATACAATATCTTTAAGTACATTATTAATGAAAATTCAAAAAAAAAACTCATATTGGATCAATAGTATATTTTCAGTCACCTGATTCATCCTTCTGCAATTTTTCCATCAAGATTTTACACTCTTATGGTCTAAAATCAGAAATAATCTCATCGATCTTTATCACTTTGTGGTTGTGCATGATACACACTAAACTATACATATTAGTTAAACTTACATATAGTTAAAAAATAATAATTTTTGTAAAGAATTTACAAAGAACTTGCCTTTTTTTTTTTTCTAGATGTGCTATCAATATTTTTGTTACTTGAACTCTTGTCAGCCATTTCTTTATCAATATGAAACTTGTACCATTCATTAATATATTTTATACATAAATCACTTACTTTTCAAGTAAAAAAAAAAATCAAAAAAACGGTGCGCCTTTCGCAAAGTACGCACCGAATGTGTTGTGGTAGGTTCTTATAAACACATTGCTAATACAGTAGAAACACCATTTGGTGCTCTTTCTCAACAAGGAGACCCAGTGCTTTATATTAAAACCGGTGCACCGATTAACATAAACATAAATTAATTTTTTATTTATTTATGAAATAATGTTTTTTGTCAGTAAGCGTCCCATGCACTATACTACAATTGCACACCGGTGCGCTATTGTAAACAATGTGCACCGATTAAAAAATATATGTTTTTTAAAAAATCGTGCAAGGGCCGACATGGATTGGGATCCGACTCTGCAAGTGGTCCAGCAAGTTAGATGTCACACACACACACACACACGCACACACACACACACATATATATATATATATATATATAAACCCTATAAATCTAAAATGAAAAGCCCTAATTATGAAGTCACATAAGCAAGAAGAAGCAAGGTTTTAACGTACGAATGGATTTTTTCTTTCTAAATTTCAATTAAATGTAAATAGGAATAGAGATTGTAAATGATTTTATTAGTAAAATTCACAGTAAAATTTAAATTTTTTACTATGCATGTATTAAATCTAACAGAAACTGTAAAAAAAAAAATTATTACAGTAAAATTTAACAATTTACTATACTACAGGGTTTTTGTGTGAATCACGAGATGTTTCAAATTCTGATTCTCTAAATAATGTTGTTGTTCAGAAATATTTTGCTGCTCCACATTTCTCTTATGCTCTCTTGCTCCAGGTATATCTCTTGTGCAAATCTCTCCCTAAATTTTTTTGCAAAAATAATGAAATAATAAATAGCTTTTACTATTAAAAGAACTTTTTTATGAAATTAGATTTTCGAAAATAATTTTCCGCCCATTTTTCAATTTACCACTTTTTTTTCATTTCAAAAAAATAAATTTGCGTTTTTTTTCCTGATATTAGGCGTGTTTGTTAACTAATAGCACCAGTGCATTCGTTAATAAAATCACACCAGTGCGGTTAACAGTACATTAGCACTGAGAATAATAAATCCATTTTTAAGGCACCGAAATTACTTTTAGATATGTACACCAAAATTTATTGTTGATTTTGCTCAAATGCAGGGAGAATATCATAATTATATCAAATGGAAAATTATTCAAAATCCAGTTCATTGCATAATATTTCTCAAAGTCCATCGCAAAGTTCTGCTTATCCATCTCCAAACGTAATTACCTCAGATTCTATTTATATTTTCATTATCTAATTGAATTTATTTATTTTATTCATGTCAATCAGCTGAATAAAGTTAATGTGTACAAATTTGTAGGTTCATGCAGATTTAGAATCGAGTTCAGATGCACAAAATATTCAAACAGTTCCAAAACTTAGGAAGCTCTTATCGGAGCAGCATAACGCAAGACGCAGTTGGTAGATGAAAATGGACAACCGCTTCACCCTACCAATTGTGACATGCCATGTTCTATCCAAAATCTTGGGAAAATGATGGTAATAATAATTTTTTGGTATAATGTAATTATTTCAACGTGAAACCAATTAATCATACATTGACGTGCTTACTAATTGATATCATCGATTTTGTACTAATCATGTTCAAATATTTTTTTTTGAAATTATTAGGATTCTAGTGATGATGACCGACCTACCTACTATCTTACGTTGCACCCTATGACAATGTCAAATCGAGAGAAGGTTGAATTAAGAGAAAAACTCGGAGAGGAACGATACCAAGAATGGTTGAATCAAACACCTATTTAATTCCCACTACGTCTAGATTCAACAATTATGAATGACAACAACAATAGTAGTTCTTGACAAGATGGAAATGGAGGCAATCAAGTAGAGGTTGGTATGTATGATTAATTAAGGGATACAATTGCAATGGAGACAATGTTTTTAGATGCATTCTAGAATGATGATCAGCTAGGGATGATGCTCATATCGTTGATACCTTTTTCGAAAGCCTTAAATTTGCTTCCACCACCCCTCTCTTTTGACCTAACAATCAGTCAAATTCTACCCAAATGTGGACAATGATGTTACTGTACAACTTGAAAGCAAATTTTGGCTTGTCAAATGCATGTTTCTCAGAAATTTTGAGGTAAATGACCATCAAGTGCCTTATATTTTGAGAAATATAATCACACAATCAACATTACAAATGGTCAATTTTATCAATGTTAATAATTATCAGCATTAATGTACATTTAATATTGTCCATGAACAACCACAAGTTATTCAAAGATAAGGTTCTTCCGAGTGATATTTTCTTTCCTGATAGCTGCGAAGAGGCAAAGAAATTGTTGAAAATGTTGGGTGTTGAGTACATATCATATCATGCATGTCCAAATGATTGTATTATATATAGAGGAAAATATGTAGACAAAGATATATGTCTGAAACGTGGGCATGAAATGTATGATACATCAAAAAATAAGGGTAAATCACATGGTCCTCCTTTTAAGATATTGAGGCACATGCCTATAATCCCAAGGATTCATAGGCTCTTTCGTTACAAAGAATTAGCTATGTTGCAGGGATGGCATGCCTCACACAGAAGTGAGTTGGGAGTTATGCAAATCCCAACAAATTTAATAGCCATGAAGCATATAGAGGATACATGGCCCAAAATAAATTCAAGGATGAAGTATGAAGTCTACGACCCAGCATAGCCATGGATGGCATCAACCCATATTCCCTCCAGAATACCAACTATTATGTTTAGCCTGTAGCAGTGATCAATAAAATTACCCCCACCATGGTTATCTGAAGAATGAACATCTTATGTTGGCTCTCATAGTCCCTGGTAGAAGACAAGCTGTGAAGAATATGGATGTCTACTTACAACCACTGGTAGATGAATTGAAGGAATTATGTGATGGGATAAATGTATACGATTTATCAAGACCCATCGCAATAGAGAGGAGTTTTATGTTGTATGGAGTATGTTCTTACACAACCCATGATTATCCAATCTTAGGAGTTTTCTCTCATAAATTACATGTTTATTGATTTGTTTAATATTCTTTCGCATATTAGTTATTTAATTCGTTTTAATTGTTCTCATCTTCATGATATTCTTTAACATGCCATGCATATTTTATACAATAATTTCACAGGTCTTGTAACAAAAGGGTGTTATGGATGTAAATGTTGTGGACCTTCTACGAAAGCTAGATGGTCCAACGACCTACGAAAGCCAGTGTATGACTGCTCCAGGGTATTCCTCCTAGAAGAACACCCTTATAGAATAGCAACATCTGCTTTCAATGGTAAACAAGAGAGAACCCAAAGGCCTGAAATAATGACACCAGCTGAATGGCTTAGAGCATATGAGAGAGAGAAGGACTTCATAGAAATGTTTGATTCAAATGGAGAGCCTATGTTCGATGATCCTGAATTCTTCGACACCTATGTTGAGAAGTTTCCCATTGGGATGAAAATGAAATATATCTTTTATAATCTCCCATATTAGGAGAATCTTAATATTACCCACTTATTACATCCCATGCATATATTTAAAAATGTTTCATCTCGTT
This sequence comes from Pinus albicaulis, assembly GCA_034641835.2. Lineage (NCBI taxonomy): Eukaryota > Viridiplantae > Streptophyta > Pinopsida > Pinales > Pinaceae > Pinus > Pinus albicaulis. The sequence goes on from CM076579.1 coordinate 995,679,246, forward strand.
TATGGAGGCACATATCATCGAAACAAAGTGACACATTGGTTGTTAGGAAATATCTTATTACTTCAAAAACTAAAAAGAAAAATTGGCCAAGACGATTAGAAAGTACAGGATCAGAGGCAGCTGGTCCCTCTAATTGGTATTTCAAAGAAGGTGATGTCCCATGGATTTTAAAAAAAATGAACTTCCTTTGGAAAAGGAAGTTATAATGGCTGTGATGGTGCCATCTTCATATGGGTCTTCACTATGGCGCTGCTTCACCGTGGAAGACCATTTTTCGGGGTTGAAATCGCATGACCATTTGAATCTTATAAGAGTATGTATAATTTCAAAAGCATGATTTTATTGTTTTTTATATTAATAAATTTTATCACATGCATGGATCATAAAACATAACTAATTTTTTATATTATTGCATGTGTTTATAACTTTGCAGTGTCATTATCCTTTGTTCGTGTGTGGGTGTGTGAAACATGAATTCCCCCAAGACCTAGGATGTGCCATCTCTAAATTATATACATTTTTACATTGGATCACGTCAAAGGAGATTCATGTGGCTAGCATTCTATGGTGGCATCAAGAGATAGTTGAGATTGTTTGTATGTTTGAGAAGGAACTACCGACGAGTTTTGTGGACTTGCAGGTTCATCTTCTAATCCACCTAGTACATGAGGTTGAATTAGTTGGGGTGGTTTCTTATCATTAGATGCTCTTCTTAGAGAGGTGCATGAAGAAATTGAAAGGTTTTGTTCGATAAAGGGAAAAACCCAAGGGGTTTATGGCAGAGGGGCATATATCGTATGAGTCTTTCTATTATCCTAGTGAGTACATCAATCAGATCGACAATAAACTAGGTGTGGTGATTTGGGACAATGAAAGGGATGAAGACAAAAGAGAAGGGGAGCTTCTCCAAACGAATGGAAAAATGCGCTTGATAAAGAGTAAGCCACTTATAATTTTTCAAATTTACAGGACGTAAATATTCACGTTTAACGTCGATATAATGTATATTTTGATCTTATATGTACTATATGTCAGTTTGATCTCATTAGAGAATGCAGAAATTGAAGCAATCAATAAATTTGTTCTTTACAATTCTAAAGTGACACAACCGTGGGTCGCATTGTATGAACAAAAGAGGATGAAATGAGATAGTGACAGGAAAGAATTCAGATGGTCGAATGGTAGAAGTGTGCCTTACCCCAATAATTTAAAATAAAATATGCCAATTATATGCCCCAACAGTTTGGTTATTGACCAATTCAGAGAGAAATACGGTGCAACCGGTCATTACCCGCGTGCTGAAGAGGATACGCTAAACATAGGGATTGGGTGCAGCAACTCGGTAATAATCTATTTATGTACATTTTAAACTTAATAATACACCTTTGAAATGTAACACCTATATTTAATATTTTAACATTTGGGTTATTCTAAGACACATGACACTATGATTTTTTAAACTTTTTAATAGGTGCATTTGTTCCCATCTATGTGAGAATATGGACACCATTTTTGGATAGAATTTTAATGCCGATGATGCACACATGACGCAAGACTGTGGAGTGGAAGTCGAGTTCGATCAATCTAGTCGAGCTAGACACTATGATCAAAACCTAGTACGAGGGAAATTATATTAAGTCGGAAATATACAAGAGATCATTGAAGTGGACTTCTATTCTTTCCAATGTGTTATTTTTAGGTGCAAGTGGTGGGGCACCTTTGATTGGAATAATGTAAAGGAAGATCACGATAGTAGGTTGGTATGTATCAACTCTAAAATGATGTGGGATGAAGCTAAGGAGCCTTATGTTTTCCCCAAACACTGCAACCAGGTGGTTTTTTACCCAGATGTGTTAGATATGGATTGGTGGTTCGTATTGAGACATGACCCTAGATTAAAACATATTTTTGAGAACAATAATGTTATCATGCCAAGCGAGATGGAAGATAATGAGGGTAATCATGAGAACAAAGAGTGATATGGTACATGTGTTATTTCATCATTTATATTATTTAAGATGGGTTTTTATAAAGAATAGGACTTAACCTTATAACTAAGACTCTTTTTTTCAAAACATTATAATTTTTTCCCCAAACACTGCAACCAGGCAATTTTTTACCCATATGTGTTGGATAGGGATTGGTGGTTCGTATTGAGACATGACCCTAAATAAAAACATATTTTTGAGAACAATAGTGTTATCATGGCAAGCGAGATGGAAGATAATTAGGGTGATCATGAGAACAGAAAGTGATATGGTACATGTGTTATTTCATCATTTATACTATTTAAGATGGGTTTTTATAAAGAAGATGACTTAAACTTATAACTAAGACTCTGTTTTTTTCAAAACATTATAATATGTATTTTAAATTAATTGGTTTGCATTGTGTTAATGTTAAAATCATTTCACTTGATATCTTGATCAACTACTGCTGCGCGCGCTAGCTCTGGCTCCGCTCTGCCTCCCTCTGCGCCCTCTGCGCCCTCTGATCGCGCCTGGGCTGCTGGCAGCTCCAGCGCGCTGTTCTGCCCTGTCCGGCCTGCCCTGCGTCAGATCCTACCATGGAAGACCGCAGGACCCCAGATCCCCCTCCGCCTCCGGAGGTTACGGCTTTTAGGGCAATGATTGCGAATGCTCCCAAACGCCCTCCTTCTCAGTCCCAGCAGAAATTTGTGAAAAAACTGGACTCAATCCCCACAGTGGCTCTCCCCGAAGGAGACACCTGCAAATCGGCTCTGAATCTGGCGGAGAGGGGTCTCATCGGCCAGTTCACGGGCCTCTGGCCCTCTCCCAAATCGGTTGAGGAATGGACTCAAAGGAACTGGAAGCCTCTGATCAAGGAGGGAGTCAATAGCTACTTCGTAGGTAAGGGTTTCTTTGTGTTTGTCTTTGAAAACCCGGAAGACAAAGGATTAATCTTCAGAAACGGGCCATACTTTATGGGCCCTCAGAGCCTTTACCTAAACAAATGGTCCCCTGACTTCGACCCCACTCAGGATGTTCCCTCGGCAGTCCCGGTTTGGGTTAGACTCCCTCACTTGCCTCTCCACTGCTGGAATCCAAATTCTCTCCAGACCATAGGAAATGCTTTGGGAAAATACATAGATCAGGCGGTAAGAAAGGATCAGTACTCATGTGCCCGCATCTGCGTAGAAGTAGATCTCGAAGAAGGATTACCGGAAGCAATCAAGCTCACTGTTGCTAGGTGGACGCATGTCCAAGAGCTGGACTATGAACAGCTGCCCTTTAAATGTAGGCACTGCCACGGGCACGGTCACTTCGCAAAGCACTGTAAGAAGAAGGCAGAGGAACGGGCGGATAAACAAAATGGGGAACAATGGACCCTAGTCCAAAAAAACACTAGCTCAAAAAAAGGCGCAGGCAAAGGAAATATGACTGGAGGTCAACCAAGCTCCAAAAGCAACCAAGAAGCGGAAGCTCCTCCAAATGCACCAGTAGGAGAGCAGGACATACAAGCCAACCTAAATCAGGAGAACGAGGAACAGCCGGCCCCTTCCCCTTCAAATAAAGAGAGAGAGGAAACAATTCAGTTGGAGGAAAATCAAGGCTCTCCCACTAATCCTTCCTACGCAGAAATAGCAAGGAAAAAACCTGTGGTTAGTTCTAGTTCTTCCGAAGATGAATTCTACGAGCGCCCTTCCAAAAAAGCAGGAAGGAAATCTCGTAAAGAGAAGAGGGAAGAAGAGGCAGAAAGACTCAATATTCAAGGAAGTCAATCCACAATAGAAATGTCTATTGGGCGAAATATCAGACCAAGGCCTCCCAAGGGAGGCCCCAACCCCCCTCTTTGTAAATAATGAATCTCGTCTCTTGGAACTGTAGAGGTCTGGGGAATCCCTCTAGAATAGAAGCAGTCAGGGATCTACTGAAATCAGAACCCTCAGACGTTCTTATGCTCCAGGAGACCAAAATAGAAGGGCAGGCCCTTCTAGAGTTAGGTAGAACAAAGTGGAACAAAAAATCAGGAAAAGCAGTCAACGCAAGGGGAACCTCTGGAGGGCTGGCAACACTTTGGACGGAAGACCTCTTTCAGTTGCTTAGGACCCATGAAACCCAGCACTGGATATACACGGAGCTGAAGCATAAGGCAAGTAAGTTGACCATCTCTCTCTTCAATCTCTATGTTCCAGTGACTTACTCTGAAAAGCGAGAATGCTGGGATACACTTGAGGCCTTTCTTGAACAGACCAATCCCAGCAATATCATACTAGCCGGGGATCTCAATATTGTTCTGAAATCAAAAGAAAAGAGGGGGGGGATCAGCTCCAGTGACCCTATGTTGGCCAAGGTTGAGGAGATCACCCAACACTGGGACCTTCTTGATTTCAGGCCCATTCGCGGCATTTACACCTGGACTAACAATCGGGTTGGTACGGAGCATATTTCTGCTCGTTTAGACCGTTTCTTGGTTCAAAGCTCCATTATGATGAACAAGAAAATAACCACCAAAATTCTGCCCAAGCTCTCCTCAGATCATAAACCCATCCAGCTCCATTTGGATGATGAAGAAGACTTGGGTCCGCTCCCTTTTCGATTCAACCCTCTCTGGATCGAGAGAGATGGATTCTTGGAGACTGTCAAGGAAGCATGGGCCAAACCAATCTCCGGATCCTCCAGCTACGTATGGGAGCAAAAGATGAAAGCTACAAAGGAAGCGCTGAAGGACTGGATAAAAGCACCGGATATCAACCCCATCAATCAGAGAAAGGAGGCTGTGCAGTCTTTGTCGGATCTGCAAACTGATATGGAAAACAGAGATATCACATCTGAGTTGCTCGAGGAGGAAGTAAAAGCACAAAGAGCAGCGTACCAAACTTTTCGTAAGGAAGAAGAATACTGGAGGCTTAAATCCAGAAGCCTTTGGTTGAAGGCCGGGGATTGGAACACTCCCTTCTTCCACCGGCAATATAGAGCTAGACTGTCGAAGAACTACATAGCAGAAATCAAAACAGCCGAGGGTCAAGTATGTAAAGGATTCAATCAAGTTAAAGTCGCTGCTGAAAACCACTACAGGAACTTGTTCAGAGAAGAAACTCAAAGCAATGACGAGGAGGTGGATGACTTTCTCTCCTGTGTTCCCTCCCTTATTAGTCCTGAAGACAACTTAAATCTCTGCAGACCCATTACTGAGGAGGAAATCATAAAAGTTATTTGGTCCATGGAATCAGACAAGGCTCCTGGGCCGGATGGGTTCACAATCCACTTCTACAAATCCTGCTGGCACATTATCAAGGCAGATATGCTTAAAATGACAAGAGGATTCATGCAGAAAGCCAAGATTGGTGGAGGAACTAAGTCCACTTATCTGGCTCTAATTCCTAAGGACACCAATCCTGACTCCTTTGCTAGATTTAGACCTATCTCGCTGTGCAATGCTTCCTATAAAATCCTGGCAAAACTGCTGGCGAGTCGGATCAAGCCACTGTTAAAAAAACTGATCTCCAGCAACCAAGGTGGCTTCGTGGAGGGTAGGCACATTCTGGACAACGTGATCCAAGTTCAGGAGACAATACACTCAAGTAAGCAACGAAAGGAGAAAGGTATGTTGATTAAACTAGATATGGCTAACGCCTTTGATAGAGTTAATCATAGCTTCCTATCTAAGGTCCTGCTCTCCTTTGGTTTTTCGATACATTTTGTCCATTTAATAAAAGCCTGCATTGACAGTCCATGGATTGCTCCGTTAGTTAATGGCAGACCCGCTAACTTCTTCCAAGCTCAGAGAGGTATCAGACAGGGTTGCCCACTCTCCCCCTTCCTGTATATCATAATGGCAGACTCCCTAAGTCGTAAGATTACTGCTGAAAGAATAGCAGGACATATTCCGGGTCTCAAACCTTCAAATGGAGCTGAACCTTTGAACCATGCTCTCTTTGCCGACGACTCTCTCCTACTCGGAGGAGCCTCCATCAGAATAGCCAGAGCGTTCGACTCAGTCCTCAGAAAGTACTGCAGAGCTTCAGGTGCCTTGGTTAACGAGAGTAAGAGCGAAATATATAGCTGGAACATAGATCAGAATGAACTTACTGCAATCTCTGCTCTTCTTGGGTTTAAAGGTCAGGCAAACTGGGACAGGTTTAAATATCTTGGTCTTCCCATAACATCTGGAGTAAACAAGAGGTCGTTATGGAGCGATATAATCTCAAAAATTAAAACCAAAATTACTGTGTGGGGAGGCAACTGGCTAACTAAGGGAGGTAAAGTAATCTTAATTAAAACGGTGCTGTCTGCTCTCCCAATCTTCCAGGCAGCTTTCCTCCTTGCTCCAAGGAAGGTGATGGAGCAGATCTCCAAACTGCTCAGAGATTTTCTTTGGCAGGGAGGGAAAGGCAATGAGAGAAAAATGCATCTGGTTAACTGGGATGTGGTTAAAAATCCATTGTCTGAAGGCGGACTGCAAATTAGAGAACCCATGCTTGTCAATCTTGCTTTGGGAGGAAAGATTTTGTGGAAGATGTTCAACGAACCCTCTCATCCAATCAGTGTTACCCTGCGCTCAAAGTACGGTCCCACTAGTGCGCTCTCCAACCTACAGACAGCTAGTGCACCCAATAGCACGCTGGTCTGGAAGTTATGTTGTAAAAGCAGCAATTTTTTCAAAAAATTAATCTACAGGATTTCAGGGAACGGCAAGCGTACGCATCTATGGAATGACAGTATAATGGGAAGTGAGCCACTTGCTCAGATGGAAGACATTGCAGACCTCAGGAATTGGCTGGAGCGCGCAGGTGTAAACAGACTGTATGATATCTCGACCTGGGATCAGCGTGAAGATTGGAACGGATGGGATTTCCACAGAGTGCCAGCACGGTTTTCCCATCAACAAGCACTGCTTGTCGATCTGTTGGATGATGCTGCACCTGTTTGCAGATCTAAAAAAGATAGCTGGGGATGGGGACAGTCTGGAGTCTATACCACCGCAGCTGGGTATAATGCTTTACAGGACATAAGGAATTGTAGTCAAACTAAGGAGTTTTGGAAGAATGTGTGGGAGCCGCTCTCCCTTCCAAAAGTAAACTTCTTCTTCTGGACCTTGGTTCATAACAAGCAGCTTACGGGGGATAATCTGCAAAAAAGGAAAATAGCTGGGCCTCACAGATGTGTGTTATGCTGTAACAATTCCGAAACAGCGCAGCACCTTTTCATGGAGTGCAGATTTGCTGAAGAGGTTTGGGTTCTCACGCTTCAGGACTTGCAGATTCCAGCCCCCCTGCAGAACTCTGTAGCAGACCTCTTTGCCTCTTGGAGTCAACACTATCCCCATCGAATCCCTTCCAAATCTTTCTGGCGTAGAATCTGGATAGCGCTCCCAAAATATGTATGCTGGCAGATCTGGTTGGCCCGCAATCAGAAGATTTTTACAGAGCTGCTTTATACCCCTCTGCAAGTCGCTGCAAAAGCTAAATCCTTTCTCGTGGAAGCGGCTCAAATTCAGTATTTTAAAGAAGATCATTTGCTACTGCCCGATGAAAAGCGCTGGCTTGGTATGCTCGCGCCCCATCCTCGCAAGTACCTACAACCCCAGCAAGGTGACAATCCTGAATGGCGCATAAGAGACGAGGATGTTTTTTTTCAAAATTGGTGGAGGTCCCAAAACATTTCCACTATCTTTTTCGACGGGGCGTCCAAGGGGAATCCGGGTGCTGCTGGTGCGGGTGGAGTTATTTACTCTCCTAGTGGGTATTCCAAAGATTGGTTCTGCTGGGGACTTGGCAAGAAATCCAACAATCATGCAGAGATCCTAGGGCTCCTAAAAGCTTGTCTTATGGCAAGAGATAAGGGAATCAAAGTGCCCCAAGTCTTCGGTGATTCAGAATTGATAATAAAACATATATACATGGAAACGTCGTTCAGCAATGCCAGCCTCAACAAAATTCTGGACAGATTGAAGAGAGTCCTCCGAGACTTTGACAAGTGTAAACTTCATCACATTCTGAGAACGTCCAATAATGAAGCAGATGAGATGGCAAACAAAGGCAGCTCGCTTATGAAAGGGCAGATCATTGTAAACAACATAAGCTCCGTACAGATGCCTTGAATGTCCTTATTGACAGTTAGATGCAGTAGATAGATCTCTGCTTTGTAAAAGGGGCTGCCTCGGCAAAGACCCACAACTTTTCTTACTTAATAAAAACATAACCGTTACAGTTAAAAAAAAAAAATCATTTCACTTGATAATTTGCAATTATGTTGATCTCGAAAACAATAAACTGTATCAAGTTCTTTTTTTATGTCAATTCCTAAAATAATACAACTAATTGATTGCTTTAAATGTGTGTGAATGATATCTTCAAAATTTTAAAAATTGTATTAATGTATACTATTATTTTTGGTATGTAAGATCATAATAAAATAATGATAATTCTAAACATGAATTTAATTGCATTATTTTCTAAACATTATTATGTTACAGAAATTCATATTATTCTAGATTTATTATTTTACAATTATTTATATTCATATAAATTTACAATTTTACAATTATGGTAATTTAACAATATGTATGGTATACATTTTACTTATGGTAGTTATGGTTCAAAATTGACAATTAATTTACAATTTTACAATTTTACAAATTTTACAATTTTAGTAAAATCGAATCATGACAATACATACAATTACAATTAAAATATTACAATTTCAAAATATAATTACAATTAAAATTACAATTTTACAAATATTTTACATACAATTACGACTAAAATTAGAAGTAGAATTAGAATTAGAATTTTTAAATTTTTAAATTTTACAATTTTAATAAAATTGAATCATGACAATACATACAATTACAATTTTAAAACTTCACAATACAACTACAATTACAATTATGCAATTTTACAATTACCAATACATAATATTTAATAAATATCATGATTTAATATTAAAAATAAACATCACGATCATAATAACCATTGTACAAACATCATATTCAAAAATACACATTCAAATTTGCTAACATCATCTAATCATCGTGATCATGATAATCTAACAAAACACAAGCATTGTATAACATCATCACAACACAAACATCAAATATATATCTCATGTCAAATAACTTCTATCACATACACATCTATCTACAAGCACATTAAATGAACATATCTAACATGACCTAACGATATACACATCATCATGAACACCAACATGTAAATTAAGTACATCAACATGAACATAAAATACATGCACCATATATATATATATATATATATATATATATATATATATATATATATATATATATATATATATATATATATATATATAATGTCAAAATTATACAATTGTAATATAACTACATATAAATGTCAAATATATGGTGGTACTACATCAATACTATAACTAGTACTAGTCAAGGCTTGCTTAGTTTATGGTGCAACCTCATGCTCAAATGGATGACGTGCTTGCTTCAGAGGTGCCTGTTAATCAGATGGTGCAGTCTGCTCATGAGGTGCCTGCTGATCAGATGGTGAAGTCTTCTCAAGAGGTCCCTGCTGTTGAATCTTCAATGGTGCAACCTGATTAGTGGATGTTTCCTTCTCATATGGACCTGCCTACTCAGGATCATGTGCCTTCTCATTCGATGGTTGTGTCTGCTCCGGAATATATTTCTCCTGAGATGGTGTAGACTGTTAAGAAGATGCCTGTTGATCAGGACTCGATACTGACTTCTCATCTTCGACGTGAGGTGAAGGAGGAGGAGGTGGAGTACTAGAATGATGATCACTCCCGTCATGATCATGATCATCAGATGAGCTACTCTGTCGCGCATCTCCACGATGCCTATCCCACCTAGCCGTGAGTACTCTGGAAGCTCCAACGATATGACACATAAGGGTCATCATATCGTAGGGCATGTCTCTCGAGAGCTCTGTGAGCCTAGGATAAGCCTGGATCTCTCTGATCGTAGCAGGGCGGGCTCCCTCATCAACTAGGAGTTGACACAGTCAGTCGCCCAACTCCATCCTGAATCAGGTGTTCGCCCTACATCGCATCCCCGCAGGTATCTGCACCCGAGGATCAGGTCTCTCACCCTAATCCTCCGCCTCCGCCATCTCCTCGTCATTATCTACACCCGGATCATCCAGTGGGGGTGGAACCATGTCCCCAACGAATGTGCCAATATCTACAAAACATATAGTACACAAAAATAATTAGAAATTTTCATTAAACAATTTAATAAAACAAGTTAACGAATGTGTTGGAATAAATATTATTCTAATTAATTAATTAAGACAATAAAATAAAACTAGATTAATTCAAAGAAAACACTAATATTACATCTAGCATCCAGTGGCTCATCCAGTGTGAAGGGGATGTTGATACACACTCGCCAATCTAAAACGGCGTACAAAAACAACACCATCACGAATGACTGATCACTAGCACTGGCTAGAAACTTCAGTGCATTAGTAGATATCCTGGCTGGATAGTCGGAGAGGCCCCTCTTGGGCATCATATGGCCCCACATCTACATTCGTACGTACAACATCAACCTACGAGGCTACTGAACAAAAGTAGGCCTCGTCTCTAGAAACCTCTCAAAAAATAAACAAAATAACTCTGAAGCAAAAGGGAAGGTAAACCTCCCATGTGCCTGAGAATGACATCTATCTAATGCTATACAAAACTGCCGCAAAAAAATCACAGACCATCTCATAGGTTGTGGAATCTAGAATAAAGAATCAACATAAATAAAAGTAGGCAAATAATACCCTGCCTATCACTAGTATAGTGTGAAATGGTTGTCAGTGTAGTGAGAGTCAGCTCACCTCCTCTTGACCAAAAGAAACAATGCGTAACTGACCACTGGACACCTGAAAATATATAGGAGAAAGTATATCGTCCCTAATGTCTCTCTGGGAGTACGCCAACTGACTCCCTGTTGCATAACTGATGGGGAAATATGAGAATTAGGTAAAATCCTGCCCTCTCCTAGATAAGCTAGTATTAAAATAAATTTCTTCCTCAATGGTCTCATACCACTGGCCATGACCGACCCGAAAAGCCTATTGGTGGGCATCCCACCTGGAGATTAGTTGTCCCAATAACCACTGTGCCCCTTTAGGGATGTAGCCTCCTCTTAGAACTTGAGGAGGCCTACCTCCCTAAAGAGCAACTGGGTGGGTGTCGTGATAGGGTGAGGGTACAAAAGTATCTCCCTCTCCCGTGCCTCCCACAACTGAATCATGTTATAACGATCCTCCATATGCTCTTGTTGTTCCCTTTGCTCTCTCTGTTGACGTTGTTGAATGATTCACATATTAAATATTAAACACGCAGTGCACCCAAAAAAATAGTAACGCACCGCTACCAGTGCGTACTTCTTTATCGCGTACCATGCATGGTGCGCATGAAAAGAGTTTGCGCACCGCGCAAACAGGAAATTATTTTTTGCGGTGCATTGACCAAACTAACCACCTCAGGGTGGATAGTTTGGTCAATGCACCACCCGAAAATAGTAAATAATTAACGGTGCGTTCCTGTAAATGACTGCACTACCCTGTTATTTTTTAAAATTTTATTGGTTTGCGTTTTCTCGATACGACACTGGAACCCGGTGCGGTTTTGGTTAACACCGTTCGCAGTGTGACCTGTAAATTTACAGGCAACACCACCAACGGTGCAAGCTGAATATCTTGAATGCCCCACACAAATATATATATATTTTTTTAAAAGGTAAATTTTAAGTTAAATTGAAATTTTAATCGGCTAAAAGGTTTAGTTATTTAGAAAGAAGTAGATTATCTGTACATTTGTGCATCGAGGAGGCATCTTTGTTGAGGAATTCAAAAAACAAGTTGCCCACCATTTTCAAAAATTTAAACTCCACACATTGAGTAATGGACAACAGTAATGCAGGCAATGGGAGCACCGATGGCAGGGCGCCTTAGAGAAGACAAACTAACATTGGTGCTTGAGAGCTCTAGTGATCCAGGTGGCTCCAGAGACACACATCGGACAAAGATGGCTTAAAACTAAAAGTGTTTGGATTGCTCTCGAACTAGGATCAGGTTGAAGATCTTGCCGTCCTGATCACAACGGTGCAAATGATTTGTCAAACCAAGCCCCATTAGGGGAATTTTGAGGTCTAAAATGGGCCTCCTAAGGAAATTATAAAATAATAGTGGAAATAATAAAATAATATTTGATTACATCATCAAATTTTAGAGGGAAAAAAAGAAAAAACTACCTTTTCAACTCATATTTTCAACTTATCTCCCAAATTTTTTACTCAAATTTCGAGCGAGACTTCTTGTTGGATGAAAAATTTAATTCCTCATCCAAGGAGTACCCATGTTGCATACTTTCGATGGGTCTTGCTACATGAAAATGCAAAATACATGAAAAACATAATTGAAATTACATTTTTTTATGTATTTCTCATTTTTCGTGTTGCAGGGTCCATCGAAAGTATGCAACATGGGTACTCCTTGGATGAGGAATTAAATTTTGCATCAAACGAGTACTCCTGCTCAAAATTTGAGTAAAACATTTGGGAGATAAGTTGAAAATACGAGTTGATAAAGTAGTTTTATTATTTTATTATTTTTTAATCATTTTACCCTTTTTCTTAAAAAATGGTGAATCACCCCCCATGGTTGACATCATCATCTTGAATCCTATTGGTTCTTATAAATTTTATTTTTGCTATACATTTTTCTTAGGAAGCCCATTTTAGACCTCAAAATTTCCCTAATGATATGTGAAAGTTAAGAGCGGTCAAATTTTTGGTTTGAATTGGATGACTAGGCAGGTTAAGGAGGACACAATTTGGACGAAACCGGGCCATCGGATTTCGGTAAGCTCAAGCCAGATTCTAGGCAAATTTGTGGCCCAATTAATTTATCCCCTTTGATAAAAAATCCAGAGATTTTGAACGACTGGATCCTTATTATAACAAAAAATAAAAAATAAAATATATAAAAATGGGAGGGCGAGCCACGCCCCTGCCCTACCCGCACGGATCTGCATGTCATATAAAAAATAAAATTTTATTGCGACCGACAGTAGTAACCCCACCAGACCCCATGAAACAACCACCAGCGTTAATAGTAATACACGGTGGAGTGGTCGGCAGTCAACCCTGCCACCCCAACCATAACATATAATGTATATGTTATATATAACATAAACACCGCCATATGCGGTTGGTTGGGTGGGTCGCCCAATGCGAACACGACCCTTCCCAAAAATACCCTAAAAATGCGCCAAATAAAAATTCATATGTGGATTTTGTATGGGAGGCGGGATTTGACCACTTGACATCCCTTTAACAAATCGCCTTTTCTTAACCAACGATGCAACAACCTTGTTTGGAAAATCCTCCCAACATTTGATATATAAACCTACTTTTTCACATGTGCGCCAAGGCGAAGGCAGAATAGGAGAGAGCGCACGTGGACCGAGGAAAATTTGTAGGTGGAACGATGAGCAAATGGAGAAACAGGGGGAAAAACCATGAGCCTTGAAATTTTCCCAGGGAGTAATTTTTCTCCATGTTAGAATATAGTCAAGTTTATAGTCATTTTTCACAGTTTTTCAGAGGGAATGCAATGGAGAGGTCAGATTCGCCTTTTGAGTTGCATATTTCCAATCCACCCATGGAGCAGCTACGTGGAGGAATCTAAGGGGAATCTAAAAGATTCATTCCCCCCCCAGAGTTTCATTTCATAATAATTTAGCAAATGGATAGTCGATTTTACACTACTCAACGACACAAATCTGATGGCGCATTCAGATTTTTAATCTGAGATTTATATTTTTTCAGTCACTTTTTGAAGTGAAGTTTCCAATGTTAGTTTTCAGCGAGTGAGCAGTTGATTTCACACCTTTCGATGCCACGGTTGTGATGGTGATTTCAGATCTAGGAGTAGCATCAACCATTCTTCAGTCATCTTCAGTGTGAGGTATATGATGAGTTGATTTCATGTACTTATTTGTTCTTGAGATGCTTAGTGCTGTACAAATCCCTGTTGATGTATGAGTCATGAGATCTTCTCTCGTTTTGTTATTGATGTACTTTTTATCATGGACTTGTATTCTGTATGAGATCCCTTGATGCCATATTAGCAGGATACTCATGTATGTTATTTGAGATCCCTTTTATGCCATGTTGGCGGGATACTCCATGTCACACTTATGTCATTGCGGTTCCTTGTTTTCCATGTCGGCGGATACTCATAGTATTTATGCGTGAGTTGTTGTCATACTGATAGGAGCCTTGTTGTGGATGAGAGTTCCGCAGTGGAACGTATTGTAGAGAGGTCTAGCCACTCCTGCATGAGGGAATTTTCCTTGTATTTCAAAGAAACACATCCATGTACATATTCTTCTTACAACACTTAATGCAGCAACCTACACCATATTGACACTAAGGCCCAGAGATGTAGTCCCTCCTGGAAAAACTCCGTTATCAAACAATGTGTTCTTATGATTGCTGATACTGACATCTTATGTTCCTCTTCTTTACAACATGCAGTTGTTCATTTATGTTCATTGATGCTTTAATTAAATGCAATTCTAATTTATCAGCTGAAGTAAAAGGTCTTGGTTAAGGGTATCAAGAATTTACCCTGGATCAAGTGGTATCAGATCAGGTCTTCTTGCTAATTGGATTACAGGTGTGAACATTGAACGTTCGCTGATTTGATCCATGGAGAGTGTCAAGGACATGTACAAGACCATGCTCAGGGTGTATGAGAAAGCGGACATGTTGTACGAGGCTTATGAAAAGCAAGCAATAGAGAATGATGAATTGAAGACACTCCTACAGGAAGAAAAGGAGGACAAACATCAGTTGCAGCTTCAGATGCAAGCCACAAAAAAGGTGTGGGAAGAATTGAAGCACAACAATAAAATTCTTCAAGCAGATCATAATGCATTGAAGGAATTCCTACAGGAAGAGAAGGAGGAGATGTAGCAGTTGCAGCTTCAGCTACAAGCCGCGATAGAGGCCTTGGAGGAACTGAAGTGCAATGAAGGCTTACAGAAGCTTTCTTCACCTGTTTCGCAATCGACAGATAAGGTAAACAGTGTTGATTTTTCTTCAGTTTCTTCACATGATATCATTTCGGTTGGAAGTGTGGAGATACCCATCGCAGGTACCGGTATGGGACTCCTCACTAAGATGGGGTACAAAGGAGGATGACTTGGCGTTAATGGCCAAGCCATAACCGAACCATTGGAGGTTGTGCAGAGACCTCATGTTGCTAGTTTGGTATCCACTGAAGACGGGTGTTCGAAGGGAATCAGGGGCAAACATATATTTATGAAATCTCGAGGGAAGAGGAATGATGGGGAAACTTCACCATCGTCCCATGGTAATGTATGTTGCAGTGAAAGAGCTTAGGTGAGCTCCCATCACCATGATAGCAAAAGAGACCACCCTAGATGGTATAATGAGTCTCCTGATTCTTGAGTGAATTTTGATTATAAGAATGTTGATAACCATGGTCGTAAATCATGGCCTCGCAAAGCATGTCATTTTTGTGGTTTACATAACCATGTGTTTTATGAGTGCTAGAAAAGGATGGCAACACAAAGGAGGATGAGGCATGGGAAGCCCTCTCCACAGTAAGGAAATAAATTGGTTAAGTAGGTTTGGAGGAGAATAACCTTTTGCACTCATTGTGACTAAAGTGGCCATCAAAGAGCCACATGCTGGAGACTCCATCCAGGGAAGACAAAGTGCCTGTGCATACACCAGTCGAAAGAGAAAATCGACAAGCAAGTTAGCCACAGGGAAATGATCAACTCACTTTGATAAGTGAGAGATGGTTCTTCTAGATTGTTTTTTCTAGATATGTTAGCTTTTCATGGCCGTGTTTCTAAATAATTTGTCGCATTTTTAATTCTGAAATTGATGATGTGTTTTCCATCACTTGTTTAAGCGATGATGATATTTTTTGGCCTTGTTTTATAAGTCATGTGTTGCATTTCTTTCCTGAAAAAGTGATGAGGTGTTTGGAATCACTTTGAAATGTGATGATGATGTTGTTGGCCTTGTTTTATGAGTTGTATGATGCATTTATTTCATGTGAAAGTGATAAGGTGTTTTCCATCACTTCGAAATGCGATGATGATGTCTTGTCTTGTAATGATAGCTAGGGTATGATTCCTTTTTTATGTAAACTTGACCACTGAGTACATCTTATAAAATAGTGGCAAGTATGGGAATATTTGGGTCATAGATTGGTCTTGAGAAGGTATTTGTAGGAGATTATACTACAGGTTTTCAGGGGATGCAGGTGTTAGTTCATCACTGATGGCTTCGAAGGACACAAGTGAAGGAGAAGGAAGGGTGACTCTTTCAGGACGCTCGTGGTGTAGACATAGTGCACAACAATGCAGATTCTTTTGATGCTTTTGGAGTACCAAAAGCTCCTTAGTGGGGAGGATTGATCTATGTGGCTCCAGAGACACATTGGATAAAGAGGGCTCAAAACTAAAAGATTTTGGATTGCTCTCGAACTAGGTTTAGGTTGAAGAGCTCGTCACCCTGATCGCAATGGTGCAAACAATTTGTCAAACCGATCTTGTATGCGAAAGTTAGAAGCGGTCAAAGTTTTGGTTTGACTTGGATGACTGGGTAGGTTAAGGAGGACGCAATTTTAAAAAAACCCGACCACCGAATTCCGGCAAGCTCAGGCCAAATTCCAGGAAATTTTTTGCCCCATTAATTTCTCCCCTTCGGTCCAAAATCAGGATATTTTGAAATGACTGGTTCCTTATTATAACAAAAAATAAAATATACATATATATATATATATATATATATATATATATATATATATATATATATATATATATATATATATATATATATATATATATATAACTGGGAGGCGACCATGTTGCGTGCCTGCGCCTGGTCTGCATGTAATATTAAAAAGAAAATTTTATTGGGGCCGACAGCTGTGACCCCGGCGGACCCCATGCACCAACCACGAGCATTAATAGTAATACATGGTGGGGTGGTCGGAGGTCAACCTCGCCACCCCAACCATAACATATAACGTATATGTTATGTATAACATAAACACTTACATATGTAGTTGGTTGGGTTGGCCACCCAATTTAGACCCGACCCTTCCAAAAATACTTGAAAAAAGCGCCAAATAAAAATTCATATGCGGATTTTGTGCGGGAGGTTGGGTTTGACCACCCGACCTCCCTTAACAAATTGCCTTTTCTTAACCAACAACCCAACAACCTCGTTTGGAAAATCCGCCCAACATTTAATATATAAACCTAGTTTTTCACAAGTGCACCAAGGTGAAGGCAGACCAGGAGACTGTGCACGTGGATCAAGGAAAATTTATAGGTGGAGCCATGAGAAAGCACAGAAACAGGGGGGCGGAACAATGAGCCTTGAAATTTTCCTGGGGAAGTAATTTTTCTCCATGTAGGAATATAGTCAAGTTTACAGTCATTTTTCAAGGTTTTTCGTAGGGATTGCAATGGCGAGGTCGAATTCGTCTTTTGAGTTGCAGATTTCCAGTCCACCCATGGAGTAGCTACGTGGAGGAATCTAGCGAGAATCCAAAAGATTCCTTTTTGCCCCAGATTTTCATTTCATCAGAATTCAGCAAATGGACAGTCGATTTTTCACTATTCGACGCTACGAATCTGATGGCGCATTCATATTTTTTGTCTGAGATTTATGTTTTTCAGTTACTTTTTGAAGTGAAGTTGCCGGTGTTAGTTTTCAGTGAGTTAGAATTCGATTTCACACCTTTCGACGCCACGATTGTGATGGTGATTTCAGATCTAGCAGCAACAACAACCATTCTTCAGTCATTTTCAGTGTGAGGAATATGATGAGTTGATTTCATGTACTTCTTTGTTCTTGAGATGCTTAGTATTGTACAGATCCCTATTGATGTATGAGTCGTGGGATCTTGTCTTGTTTTGTTATTGATGTACTTTCTGTCATGTACTTGTATTGTGTTTGAGATCCCTTGATGCCATATGGGCGGGATACTCATGTATTTTTTTTAAGATCCCTTTTATGCCATGTTGGCGGGATACTCTGTGTCACACATATGTCATTTAGGTCCCTTGTTTGCCATGTTTGCGGGGTACTAACGATATTTATGTGTGAGTTGTTGTCATACTATTAGGAGCCTTGTTTTGGATGAGAGTTCCGCAGTAGAATGTCTCGTAGAGAGGTCTAGCCACTCCTGCGTGAGGGAATTTTCCTTGTATGTCAGAGAAACACATCCATGTACATATTATTCTTACATCACTTAATGTAGTAGCCTGCACCATTTTGACACTAAGGCCCGAAGATGTATTCCCTCATGGATGAACTCCATTATCAAGCAAAGTGTTATTATGATTGCTGATCTTGAAATCTTATGTTCCTCTTCTTTACAACATGTAGTTGTTGATTTATGTTCATTGACGCTTTAATTAAATACAATTCTAATTTATCAGCTGAAGTAAAAATTCTTGGTTAAGGGTATCAAGAATTTACCCTGGATCATCTAGAGCATTGAACAAGTAAAAATGAGGTTTTTACGGGTAGTAATTTTTTTAAATTAACACTTTTTCGGTGCGCTCGATTTTGAGATGCACCAGGTGATTTTATCAATGGCGCACTACATAACGTTATGGTGCACTGGATTATAGAGACGCATCAGGCTGATTTGTACATAGAGCACCAGTGCTCTGGAATACTTAGATGCACTGGGCTGGTTTGTATGGAGAGCATGGTATCTCAGTGTGCCAATTGATAGTACACACTGGTGTGCTTTTCATCAAAATGCACCAGTGCATTTTATGATTAGAAATGCACCGCAAAAAAAACATCCGCAAAAAACCTCCACTCACCAACCTCCTCTAGTGACCTCCATTACAAATGGATATCTGGCTATTTTTATAAGGGATTCCTAGAAAACATCCAGTATAGGGTATTTTCCTTGTAGTGAGTTCAATTTTGTAGGTATTCTCGAAACAATGATATTTATTAATTATGGCTTGTTGGAAATGATACATGTTTTTCAAAGAATTTCCTGAAAAAGAAAGAATTAATGGATATTCAAAACTTAAAATCAGTGTGACTATCCAACATATATGTTGTATTTTACCAAGTGATTTATAGTTGTTGTGTTGGAATTATGACTAATGAGTTGTCCTTGATGGAAACTTGCATGTCAAATATGCCCTTGATGTTAACCTAGTTATAATTTGACGATTATGGAACTAATGCAGATGACAAGAATATTGGTACAAGTATTGCAGAAATGAGGAAGTGTATTGGTAACCTTGCTTCATATTTCATATGAAAAATTGAAGCCTTGGAAAATATACACAACCCTTGTAAAGAATAATCACATACATACACAGGTTTAATGAATGAAAGTTGTGTACATGATCCTAACCATTGAAAATAGAAAACAAGGAGTTTCTCCCATGGTAATTTCCCACAATATTGTGTCAGAAACATTTATTTGATCCTGTCAACAATTACTGACAACATTACCAACGGATTTTCCTGTGGTATTGGTAAGGAAAATGGATATATAAGGAGAGGGATATTAATGATTTACGTGTGAATTTGATGGATTATTCATGTGTGATCTGATATAGAATAGGTGTGCACCAGAGACTAAGGAGAAAGGTCAGATTTGAGAGATATTAATATGTGTTGAAATATATTCTTGATTGATTTGCTTGTTACAGAATGTTTGGATTGCTAACAATGCAATATCTATGGTTATAGTATAACTATGATTTGGATGTATGTGCACAAAAACACACACACAAATATATATATATATATATATATATATATATATATATATATATATATATATATATATATATATATATATATATATATATATGTTTTTAATAGAGTTTGTATGCATGAAAAAGTTAAGGATTGTGGAGAGGGTTTGATGTATTTTGAGATATGTACAATGGTTTTTGTCTCGAATGTCATGTACATACGCGTACATGTTTCACAATAGTCGTGTATATATGTTGAGATAATATGTTTTTTTTTTTATCTGGACTGATAACAATAATTTTGTTGTCGATTGGTGTATGTGTTGAGGTTTGCCATTAATACAAAAAAAATATTTGGTAGAGATGCTTTGGTATTAAGAATATTAAAATTTGTACATTAGTTTTAAGCATGGAAAGCATGTATATACACATATATATTTAATGGAAGTCATGTGTTTGTTTTAGGGTTTCAATTACTACTTGTTGATGACAGTTGATTAGCTCTATATTATTTACTTCCGTTTGTCAAGGATGTCTTGATCATGATGGTTGGTATCTGAAAATTTTGATTAGTTATTGGCTTTGAGTTTATTCAGTGTTTGGTATTCATAGGATTAATCTGGTTGTCATTTGATATATTATTATGATCCGGTTGTAATGATTCAGTATTGGTATCTAGTGATTCATTGGTTGGGTCAATGATTCAGTGATTTAGTTTTTAGTGATTCAGTTTTGGTATTCAGTGGTTTGATATTTGTATGCAATTTTTATGCATAGGAAGCACTTATATACATGAATTTAATTAATAATAGTCATGTATATATTTTGAGTTGAACTTGATTTGGGTTTGTAATAGTGGTTTTGCTTTGGCTAGATATTATTGCAGAAATAAATTTGGTGAATCATTTTTTGACTCTTAGTTTTTGGCATACAATGTTTTGGATTAATAATGTAATGGAATTGGTTTGCATTGGGATATTGACATGGTTAGTGCTTCACATATTGGTATTGGTATAATGGTTTCCATATATTCAGTGATAAATTCACTTGTGATTTAATGGCTTGGTAATTGATTGGATTAGTAGTGGAAGTTTGATCCAATTGATTGGTTTTTTTAGTGGATGGAACATTGGTATTGGTATTTGTCTTCAATCTTTAAATTTTGCATTTAGTTGGTATATTAGTATCGGGCATAATGTTGGGTATGGGTCCATTTTGAAAATTTGATGAAGGTTGGTGTGCATGTAATGATGTGTATTTTAGATAGATGGATCCATTATTAAATATTATGAAACATGGTCCATATAAGTGTTGGAGCTGTTAGTGAGGGAGTCATATCTTCCTTCTAGTGGTAGTTGGTAAACTTGTTAAGGGAGTAGGAGCTTCCTTCTGATAGGGGTTGGTAGACTTAATTAGGGGGTTGTAGTTCCCTTCTAGTGGGTGTTGGAGAACAATTGGAGGTTGTAGCCTCCTGCATGTAGGAGCCTACATGCTGGTAAGATCTACATCAATACATAATCGTAAGAATAAATTTTCTTTATAATAAAAGAAGAAGACAAAGACGACAACACCAGTGGTTTTTTGCAACATTGGGTTTCCACCTAAAATCCCAATTTCCATATGTGTTGATGTGTTTCTTATTTGTTCTAATTTATCTAGTATTTACTTCTCATGGTTACTACAAATGAATTAATAAATAAATAATGATGCAATGGTTAAGCTAAATCACTGATGGAATTTGTGAAAATAGTGTAATCTGCACATATGTGGTTTTAATTCACTAAGGACACGTACACACGTGAGTTTCATGAATAAAAATTGTGAACACCTTTTTGAATTTGAAATTGAATACTAAGTTGAATAAAAATATTGATCCAGCCACCCTCTATCATTTTTCATAAAAATTGGTATCAGAGCGTGAATCTCCAAAAAAGCTTAACTACTTGAGAGTATATCAGGTAAAATGGGAAGGAATCATAAGAAAAAGGTATAAAAAAAGAAGAGGTCAAGTTAAGAAAGAAATGATAGTGATGTATCTGATGTCATGGAAATATATGTTGGAAAATCATAAAGGCAAAAAGGTTTTCCTTCTTTGATAATTACTTGTGATCTTATTTAATTTTTATTTACTTATTTATGTCTTCTTTTAATTTTATTCATCAAGAAACTATTAAAATAGTAAATGCATGAAGATGAAGGACACAATATATAGGCACGAAGCCAGGGAAAACCCAAAAGCTCTTCCCTTCTTTAAGTATAAAATCAAATGAGACAAATAAGACCTTTAGACAAAGAATTCCTTCCATCCATAAAGCTAGCCTCCATGTATTCACATGAACATAGATCAACTCTCCAAAACCATATGAACTAGGGTCTTGACCCTCTCTGCAATCTATATCTCCGACCCTACATCAAAGTTTTTACTTTTCAGCCTTGTGAGAAAGTCTTTACTTTTTGAGCCCTGCAACAAACTTTGAGTCTAGCTCGCACGTGTGGAAGAATAAATAACTTTAGATATTTTATAGACTTCTAATCTCCTTCGCTTGAATTTCTTTCCTTATTTTAATTATTTCACACTTCATCTTTTCTTGTATTTGAAGATCGAATTTCATTGGTGAATCTCCTCCTCAATAGGTCGAATGCAAGGGTATTTATAGTTGTTTCAATATGTTCTTGAGGCCGACATGAATGATAGGTAGGAAGACTTGATGGAGGAGGAAAATATGACTCAATTTCATAAAAATACTTTGTTTATTTGATACAAAATGCCCAACAAGGGTCTATACCATAAGTACAATGAAATATACTCATGATTCAATCCTAGAAGCTTTCAATGGAGGTTTGATCTAGAAAAAAAATGATAAAGCATGAAACCAATGCTTAAATAGTTTTTATTTTCCAATAAAATTTCTTTTTATTTCTTTTTTTCAAACATAATACATTTATCAATTATGAAGACCAATAGTAGTTACATTTCTCAACACTCCCTCTTAACCAAGGAGGTATTCATAATTGTTCAACTGGTACAATTTTGACCTAAATTTAAAGTGTTCGAGATACAGGAATAGTACAACAGGATACCATTACTTCCAAGGTATCCTCATTAAAGATCCAAGTGTCATGACACTATTACAAAGAATCCAACTCAGGTATTATAGTGCCATGCACTCATCAAGGATCTAAGAAACTAACGAGGTTAAGGTGTTATCTAGGATTCTTCCACTATAGGTTCCTTTAGGCATCAGCCCTAACGCCAACCTACAGGGATCTAGGTACAATATGCAAGGTTGGAGCTCCACAAGACCAATGATACCATCCCTCATTAGTATCCAAACACCATCAATGATCTGGCCAAGATGTAATTTGATGAAAACTTTTTCTGGGTCTCTTGTTTCTTATTTTTTTGGGTCTTGATCTTTGGACCTGTGGGTTATGGGCTCACGAGTACCCTACAGAAATCATGCTAACAAAACCACACCTCCATATTTAACCATAAAGCAGTTTTTTGTCCACGATTAGTGGATCACCATACTTCGACACAATTGGCATAATCCGCCAGCTCTGGTCCATTTTCACTTACTTCAGCTACCCATCAAATTGACGAAGAAGAAATCAATATTACCATGCATGCACTACAACAATCATATATCTTTAAATTAGCATCAACGCGTTGTCCTCTCACACTTAATTAATCAATGAAATGGATTGATTTTAAATTTCAACGTCATCATTCCCTCGACTAAATCCTTGCCATCCAAAATGATGCTCAATCGAATATGGTAGATCTATAGTCTCTCCTAAGAAATTCAAACACCATAGAGATTTAAATCACAACTACTTATTAGTAGAAAATACAATAGTAATGACACTCTCTCCACGATACAAATATATGAATAATATAAGAATCACATACATAGAAACACTGGAATCAGAAAATCATAAAACAAACGGATTCCATTCAAATTCGAATTACAAAGAAATTATCACAACACTAAAATCCATGTACTCTATTTCAAATAAATCAGGAATTAAACAATCACATATGGCACCATGGTTGGGCCAATTCTCACATGATTGGCCATTATGACCAATTTGGATCTTTACATTGCGTCGGCCTCCCCCTCTCACTATGCCGAAGGCTATAGTTTATAAAAAATACAATACATCGAATGGATCATTTTAGATCCATTATTTTCTCTTAGGATCTCGTAACAGTTTCCTAAAATATTTCAACTTTCATATTTTTATAATATATTGACCATATCCCCTTAGTGAGGTGGCTTATAATTAGAATAACGTGGATAATGTGAGAGCCATGATTTAATGGATTAACCGATGCTTTTAGGGTTACAATTTTAGCATTAAACAAATATTTCTTCCGGCCATGTTCTCTACCATCCTTTCTTTAGTCTAGAAGCTCATATAGTCGATTTTAACTTGGGGCTGTTGATGCTCTTGCATCAGACTCCCTAGGTACAAAAATTTTATGACCTCCTGGTCATATGCCTTCTTGGTATTTTCGTAACAACACTCGTGATTCGCAAGAAAAACTCTACAGTAGGAAGCCTCCTCCTTGCTACACGATACCTTACTAAGCTTCTCTCATTTGAGCTCAGTCTTTTGGCATCTCTCTGGTTCTCTCCTCTGGAACTGTATGAGCACTCCTTGCTTTAGATTGCTGCAAATCTTCTCAAATTCCTATGTTGCTACCTGCAAAAAAATATAAATATCACACACTTTACCAATCTTCAACATATTTTTACCTCATTCCATTACACACAAAATCTTATTCTGCTCTGATACCACTTGATGAAAATGATTTATGGGTCTCTTGTTTCTTGTTTTCTTGGTTCTCGATCTTGGGACTTGTGGGTTATGGATCCATGAGTACCCTGCAGAAATCATGCTAACAAAACTCTGTCTCCATATTTAACCACATAGCCAAATTTTTGTCCACGATTAGTGGATCACCATACTTCCACACAATTGGCATACTCCATTAGCTCTGGTCCATTTTCACTTACTTCAATTACCCATCGAATTAACGAAGAAGAAATCACTATTACCATGCATGCACCGCACCAATCATAGACCTTTAAATTGGAATCAACGCGTTGTCCTCTCACACTTAATCAATCACTGAAATGGATTGATTTTAAATGTCAACGCCATCATTCCCTCGAGGAAATCCTTGCCATCCAAAATTATGCTCAATCGAATATGGTAAGTCTACAATCTATCCTAATAAATTCAAACATCATAGAGCTTTAAATCGTGGCTACTTATTAGTAATTTCTCCATGATACAAATATATGATTAATCCAAGAATTAAATAGATAGAAACACTGGAATCAGAACATCATAAAACACACAGATTCCATTCAAATTTGAATTACATAGAAATTATCACAACATTGAAATCCATACTCTATTTCAAATAAATCAAGAATTACACAATCGCATATGGCGCCATGGTTGGGCCAATTCTCACACGATTTTCCACTATGATTAATTCAGATCTTTACATTGCGTCGGACTCCCCCTCTCACTATGTCGAAGGCTATAGTTTGTAAATAATACAATACATTGAATGGATCATTTTATATCCATTGTTTTCTCTTAGGATCTCGTAACAATTTCCTAAAATCATGCAACTTTTGTAGTTTATAATAGATTGACCATATCCCCTTAGTGAGTTGAATTATAATTAGAATAACGTGGATAATGTGAGAGCCATGATTTAATGGATTAACCAATGCTTTAAGGGTTTTTATTTCAGCATTAAACAAATATTTCTGCCACCCACGTTCTCTACCATCCTTTCTTCAGTCTAGAAGCTCATGTATTCGATTTTCACTTGGGGCCATCAATGCTCTTGCATCATAATCCCAAGGACCATCACTGATATTTCATGGTACTTCATCTCTCCTTATCAAATCATCAATAATGATTATCAAATATTTAAAAACTTATAAGGTAGAGATCAATACTTATTAAATTATTAGCTTCACAACCCCAATCAATATACTTTCAATATATATATGTTCTTATATGCCAACACAAAAATCTAGGGTATTCAACTATTTTTATGTTGATTCATAATCAAAATACATCTTGATGGAAGCTTCCTTCTTCAACTTATCTAACACCACCAAACTCCGCCTTAGCACTTCTTCAAAACATCTGAATCTTGCCCACAACTTCATGAATCACGAAAATCCATTTATAGTGATTTACCTATTCTCCTATCTCAAACATCCCCATGGTATTTAAATCAAGTTATAAACTGGAGGAAATTTACTTTTCAACCAAGCTCCCTCTCAACTAGGGAGATAAACATTTTCTTCATCCAAGTTTCTTCTCAAATAGGGGACAAATTCATCAACAAATTTTATTGTTTTCGCCACACAGTCTCTTTATTTTGCATCATCCTATCATCAGAAAATTTTGTCCTTCATTATTTTAGAAATATTATTTTTATATTTACATGGTTACAAGGTCATAATGTCATAGAGGTCCTTACAACTCCCTTTTTCCATCATGCTTGACATTATCATCAAGTCATTTTCAAGTAAGCATATTCAACATATTAAAGACTATGTACCTGCAAACTTTTAAGAACAAATACAACCAAACAAAAATATATGTACAGGAGTATGAAGTAAATTTAATTACAATTCCATCATAATGGGATAATCTAGGGTTATTAAAACAATAAATCAAACTTTAGACATCCAAAAGCAAAAACCTAGTTAGGTTTGCGATCAAAAAGGGTTTCATCTCTCATACCCCAATAGTTTTTCTAGTATTTTGTCACAAACTTTATATTTCATTAAACCTCAGATATCACTATCTAAATCAATTTAGAATTCAATTCATGTTTTACGTCTAGGGTTTCATTATCATACCCTAGAATCTTATATCAATTTTTACTAAGGTTTCGTCGTAAACCCTATATTAAAACTATAAAGTTATAAAAAATATGACGTAAGGGTTTGTTAAACATACGGAAGAAAAAACACCTAGGGTTTATTCCTAGGATCTAACATTAACTATTACAATGGTTTTGTCATAAAACTTAATTCACCAAACCCTAAAAATCTATTGTTTTATCATATAACCTACATATCAACAATAAACCCTAAAAGGCTAGGGTTCCACAACATCAACAAATCCTAAACATCAAGATAATAGGATTTCATCATAGGTTCTAGATTTTATCAACAAACCCTAACAGGACTATGGTTTCACCATTAAAATCAACATAGCCTAAGCATCAAAATGCTAGGATTTTACGTGAACCCTAAATGTTAGGGTTTTACCAAAGTAAACAAAAGATAGATGGTATAGAAAGGTTTGAGTTAATTAGAATTTTAATCACGCAAATAATATTGATGATTCAACATCCTAGACATGAGATATTTAGTAATTCAAAATGATCATGCATTTTAAGTGAAGAATATTAGCTATAAATCATGTGGTCTTTAACATTCCTTGAGATTATTTTACAAATGTTGCAGGGTTTTATCTTGAAGGGCTCCCTCTGCAACAAAACTTCCTTCATGATTCAATTTTTTCCTTTGAAGTATCCCTCTCAATATAGCCATAGTCCTCATACCTGCAATCTTAGCCCTTCCAAGGAAAAATGCAATAGAGAGGAAAATAAAGATAAAACTAGATATTCAACATAATAGTTACCTTTTGTAATAATTTGGAAGCTTCTTTATGAAGGGTTCCTCCTTACCTGCAACATTTACTTGACAAGTGCCAAAAGTATACAAGTACAAGAGTATGATGACAAACTAGGGATTTATATACAAACCCTAAAATATCAATTCTAGGGTTTTACATTCAATTATATACTTGCTAGGGTTATTCAATTTCTCCTTGCACTATCTACAAACGCTAGAGACCAAAACTAGGGTTAGGATTTATTAACTAGGGTTTATAAGAACTTGGATGCAAATAATTTTCAATATTACACACCTAGAACCTAGACAATGAGCTTTCAAAACCATAATCCAAATTGATTTAATGATTGTGTGCACTTTAAGGAATACTTACCTTAGTTCAATATGATCACAATAAGTAGTTTGAAATGATGTCTTCTATACGCTAATACTCCAAAGATGTTGAGGTTAAGGACTTCCCATTATGTCCAGGTCTTCTCAAGAGCTACTTACAAATTTCAGATTTTCTGAGATTCTTAAACCTTTAGTCCTCTGGCTAGGGCTACTTTGAATCCTTATATATATGCATAATTCAATTTCCTTATATTAATGGATCTTGGCTCCTTTCAAAGATATATTTGAAGTAGGTATTTAAATAGGTCTTGTCAAATTTTTATATAACTTGGTACTAGATATTATGGGACAATTTTAGTCCAAAAAAGATGTTCCACTTTTGTAATTCGGTCACCTTTGAAGAAAATTACGAATCCAAATCTCCTCATATATCATTCTTATGCTCAAAATTTGGTTTTCAGGGTCTTTGTAATTTATACTCCTTAAAAGAGATGACATACAAGGCCTAGAGAGATCTTCTTGGTGCTTTTTATCTTGTCTATGTTCGTGGCCAAAAAATTGTAGTGTCCATTCTGAGATTTACTTCATATTTTAACCATATGAATTGAAGAGATTCAAATCAAACATCGCAGTTTTGTATAGTATTGGGATCATCGTATAAATTATTGTAGTCATAGAACTCAGATCTCTGAGAATGTTGTATGTTCAAGTATTAAATATGCTTTATAGAAATTTTCTTTGTATCATAAGGAGCTTGACCTTATTTAGGTTGGTTGTCTAGCTTCTTAGATCCTTAAACTAATAATTTTTTACTTCCTCTGAGTGCTTCAGCCTATAAGCCCATGTTTTTGGCCTAATTGTAGAGGTATAGTTTCAAACATATATGGTGTTGATTTACAAGCAATCCTCTTTTCTTTGAAACCCTATTGATATTCATGGCTACCTTCTATGATACTATGTTGGAAAATCATAAAGGCATAAAATTTTTCTTTCTTTGATAATTACTTGTGATCTTCTTTAATTCTTATTTACTTATTAATGTATTATTTTACTTTTATTCATCAAGAAACTACCAAAACAATAAATGCATGAAGATCAAGGACACGTGATATAGGCATGCAACCAGAGAAAACCCCTCTTTGAAGGGAAAACAAAAAAACTCTTCTCTTATTCAAGAATAAAATAAATGAGACAACTAGGACCTTTAGATAAATATTGTTCTACATCCATCAAGCCAACCTCCATGTAGTGACATCAACATAGATCAACTCTCCAAAAAAAAGATGAACTAGGGTCTTAGCCCTCTCTACAATCTATATCTTCAACCTTGCAGCAAACTTTGTACTTTTCGGACCTGTAACAAATTCTCAGTATACCTCGCACATGCAGCAGACTATGACAACTTTAAATATTTTCTAGACTTCTAATATGCTTCGATTGGAATTTTTTCCTTATTTTAAGTATTTTTCCCTTCAATTTTTGTTGTAGTTGTAGATCGAATTACATTGGTGAATCTCCTCCTCAATAGGTAGAATGAAAGGGTATCTATATTTGTTTCAATATGTTCTTAAGGTAAACATGAATAGTAGGCAGACCGACTTGATGGAGGAGGATAAGATGACTCAATTTCATAAAAAAAAAATTGTTTCTTTGATACATAATGCCTAATAAGGGTCTAGACCATGATGAAAATGACATATACTCATGACTCAATCCTAGAAGCCTTTAATAAAGGCTTGACCTGGAAACAAAAATGATAAAGAACGTAACACATGCTTAAATAATTTGTCTTTTACAATAAATTTATTTTCCTTTCTTTTTGTCAAATATATTACATCATACCATTATGAAGACCGATACTAGTTACATTTCTAAATTTTTTTTTTTCATTCATAGATCAAGGACAATCAGTAGTGGAACAAGCCAAATTAGAAAGTATGGATAAATGTATGCTTTTAATTGATGATGCTAATTATCACGATTGGAAAGAAAATATGAAGATGTTATTTCTCGAAGTTAATGTTTTACATTTATGTTGTAATGGTTATAGTAATACTCCTCCATGAGAACAAGAACTCCAGAAGAATAGACATGTATTAAATGAAATATTTAGTATAATATCTCATTAATAGTTAGAGAAATCTTTGCATTATGAAATCACAGAGGAGGTATGTGATAATATGCAGGACATTAATGAAGAAAAATGAAATATAATGTCTAAGGAAGTTTATTCATCAGGTAAAATGAAATGCAATCTTGTTTAGGAGACATTAAATGAATCTAAAGGAAATTGTGTTTTGTTAGAAGGTAAGAGTGATCATGAAAATAATTTTGGAATTATTGGTTCATATGAAGACAAGTTAGAGGAAGTAATAGATCTGAGAAGAGAGCTTGTTTTTTATTTGAAATACATTAACAATCTTGAGAATAAGTTGTAGGAGTGTAAAAATAGGGATCATGATAAATCGATAAATATCCCAGCATAATCTGAACAACTTAAAAAAAAATAAAAAAATAATGTGAATGAGTTGGAGTTGAGATCATATATCTAAGATTAGATATGGAAAATCAAAGAAACAAAATGAAGAGCTAATCCAACTATTCGAAGAATAAGAGAATAGGCCTAAGGAAGAGATTATCAAATTAAAAACATAAGTAGAAGAGGGAAGAAAGGTTGAATAAGGAATAAGGAAGTTGTCTATGGAAAATGAAGATCAGTGTCAAATTTTGGAGGCCGAGTTAAGTGTCGTAAAAGGTAAATTAATAGAAAAGGACAAACACTTGAAATTCCATGATATTACCAAGATATTGGACAACCTTCTTAACACTTAAAGATCCACCTCCATAAAATCAAGCCTTGGTTTTCATGAAACTATTAAAGGAGAATCTAGTTCATAGTCTTGCGCAAGAAAAATTGAGGATAACAAAGATAATGCTAAAAAACCTAGTAAATATTTGAGAATCCAACCATAACAACAACAAAAGAAAGTGATCATTCAAAAGAAATCATTTTCTTCCAATAATAGAGATATCAATTGATTCTCACCTTAGGGAAATAACATTGAATGTTTTATCTTCCATAGCTATGGACACATTGCATCCAATTGTAAAAGAAAATTGTTTAGATCTCAACTGAATAATTACTCCACAGGAAGATTATCAACTTTGAGGTATTCAATACTCTTTCAATGATATTGTTTCATATGCAATGTAATTGGTCACAAAGCTATAAAGTGAAATAAGATAAATATGAAGAAAAAATATTATGATTCTCTTGCTCCCTTCTATGGTCATGTGAGACAGTATACTTGAAACATGTTTGGGAATGTAGCAGAAGAATGCAGGAACACGACAATGGATTCACATAAACAACAATCTAATTTTCTCCAAGCAAGCAACTAGACAATAATAGATCCACCAACACTTTTCATATTAAGAAAACGGAATAAGAAAAAGTAAAGTGTGGTCTTGCTCTATGTTCATTTGAAGAATAAGATAAATAGTACATGGATAGTTGATCCTCTCATCACATGTATGTAAATAAGAGAAAATTTATCTCTCTTAATAAAAACAAGAATGGTAAGATTATTCTTGGAAATGGTACATCTACAAAGGTATTAGGTAAGGGTAATGTTGATGTTGATATTAAGAATATATAAGAAGCTAATGTATTATTGTTTGATGGGCTAAAGGATAACATTATAAGTGTAGGTAAACTATCTGATAAGGGGAATGCAATTGTATTTACTTCAACTGGATGAAAAATTATAAAAGAAGACATTGGAAAAGATATAGAAAAATGATTGATAAATGAAGACAAATTGTATCTACTAAAGAAGAATCTAGGAAAAAATAAGAGGTCTAGCTCCTATTCTTCTGATTCAAAATAAAAGAAGAGAAGCCCCACTGTAGTATATTGTACTAAACACATGTTTCTAACAAGGACTGTAGAAGTAAATGTGAGGTACATATCCTCATGGAAAATATATGATGACTATTAGATGCATAGGATCAATTTTATGAAACAAGTGCATGATATCAAGGGGGGGCATGCATGTGTAACTTGACGATGAATTCGTTGTTATAAATTTTGGTCAGAATTTATGTTACTGGTGTTGCATCTGATGAAGTGATTGTAACCAGGAACAAACATGACATGTTTAGGGGGAGTTGTGGGCATGGAACTCAATAATTCATATTCTGTACACGTTTCTTATGAAGGACAATCACATATGCACATAGTTCTCGACTTAGATAGTCATGTATGTTCTCATGTGGTAATAAAGAAGTGACCCAAATTTAAGGGGTGCTTCTCATATGCTTCCATCATTTCATTATTAGCATTATGGTTTTGACATTGGTTTGTTGCACTTTTCTGGTGATGACCTTATGCTTATTAGGAATGTATGAAAGATTATTGGTTCATAGCAAGTGATGAGTTTTTGCAAAGTCTTATTACTATTTTTGATATATCACTATGTTTTTGGTGAGAATGATATAATGTGAACAAAATTGATGATGAAGAGTTGGCACAGGTTCAAGGGGAGCACATTCTATGCTTCAAATGGTTCATTGTTGGCATTATTGTTTCTTGAGAACTTGTTATTGAATAATGTTGTATATAATCATGGTTATGATTATTACTATTGTCATCAGTTTTATTTCATTGCCCAATATTGGAAAATGTATGTGTTGTTGTCACTATGTCATGGGTTATCATTGAGCAAGAAAACAAGCATCCCTAATTCATAAAATACTAAAGTGGTATGAAGAGGAGTACCCGTAGGTCCTACGTTTGAAGTCATTCCTGCAGGGTCCAAACCCTTTGCTTCCTCCAAAGCTTCAAAACCTACAACAAATTCTAGAGAAGCATATATACTAGCATTAGTTCAAAGCATGTTCAAGATATGAATTTTATATCATATAAGCATAAGGATATAAATCATGAAATCATACATAATTAGATCATAACATGAGTTAAAGCATTAAGATCATAACATTCAGGAATGGGACAAATCTTCTTTATTGATATGAGCAAAGTAATGTGGAAGAATACAACCTTATTAGACTATGGCTCCAAGTGAAACCTTCCTCTGGATAGGTCCAACCCAAGCCTCCAATATCATCTTTCAAGTGGATACACATATATGTCATATGAAGGAGACGAACATCTCTATGAGGAAACAAGGGTTTCCTATAACTGGGAATGCAGGAGACACAAGGAAACACTTACTTGATCATGGACAAATTGACTATAATCTAAATATCCTATCTCTCCTCCTTTTAGTCCAACCCATAAGTGTATTTATACCACCCAAAAATAGTTTTTTTAGTTGGGATGTAGTTACACTACGAGATCTTGTATGTGGGATTCCAGTGTAACCCATACACCTCGCCCAAAAAATAGGATTTTTATATTTTTTTCATATTTCAAATTATATACGTGGGTTGGGTATAGATGGATCCACGTGTGTACATGTTTTTTTTAAGGGCAGAGTCGCATATGGAATTTAAAATAATTTTTTTCATAAAGTGACGAAGTATGAAGTGAAAGGGATGCCCAAGGCCATAACTCAGAGCATTAACTCTATAGGGGTGCTGAATGATGCTATAACACTTGAATTGCATGTGATGAAGTTATGGATGGTACCTTATTTCTATAATTGTATAAGTCAATCTTCATGATGCACTTGATGAGGAGAATATATATGTATACTATGCTTGCTGCTATGGAGTTTTGGATGTTAGACATGCTGGTGATTAGTCTTCTTGCATCCCTCATTGTTGATTGACATATTTATTTATAATAAGGCTATATATATTTTGTTGATCAGTTCCATCCTAATTAAATGGATTGCGATATTGGAGGTCCTCTCTGTTTTCACTCAAGTTTTTGATACTTGGAGAGAGTATGTTGGCTGATATGTTTCCTATGGTGTTTTGTTCCAAGAGATTGAACTACTATTGTTGCTTGACAATCATGGCTCTTTCTATATATGTAGAGAGTGTGTTGACATTGATGGCATGATGTAAATGGGGTGTGTTGCTCTATTATAAAAATTTTGTGTTGCTACTAATGTTGCTTGGATGCATTACATAACTAGCCATTTATTGATGATATTAAAGACACTAATGATACACTTTCTTATCTACATGATGATATATTACTTCTTGATGATGAGGATGTTCATGTTGCTATCATTATGTCATGTTACAGATGCCTATGTGGTGCATGGTGGTTGATGATGATTATCATGGTTTTTATACACATAGCATAAATTATTTCTCATGCATGCCATATCATTGTTTAGGGATTGCATTGAGTAAATCACACTTGTGTGCGCTCTTAAAAGTCATGCATCATTATTTTTTTATTTTGTTGGTGTATTGGTCATGAAAGACTTATGTTGCAATAATTATCAATTTCAGTCATGTATGGGCTATTGGGATGAAGTCATGTCATGTGTGTAACCCAATTAATTTGGATGATTGATGTAAACATGGGATAATATATTCATTGGTTATAAGACAAGTAATATTTGTTTGGAAAAATTGTACTTATATTGCATATCTATAGAGGGTCTAGCGTATGATCAGGGGGAGAATGGCCAATATGAAAATTTCATGTTTATATCAGTATATACACTTTATTCTGTTGAGCATGACAAGGGTCATACTTCATTCAACTTGGTTCCACCATTTTCCCTTAATGTCAAAAGGGGCGAGAAGACTTGGTGTTTGAAAGAGATTTCCATCAAGTCCAAAAGGGAAGATTGTTGGCCTTATGGCTAATGTGTTGCCTTGATGGAAACCTGCATGTCAAATATGTCCTTGATGTCAACTTGGTTATAATATGATTATTATGGAACTAATGGAGATGACAAGAATAGTGGTATAGGTATTGGAGAAATGAGGAAGTGCATTGGAAACCTTCTTACATATTTCAGATGAAAATGTGAAGTTTGGAAAATATATGCGACCCTTGTAAATAAGAATCACATACATAAGTAGGTTTAATAAACGGAAGTCATGTACATGATACTAACCATTTAAAATATAAAACCATAAGTTATTAACATGGTAATCACTTATAGTATTGTGTCAACAACGTTTATTTGATCTCGTCAACAATTACCAACAACATTACCAAGGGAATTTCCTGCGGTATTGGAAAGGAAAATGGATAAGGAGAAGGATACCAAGGAGTTATGTGTGCATTTGATGGATAACATCTCTTAGATCAGTGGTTGGAACATTGGTATTGGTATAGGTCTTTAATGATTCAATTTGGCATTTCGTTGGTATATTATTATTGAGCATAATGTTGGGTGTGGGTCCAGTTTGAAAATTTTATGAAAGATGGCCTTCATGTTATGATGTGTATTTGAGATAGGTGGATCCAGTATGAAATGTTATGAAACATGGTCCACAGAGGTGTTGAGGGTTGGAGCCTTCAGTGAGGGAGTCATAGCTTCCTTCTAGTGGTAGTTGATAAACTTGTTGAGGGAGAATGAGCTTCCTTTAGGTAGGATTGGATAAAATTAATTATGGGGTTGTAGCTCCCTTCAAGTGGGTGATGGAGAACGATTGGAGGTTGTAGGCTCCTGCAAGTAGGAGCCTTCCCACTGGTAAGAGTATGCACCAGTACATAGTTGTAAGAATAATTTTTATTTATAATAAATTAATAATACATAGAAGACAACAATGGTGGTTTTCTCCCGTATTTGGTTTCCACATAAAATCTTGGTGTCCATATGGGTTGATGTGTTTCTTATGTGTTATGATTTACTTTCTATTTACTACTCATGGTTACTACATAATGAATGAATAAAGAAATAATGACGCAATGGTTAAATTAAATCACTGATGGAATTTGTGAAAAAATAGTAATCTACATATATGTGGTTTTAATTCAATGAGGATGTGTACAGATGTTGGTTGCCTGAATAAAAATTGCATACACCTTCATGAATTTGAATTGAAAACTAAGTGAAATAAAAATACTGATTCACTCCCCCCTATCCCCCACCCCCCAAGTATTTTCCCTAACATGTGTTTGGTTACTTGGAATCTTCTCACTGGGAGAAATACTTACAAATAAGATCAAGCCTATTGAATAGCAAAGCAATTTTGACTTCTGAAAACACAAGTTCTCATTTCCATTGTAAAGTGGAAGTGATTAATCTGTGTTGATTTTTCTAGTGGAAAATATTGTAATGAATTTCTGGAATTTGGTTTTCCATAATTATTCTTCACTTTTCTTCCAAGTTGTACCATCCCATATAAAAATGGAAATATAAATAATGAAAGTACACATTCAGTTTATTTGAGTGCTTCTAAAATGGACTTCATTGATATTGTTGGAAGAATACTATCATTGTCATTTGTTGCAACAAGAAATGATGAATCAAAATTGTATGGAAAGGATTTATGTTTGACCAGTGTAAAATTTCCCTTAATTGAAATACTAGATGATGATCCATCCCTAATAGTTTTATGCGATGTGAAATGATCATCTCACTATGCATTTTTATATACAAGCATTGTATGCAATTGTCAAAGCTTTGAAGTAGATGTCCTAGAAAAGTATTTTCTTAGTGGAGTGCAAGACAAAGGATGTTTTGTTAAAAAAATTTTCTAGTAAACAAAACATGCAAATTATTTGTGTCAAATGTATCTCAGTTCAGAGACGCCATAGTGGAGTTTAAGTACTCTTAAACTATTAAATCAAAAGTTCTTTTGAAACATTCTATGGAAAATCAAAGAAACAAAATGAAGAGCTAATCCAACTATTTGAAGAACAAGAGAATGGGCCTAAGGAAGGGATTATCAAATTAAAAACATAAGTAGAAGAGGGAAGAAAGGTTGAATAAGGAATGAGGAAGTTGTCTATGGAAAATGAAGATCAATGTCAAATTTTGGAGGCTGAGGTAAGTGTCGTAAAAGGTAAATTAATAGAAAAGGACAAACACTTGAAATTCCATGATATTACCAAGATATTGGACAACCTTCTTAACACTCAAAGATCCCCCTTCATAAAATCAAGCCTTGGTTTTCATGAAACTATTAAAGTAGAATCTAGTTCTTAGTCTTGCACAAGAAAAATTGAGGATAACAAAGCAAATGCTAAAAAACCTAGTAAATATTTGAGAATCCAACCATAACAATAACCAAGGAAAGTGATCATTCAAAAGAAATCATTTTCTTCCAATAATAGAGACATCAATTGATTCTCACCTTAGGTAAATAACATTGAATGTTTTATCTTCCATAACTATGGACACATTGCATCCAATTGTAAAAGAAAATTGTTTAGATCTCAATTGAATAATTACTCCACAGGAAGATTATCAGTTCTGAGGTATTCAATACTCTTTCAATGATATTGTTTCATATACAATGTAACTGGTCAAAAAGCTATAAAGTGAAATAAGAGAAATATGAAGAAAAAATATTATGATTCTCTTGCTCCCTTCTATGGTCATGTGAGACAATATACTTGTAACATGTTTGGGAATGTAGCAAAAGAATGCAGGAACAAGACAATGGATTCACATAGACAACAATATAGTTTTCTCCAAGGCAAGCAACTAGACAAGAATAGATCCACCAACACTTTTCATATTAAGAAAACGAAATAAGAAAAAGTAAAGTGTGGTCTTGCTCTATGTTCATTTGAAGAATAAGATCAGTAGCACATGGATAGTTGATGCTCTCATCACATGTATGTAAATAAGAGAAAATTTATCTCTCTTAATAAAAACAAGAATGGTAAGATTATTCTTGTAAATGGTACATCTACAAAGGTATTAGGTAGGGGTAATGCTAATGTTGATATTAATAATATATAAGAAGCTAATATATTATTGTTTTATGGGCTAAAGGATAACATTATAAGTGTAGGTCAAATATCTGATAAGGGGAATGCAATTGTATTTACTTCAACTGGATGAAAATTTATAAAAGAAGACACTGGAAAAAATATAGCAAAATGATTCATAAATGAAGATAAATTGTATCTGCTAAAGAAGAATCTAGGAAAAAATAAGAGGTCTAGCTCCTCTTCTCCTGATTCAAAATAAAAGAAGAGAAGCCCCACTATAGTATATTGTACTGAACACATGTTTCTAACAAGGACAGTAGAAGTAAATGTGAGGTACATATCGTCATGGAAGATATATGATGACTATTAGATCCATAGGATCAATTTTATGAAACAAGTGCATGATATCAAGGGGCGGCATGCATGTGTAACTTGACGATGATTTCGTTGTTATTAATTTTGGTCAGAATTTATGTTACTGGTGTTGCATCTGATGAAGTGATTGTAACCAGGAACAAACATGACATGTTTAGGGGGATTTGTGGGCGTGGAACTCAATAATTCATATTCTGTACACATTTCTTATGAAGGACAATCACATATGCACATATTTCTCGACTTAGATAGTCATGTATGTTCTCATGTGGTAATAAAGAAGTGACCCAAATTTAAGGGGTGCTTCTCATATGCTTCCATCATTTCGTTATTCACAATATGGTTTTGACATTGGTTTGTTGCACTTTGTTGGTGATGACCTTATGCTTATTAGGAATGTATGAAAGAGTATTGGTTCATAGCGAGTAATGAGTTTTTGTAAAGTCTTATTACTATTTTTGATATATCGCTATGCTGTTGGTGAGAATGATATAATGTGATCAGAATTGATGTTGAAAAGTTGGCACAGGTTCAAGGGGAGCACATTCTATGCTTCAATTGGTTCATTGTTGGCATTATTGATGTTGTATATAAACATGGTCATGATTATTAATATTCTCATCAGTTTTATTTCATTGCCCACTACTGGAAAATATATGTGTTGTTGTCGCTATGTCATGGGTTATTATTGAGCAAGAAAAAAAGTAACCCTAATGCATAAAATACAAAAGTGGGATGAAGAGGGAGTACCCATAGGTCCTACGTTTGAATTCATTTATGTAGGGTTCAAACCCTTTGCTTCCTCCAAAGCTTCAAAACCTACAACAAATTCCAGAGAATCATATATACTAGCATTAGTTCAAAGCATGTTCAAGATATGAATGTTAGATCATATAAGCACAAGGATATAAATAATGAAATCATACATAATTAGATCATAACATGAGTTAAAGCAATAAGATCATAACATTCAAGAACGGGACAAAGCTTCTTTATTGATATCAGCAAAGTAATGTGGAAAAATACAACCTGATTAGACCATGGCTCCAAGTGAAACCTTCCTCCAGATCAGTCCAATCGAAGCCTTGAATATCATCTTTCAAGTGGATACACATATATGTCATATGAAGGAGATGAACATCTCTATGAGGAAACAAGGGTTTCCTATAACTGGGAATGCAGGAGACACAAGGAAACTCTTACTTGATCAGGGACCAATTGACTATAATCTAAATATCCTATCTCTCCTCCTTTTAGTCCATCCCATAAGTGTATTTATACCACCCAAAAATAGTTGTTTCAGTTGCGATGCAGTTAGAATACAAGACCTTGTATGTGGGATTCCAGTGTAACTGATCCGGATCTTGGGGGGGAGGCCTCCAAGATCTAAAAAGTTGAAATAGATCTGACAAGATCTGCAAAATTAGAATGCCAGAAAAAAAGAGAGAACACAAAGAAAATAAAACCACAAAGAAACTTGTTTTATTAAAGCAGAGAATAACTGTGGAAGCTACATTGTGGCAAACAATCTGTCCTTTTACAAAGTGAGGCTTGTTATTTATAGCCTTTTTTGAGATACAATACCATAGGTGTAGATACCATAGGCCAATACCATGGGTAGATACCACTTACAATACCATGGGTAAATCCCATGTGTGGATGAATACCATGGGTGGATACATACCATGGGTCACTTACAATACCATGGGCGAATAAATATCATGGGTGGATGAATATCATGGGTTTATTCCATTTACAATACCATGGGTAAATTCCATGGGTGGATGGATAATATAGGTAGATGAATACCATGAGTTGATGCCATTTTCCATTCGGATCATTCCTCCCTCCTTAAGAAGCAATGGTCCCCATTGCGTGAAGTTCCCTCCTGAGAAGCCTTTGTTGAATATGAAGAGCCACTGAAGAGAAGAGTTTTATGTAGTTAACCCATAACCGTGATGAACAAAGATCCGAGGATAGAGATACCCTGTAATGCTTGTGACCAACTGTGATATTGACAGTGTGCGGCCTGGCAAATGGACTTCGATGAAGTGGGGGTTTGTG
Organism: Pinus albicaulis; assembly: GCA_034641835.2. Lineage (NCBI taxonomy): Eukaryota > Viridiplantae > Streptophyta > Pinopsida > Pinales > Pinaceae > Pinus > Pinus albicaulis. The sequence continues at coordinate 995,719,292 of CM076579.1, forward strand.
GATGAACCAAAACCAAATGAACGAAGATCCAAGGATAGAGATACCCTGTAATGTTTGTGACCAACTGTGTGACTAACAGTGTGCGGCCTAGCAAATGGACTTCGATGAAAATGATTTTGTGCGGTTGACCCATAACTATGATGCTGATTGTTGATGAAGTAGCAGGTGCCTACATAGCTTGGGGTGGGAGGGCACGTCTCCAAATAACCCAAGCTGAATGCTGCTATGATGAAACTAATGAAGGTGAAGCAGGCGCCTACTAAAGCAGGGTGGGAGGGCACGTCTCCAAAGGGAACCCGCTTCGAATGCTGCTCCAGATTTAAAATGAGCATAACTTGGTCAATATAACTCAGCATATTTATTATAACCTGTTTTTGGAAATGGAATGATCATTCTGCATCTTCTCATATGTTTGAAACCACTATCTAAAGACTCTAGACTCTCAGATTCGCGCTGGAACTGTCTCGTCGTCACAAAATTTCTGAAAAAATAGTTGATTTTAAATCAACGATAACTCCCACATCCGGACTCCGATTCGACCGATTTTTTTTTTGAAATTGGGTGATTTTTCAAGAGGAGCTCAGATCTATATCCATTCCTCTGAAGTTTTGCACTGAAAATTTTGAAAAATGACAGGAGAGCCGCCGTCCATGAATTGTCGTCAGAAAAATTGCTTCAACATTGCTGATTTTGAATCAGCGATATTTCCCTCATCCGAACTCCAAATTGGCCGATTTTTTTTTTGAATTTGAGTATTTTTTCACAAGGAATCCAGATCTGGTCTTTGTTTTTGTAAAATTTTCACCAAAATTTTCATATCAGATCTGAAAACTCGCCGCCCTAAAAAATTCATGGATTTTGTTGAAGATTGCTGCAAAACATTGAAACTCAAATATGTTCCAAACCCTCATTCCCATGGAGGCGTAACCTGAATCTGATACCACTGATCCGGATCTTGGGGGGGAGGCCTCCAAGATCTAAAAAGTTGAAATAGATCTGACAAGATCTGCAAAATTAGAATGCCAGAAAAAAAGAGAACCTGAAAATAAAACCACAAAGAAACTTGTTTTATTAAAACGAGAGAATAAGCTGTAGAAGCTACATTGTGGCAGACAATCTGTCCTTTTACAAAGTGAGGCTTATTATTTATAGCCTTTTTTGAGATACAATACCATATGTGTAGATACCATAGGCCAATACCATGGGTAGATACCACTTACAATACCATAGGTAAATCCCATGTGTGGATGAATACTATGGGTGAATACATACCATGGGTCACTTACAATACCATGGGTGAATAAATATCATGGGTGGATGAATACCATGGGTTTATTCCATTTACAATACCATGGGTAAATTCCATGGGTGGATGGATAATATAGGTAGATGAATACCATGAGTTGATGCCATTTTCCATTCGGATCAGTAACCCATACACCTCGCCAAAAAAATAGGATTTTTATATTTTTTTCATATTTGAAATTATATACGCGGGTTGGGTATAGATGGACCCACGTGTGTACGCGTTTTTTTAAGGGAAGAGTTGCATATGGAATTTAAAATAGTTTTTTTTCATAAAGTGATGAAGTATAAAGTGAAACGGATGCCCGAGGCCATAACTCATAGCATCAAGTCTATAGGGGTGCTGAATGATGCTATAACACTTGAATTGCATGTGATGAAGTTATGGATGGTACCTTATTTCTATAATTGTATAAATCAATCTTCGTGATGTACTTGATGAGGAGAATATATATGTATACCATGCTTGCTGCTATGGAGTGTTTGATGTTAGACATGCTGGTGATCAGTCTTCTTGCATCCCTCATTGTTGATTGACATATTTATTTATAATAAGGATATATATATTTTGTTGATCAGTTCCATCCTAATTAAATGGATTGCGATATTGGAGGTCCTCTCTGTTTTCACACAAGTTGTTGATACTTGGAGAGAGTATGTTGGTTGATATGTTTCCTATGGTGTTTTGTTCCAAGAGATTGAATTACTATTGTTGCTTGAAAATCATGGCTCTTTCTATATATGGAGAGAGTGTGTTGACATTGATGGCATGATGTCAATGGGATGTGTTTCTCTATTATAAAATTTTTGTGTTGCTACTAATGTTGCTTGGATGCATTATATAACTAGCCATTTATTGATGATATTAAATACACTAATGATACACTTTCTTATCTACATGATGATATATTACTTCTTGATGATGAGGATGTTCATGCTGCTATCATTATGTCATGTTACAGATGCCTATGTGGTGCATGGTGGTTGATGATGATTATCATGGTTTTTATACACATAGCGTAAATTGTTTCTCATGGATGCCATATCATTGTATAGGGATTGCATTGAGTAAATCACACTTGTGTGCACTCTTAAAAATTATGCATCATTATTGTTTTATTTTGTTGGTGTATTGGTCATGAAATACTCATGTTGCAATAATTATCAAATTCAGTCATGTATGGGCTATTGGGATCAAGTCATGTCATGTATGTAACCCAATTAATTTGGGTGATTGATGTAAACATGGGATAATATATTCATTGGTTATAAGACAGGTAATATTTGTTTGGAAACATTGTACTTATATTGCATATCTCTAGACGGTCTATCATATGATCAAGGGGAGAATGGCCAATATGAAAATTTCATGTTTATATCAGTATATAAACTTTATTCTATTGAGCATGATAGGGATAATACTTCATTCAACTTGGTTGCACCATTTTCCCTTAATGTCAAAAGGGGCGAGAAGACTTGGTATTTGCGAGAGATTTCCATAAAGTCCAAAAGGGAAGATTGTTGGCCTTATGGCTAATGTGTTGCCTTGATGGAAACCTACATGTCAAATATGTCCTTGATGTCAACTTGGTTATAATATGATTATTATGGAAATAATGGAGATGACAAGAATATTGGTACATGTATTGGAGAAATGAGGAAGTGCATTGGAAACGTTCTTACATATTTCAAATGAAAATGTGAAGTTTGGAAAATATATGCGACCCCTATAAAGAAGAATCACATACATAAGTAGGTTTAATAAACAGAAGTCATGTACATCATACTAACCATTGAAAATATAAAACCATGAGTTATTACCATAGTAATCACTTATAGTATTGTGTCAACAATGTCTATTTGATCTCGTCAACAATTGCCAACAACATTACCAAGGGAATTTCCTGTGGTATTGGCAAGGAAAATGGATAAGGAGAAGGAGATCAAGGATTTATGTGTGCATTTGATGGATAACATCTCTTAGATCAGTGGTTGGAACATTGGTATTGGTATTGGTATTTAATGATTCAATTTGGCATTTAGTTGGTATATTATTATTGATCATAATGTTGGGTGTGGGTCCACTTTGAAAATTTGATAAAAGATGGCCTACATGTTATGATGTGTATTTGAGACAGGTGGATCCAGTATGAAATATTATGAAACATCGTCCACAGAGGTGTTTAGGGTTGGAGCATTCAGTGTGGGAGTCATAGCTTCCTTCTAGTGGTAGTTGATAAACTTGTTGAGGGAGAATGAGCTTACTTTAGGTAGGAGTGGATAAAATTAATTAGGGGGTTGTTGCTCCCTTCAATTCGGTGATGGAGAACGATTGGATTTTGTAGGCTCCTGCAAGTAGGAGCCTTCCTTCTGGTAAGAGTATGCACCAGTACATAGTTGTAAGAATAATTTTTATTTATAATAAATTAAGAAGACATAGAAGACAACAACGATGGTTTTCTCTCGCATTTGGTTTCCACATAAAATCTTGGTGTCCATATGGGTTAATGTTTTTCTTATGTGTTATGATTTATTTTCTCTTTACTACTCATGGTTACTACATATTGAATGACTAAAGAAATAATGACGCAATGGTTAAATTAAATCATTGATGGAATTTGTGAAAAAATAGTAATCTACATATACATGGTTTAAATTCAATGAGGATGCGTACACATGTTGGTTGTCTGATTAAAAATTGCATTTACCTTCATGAATTTGAATTGACGGCTAAGTGAGATAAAAATACTGATTCACTGCCCCCAACCCCCCAAGTATTTTCCCTAACATGTGTTTGGTTACTTGGAATCTTCTCACTGGGAGAAATACTTACAAATAAGATCAAGCCTATTGAATAGAAAAGAAATTTTGACTTCTGAAAACACAAGTTCTCATTTCCACTGTAAAGTGGAAGTGATCAATCTATGTTGATTTTTCTAGGGAAAATATTGTAATGAATTTCCGGAATTTGGTTTTCCATAATTATTCTTCACTTTTCTTCCAAGTTGTACCATCCCATATAAAAATGAAAATATAAATAATGAAAGTACACCTTTAGTTTATTTGAGTGCTTCTAAAATGGACTTCATTGATATTGTTGGAAGAAGACTGTCATTGTCATTTGTTGCAACAAGAAATGATGAACCAAAATTGTATGGAAAGGATTAATTTCCCTTAATTGAAAGAATAGATGATGATCCATCCCTAAGAGTTTTATGCAATGTGAAATGATCATCTCACTATCCATTTGTATATACAAGCATTGTATGCAATTGTCAAAGCTTTGAAGTAGATGTCCTGGAAAAGTATTTTCTTAGTGGAGTGCAAGACAAAGGATGTTTTGTTAAAACTTTTTCTAGTAAACACAACATGCAAATTATTTGTGTCAAATGTATCTCTCAGAGAATCCATAGTGGAGTTTAAGTACTCTTAAACTATTAAATCAAAATTTATTTTGACACATTCTATGGATGTTAAGTTTTTCATGTTGACATTTTTAATGCAGTTGCATACGTCCAAAGAAGAGACTATCGATGTTTTGGAACTGATTGGAAAGGTATATGCACAATGATTAAAAGTGATAGGATTTTGGCGAAATGTATTTTTTGAAGCTTCAACTTTGGAGATTCTACGTTTAGATATGGTTTCATGCAACAATTCAGTAATCCTCTTGAATTTCTTTTCAAAGAGTCATCTCATCCAAGAATTGATGTACATTTATGCATAAGCGGGATACGAGTATCAGTGAAGCCTCAATTTTTGTGCCTTATATTGATACTTGAATTCACTTATTTTCTTCAAGTGAACTTGTTGTTTTTACTATTATCTACATTCAATCATCCTCAAGAAACAAATATAGTAGAAGGTGGAGATTCTGAGAGTATGCACCATGATTAGCTTTCAATGAAGTTGATTGCGAGTAGGATCATATGTAAACCAGAATAAATATGTGATTTTGAATTGTAACCATGTGACTCAAAACCAAGTGTAGTTGTTGGCATCACAAAGGAGTTTGTATTTTCGGGTCGTCTTAATAATCTTTGCATGTCATTTTGTGCAGTAAAGGCATTAGTTGATGTGACAACACCTGAAGAGTTTGTTCAAGATGACGCTGAAGTAAGGATGCTAACATTATTTGATCACAAAGAAGTGGTTTCTAACTACTGATTATGCGAAAGGAATTAGTTGTCATGTAATGTTTGATGTTCTCGCAAGAGTAACATCTTATTGGAGTTGTCTACTGACGTAACAGAATAGTCTGAGGACACTTTTTTGTCGGAATCTGGTAATTTTCTTTCAAAAATGCAGGTATTTGGAGTGTTTGAATTGAATTTTTGATGGTGGAAATGGATTCAGCAACATAAAAAACCCTTAGGGCACCCAAAATACCGAAATTTAACGACTGTAATCCAAATTTTCAAAAATCTTTACCAGAATTTTTCATAATCTTACCCGAATTTCTGGATTATTCTGTAAGTTTTTTTAGACTACCACTATCTTGATTAATATTTGAAGGTGCCACTTGAAAAAACAATCCAACAGAGTGTTCTCGTGCTTGTTGATATGGCACATTACCTGCATCCGAAGTACATGGATAAGCATGAACAAAATTATAAAGCCCAACAGATCGAACTTCCATAAATGGAATAACTTCTAAAATCCATACAATGTTGTTGCTTAGTTTCGACTTAAATTGTAATGTCTGAAACTTCAATCTAGACATACCATTACAAAAAATGTAGGGGTCTTTAAACATCATATTTCAAAATTTTTTTATGAACAAATGAAGATAACTTTCAAAAAAATGCGTTTTGGGGTTTTCTTTTGTAGAAGGACGTCAATTGAGCTTCACGTGAGAGGTTTCTAGAAATTGAGAGTGGTTTAAGAGATTTTTCAATTTCTTCTAGAAGATACGTGACCAGCATCAACAAATGACTGCAAAAAGTAATTTTGTTTTTGAACGATTAAGATAAATGGTGAATATTGGTCGACATCCAATGGTTGACCAAATTGATGGATTTTTGTTGGGTTAATTAAATCGAAGTTTAAATGTCATGCAACCATTAGGAAGTGGTTTGAACAAACCACCCATCTCAAAATCGACGACCTGTATTAATTCTGACGGTACCCCTCCTCATTTCCAGAAACTGCCAAGGAACCATAGGGAAGTGGTGTGTGGTTTACCAAAACCAAAAATGGTTTATGAAGAGTGGATGACGGAAGACTAGCCCATGACACCAATTTTGTTTTATATTATTATGACAGCACGAAAGTCCAAAATGCAGTTTGACACTACAAAGGGACATGCTTTTATTTTGTAAAGGGGAAATTTATTTTTAATATATATATATATATATATATTTTGTAATTTATTATTACTATTATTATCTAATTTTAAGGTCACATTCAAGCCAGATACTAAATTGGTGTATGAGACTCTCTTGTTTGTGAGACAATGGACCCACCACTGCCAGGGATTTAACTGCTAATTCTACAAAGACATACATACTCTACCCCACTCTAGTTTTGAACCTGTGACATTTTATGAGGAAAAAAATTCTCTTAACCATTAGGTCTACTCAAGCTGTATAAAATTTATTAAAAAAAAAATCATAACTAAAGAGCCAATTTTAAAACTGACAAAAATAGCTAGTCTTAGGAAAAAAAAAAAAAAGTCTAAAAAACACATTTTGTAGGGGGTTCAAATACTCTCCAATTTTTGGATTTTTAACTGTGTAACATTAAATATTATTTGGATAAATGATAAATTTTGAAGCTGAGTAATTCCAAATTTTTGGTGTTTTGCAATATGTGGCATTTCTTTCTTGCAATGTTCTTTTCACTTCTTAAGATTTATGTAGATTTATTGATGTTACAACTTGTAGCATAAAATAATTATTCCTTTTTCAAGAGGCATTAATGAGTGCTCCATTAACTTCAACACTATCATTTTCCTTTGTTTACTCCGTTACATTCATTGTTTTCAATATTGAATTCCATTAGGCCCAAATTAAAACCATGCTCATCCTTCAAATTCCTATTCTTATCCTAGTCATTTAGAAGTCTATAATCATCAAAGTCTATAATCATCAAGAAAAGGCCAATCTACTGAGATTTCATTAGTCTCCGAGACTAAGTAGGTATTGCACCATTGATTAATTGATTACTTGATCTCTAGGCATTAAATATTTTAAAAAATCTAAACATATTTGTGGATGTTCTCGGCATTAGTTTCCTTGCATCTAGGAATTGTCTCTAGGGAGACAACAACAGTTACATTGTCTTAAAAGCATATCACATTTTTGAGGCATCGATCATATTCTTGGCATAAATGGGCCAGTTACATCCATTTGGACCCCCTTACACATGCCATGTGTCACACACTAGAATGTTCTCCTATTTTTTGAATATTTGAGTTGATTCTCATTACTATCGAAGGCCCACACACACACATGGAGTATTTTAAAGCTAATTTGATGATATGGATCACACCTGATTGAAGTGTCACCTCACTAATACGACATGGAACTAACTTAAAATGGTTTTATGATGAAAATAAGACTTAAAAGCATTATTTGAATATTAAATATCCCAAAAAGGAAAGTTGTCCACCTAAAGAGGGATTTATTTCACTTATGGAGAGGTCATTGGTCCTATTCTAGATAGACATCAAAATAAATTCAACAAATGGGCATTAATTGCACCTAAATGATGCATCCCAAACACATTACAAGTAGAACATTACACTCCTAAAGCAAATTCGTTCTCTTCTAAGTTTGGCATCACTTTGCTTCTTGGGGGTTTTATGACTAGTTTTTGGACTTGGAAAGTCATTCCATGCTTATGGAAGCTCTTTTACCTAAGTTATGGGCATGTGAATTCATTTAAGACATATTTTGAAGGTTAATAAGCATTATTTGAGGCTTTCATGAAGCTATTTTGGAGGATTCTACCCACTTCAAAATATTTTTTTACCTGTTTTATGAGTGTTTCAAACATGTAAAATCATCATTCAATTGTATTCTGACTTACCCTCCATAATTTGTGGATGACAAGTCACTTTTGAATAAATCCTTAGGCTATACTTAAAGAATAAATAATGAGGAGCTGTTAGCCTCATACTTAAAAAAATGCCCTCATCGCATTCCAAATTGTTGTGAATTGTTTGAGAATGTTTTATAAGTCATTAATAGAAGATATTTATTTGGAGTTTTTGTGTAAAATCCTTTGAGCTCTCTCTCTCTCTCTCTCTTCAAGATATATTTGTAGATAATTCAAGACTTCTACTATCTAGAAAAATAGATTTATTGAGAGATAATGTTTTGTCACTTGGAAGGAGGAGGTTCGAAGTTTGTTACTCAAATATTCTTCTTATTTCGTGTGGTAAGTGATTATTCTCTTGTTAGTTAGCTTTTTTTAATTCTTCTTAATAAGGTTTGTGGTATTATTTTCCATTCCATTGTTGATTTTGTTAGTGAATGTTATTCCCTTTGAGGAAAATTTTCTTGTAGGGCCTTGGTTTTCATAGCCTATCTTGATTATACAAGGGATTGCTTGGTTTTTTTTACCCGAATTCTTCATTCTAATCCATAAACATAGAAATACAAACTTTCAAGTGATATCTTACTTGAATTCATAAATGCAAAGTGGAAATAGGAAATTTAAGCTCTATCCCAACAAATAATAAAAAACCCAAGAAAAAACCTATTCCTTTCTCTTATGCCTTTAAAAATAAAAAAATACAATAAAATAAAATCAAGCCATTAAAAAATATTTATTTATTGTTTAGAGCAAATTTCATGGATTGTTTTCTTAATCAACAATTTTGTTCAAGGGCTTATGATTAATTGTTCATTTCTAATCCCAATTTGGAAAAGTATCACTACATTTATGCTAAAGGTTTTATCTAACATCTTATGGGTTGATTTAAGGATTTTACTAAATCTAGAAATTGATTACAACAAAACAAATCAAATTTGGTGAAATCGTAAAACTAGATTTTATTCCATAAAGATGCATTATAACCCTACCTGAGCTCCTATTTCATTATTAGATTATTATTAGGGGTTATTGAACACATTATACTAGTGAAATCATTCTCTTAAGTGATTTTCATTCTATATTTTTCAATATGGAGAATTTTGGGCAAAACCCTAGGTGGATTCACACCCCTTTTATACAAGTTTGTGATAATTTATAATTTATTTAAAAATAGAACTTGCATTTTATCATTTTTGTGTTACTTTTACACATATATTTCGTTTGGCTAGCCCAGGTTTCTAACATCCATCATTAAAATTGTTCTTCAACACTCTTAGGTGGCTTTTCCTCTTCCAAAATCTATATTTTATGTGTTTTCTATTATAAATCAAATTCTATAAATTTTGAACAATAATAAGATTTTTGATTTTGCAGCTCATATAATCAAGAGGTAACCTTATAATATCATTTTTCATTTATTTGTGCAATTTTACATCACTCTTGAACAGAAAAAGGTATACTCGCTTTTAACTTAAACAACAATTTCATTGTGCTTCTTTATATTTATGTTGTAGCATATCATATAACATATTTTAACACTTGATAATTAGCTTCTAATTCTTTTGAACAAGTGGTGATTAATTCCCTAGCTCTTCATTGAATAAAATTAAGCTAATTTATCACATTATTGGAATTAGTCTATCTAATTTATATTGAGGTGTTTATTAGTGAAGTGAATTGCTTAGTGCTTAGAATGCTATATACTTTGTAAGTTTTCTTCACAAGTTTGGATATCCCCCTGGCTTTGAAGAACTACCTTAAAGTGAAGGGAAGATTGTATTGAGGTGATAATGGTACATTTTACAAGTGTGCTTACCCTCATAGCATAAATGTCAGGAAATTCATAAAAGATGCTAATTCAAATGATAGCAATTTAAATATACTAGTTCAAAAAATTGCCAACTTTAATTTTATACTATATTTAGTTTCATATGCATGTTAACCAAAGTGGTTTGGATTCATGGTGATATTGCCACCCAACTTGCTTTTAATATTGATTGACTTTGTTTAGTATGGTTTGTACGATATCATATCATTCGAGGCAGGTTTTCTTGTTAGCAACACTATGTGATCCTTGGTGGCAACAACGATTGTATGTTCTAGTCACAAATCCCCCCCTAACAAATAATAATAATAATAATTAATTTTAAAAAATAATCAGTTTTATATTGTGTTTTTTATTAATTAAGAAGATTAAGAAAATTAAATATGATGAACAAGTAGATACCTAAAACATGTTGGTAGTGATGTATAAAAAGTATACAAGGAGGTGGTTAATGGGATAAGAATAATTGAATTATAGGAGGAGATATTCCAAAAACAATGTGCATCAATCATGTCTAATCATTTTTTTTCTTAATGTGTAATTAGAGAGCTTAATTAACACATGAAATACTAATTTTGTAATGTACACAACCATGAAGATCATTTTATGGACATGGGTATCCTAACAAAAAGTATTCTTTTGACCATCTCCAATATTCCTTTTGCAGTCACTATCCTCTCTACTTATCTAGAGCTTTCTAATGATATAAATTTCAATTCATTGTAAGCTATAGGTACAAAGTTATGTCCCTTAGAATATTTTCTAGTTTATGACATTGTAGCATCCATACAATTGAAAAATGAACGACCTGTGTCATTTGTCAGCACTGCATTATGCCATGTCATTCAACATGTGGCTAATATATGGAAATCCTTCATCCATGTGTTCCCACTATAATATACTGCCTCCATTGACTGGACACATGGTTTTCCAAGTCAACATATCGATGCAGGTTTTTCATTTAATCCACTTTGTTAAAATATCTATACATTCAATTTGGATCTCTAGATATACAAAACATCTGCCATTTGGAGTTCGAATAGTTCCAATTAAATAAATAACTGGATTTGGATATATAGATTCCCATATATAAAGAATTCACTCATTTGGATAAATCTCAAAATCCCATTTTCTGAAACAGATGGATCCTAGAATCCAAATCATTATTTCCACATCATCCTCTACATTAGGTCATTGTCATCCTCCTTGCACATCCATATATTAGATCTCTAGATATTTGGGCTGTCCAATATTTAGGAAAACCGAAAATCCCATTGAACAAAACTATTGGATTCCAAAATTTTTGTCTTCACGAAATCATCCATAAGGGACATCAACACCATCATGCCTTTCGTGCCACATCAACATGCCATGCCAAAATGCCATCTCATTCTTCCACTATCAAATTCTATATCTTTCATATATGAATATTTTGTCAACATATGGGAAAACTATGATGGAAAATGTAACTATTGGACTCAAAATCTTCTAGATCCATGTGGATTCTATTAGATAACAAGGAAGTTCGTGGTAACCAATGGATGGGTGATTTTTCAAGGTCTCCTTCATCTTATTAATGTATACTGTTGGATTTTTATCTATCTGGATAACTGGATAACACAATAATCCACAGTTTATTGGAATTTTCCCCTTTTAGTCCCTTATGGCTAGGACCACGAACATGAACCCTTGCCCTCGCTAACACATATGACTAGGAGATGTGGCTAAAAGCTATCATCCCTAAATTTTTGAAAATTACATTTTTCAATAGGGGTTTTTAAACCTACTCATTATTGAATAAGTCAAATTTTATGGGGCCATATTTTCCCTAATTCCTCCGAAGGAATGCAAATCATACTTAGCCTAAAAAGTATCCAAGACTCAAGAAGTCAAGCCATTTATCAGACAAATTCCATGAGGAAAATGAGGCCATATGCCACTTATTAATTCCCCCCATTTAAGTGAAGCCTTTCACTCTTTCCCAATTAGACAACACAAATATTCAAACCCTTACAATTTCAACTAGAGAGATTAGAATTATGGCCAATTTCTAGACTAAAACTTATCCTCATGAAGTGTTTATCAACTAAATAATCAATCATACATATATGTGTATATATTTCATAGATTTTATGACAACCCAAGGTACTCTTATAAGTTGTACAAATATATTTATGAGAAATGTAACATCCCTCATTTTAACCCTGTTTTTGTAATGTGAAATTATGAATGAAATGCAAGTGTAGAGAACCGTGGTTGGATGATATGTTCATTAAGCGTTTAAAATTAATAAAATACAAACTAAAGAAAGGAATTCCTTATAGATCCATATCCTCAGGGAATATTTCTTGCTTGCATGCCTTAGAAGCCATGACCTAGTTGAAATAAACTGTGAAGCCATTGATTGTAGACCAACGAAATTGTATGGGATTTTTGAGAATTAATGAGATTGGATTGGGGTGGTGAGGGGCATGGGAAAATTATCGTTCCCCCTTGTAGATCAAGGAGAAAATGGAAAAAAAATAGGGAATTTACCAATTTCCTAAGTGGATCGAAGAGCCAATGAAGTTTTTTTTTTCTGATACATGAAGGGACACAAAGGAAGAAATGTATATGAAAATCAAAGAAGAAACAAAGTTTTTCCATATTTGGTTGATCTATCTAGATTTGTTCATATGAAATAGATCTTTCGTGTTCACTTGAGGTTGTTCATGGGTTAGTCCTTGTTTTGGTCAATGGTTTCTTCTTGTGGAGGTTGGTATTTTTGTTGGTCATTTGAGAGAATTGGCTTTCCCTCTCATTTGTTGGTGTTGGTACATGCTTCTTTTTCATTCTATTTTAGGACAGAGGAAACTCAAGGTTGAGTGTGGATAGCATGGATCTATGGAGAATGATATTAGAAGACAAAAATATTTTTGGAACTAAGTGTTTAACCTAATGTTTGATTTGAACTACTAATTGAGAATTAGGTAAAGCCTTGTGAATGAGATTATGGGAGTGAGTGGGTCACTGTGGTGCTTACCATTAGGGGGAAGTTTATAAAGCACTTGGACAATGTACTTCACTTTCCGAGAGTTTAATCAAGCCACTGATGTGAATTATCCTTGAGCAAGAATCCCCTTAGACTTTGGATTTGGCTCAAGGCTGCTCAACTGCAATAAAGTTGCAGTGCCGCTGGCCTATGTTTAGGTGGAGAGTGGAAGTCCTTGCTTTAGTTTCCTACCATATTAACATATTTAGATAAGTCAAATGTAATGATATGGTTAATTTAGGAATTGTGATGTTTCATAAATTGCATATGTTTGGTATGAGCTCTTATATATTTTTGAATGCTATTGAATACCTGGATGGTGAAGGTAATTTTTATTTCCATGGTTGGAATAATGTCTTATATGTTATGAATATGATAAATGAATGGACTATACTATCCAATGTTGGAACCATGATTAATGTAATAAATTTTATACCTACACTTACCCCTTGATTTTTATGGTTCGGGAATATAATAACTTTTTCTATCACCTAACTTATAATTTTTATGAATGGTATGAAATCCCTCTTGTTCTATTATAATAATTGTATACTTGAATTAATTTGAATTAATACACACATGCCCTTGAGATTTCCTACCTATTCTTCTACGAGTTAGTGGAATTGGAATGACTTGTGCATTTTCTCCTTGTAGTGTAATGTAGTTGGTGCATGTTATGGTGTTGAAGCCTTACCCCTCCTTATTTAAAAAATGCGATTGTGTTGGGTGTCAAGGTGCCAACCCTATTATCTCTAATTATCTTGTATAGGCTGAGGGGCCAAGAAATCAATGCTTGGTATTGGTTATCATGCCCATATATGGATATTTGGGGTACTTTTCCCTTGCATGCATTAGTTGGGAATAGAGGTCTTAGGACCTTGGGAATTCCAGTTTCAACACGTAAAGAAGTGAAAAAAGGGAAATTTCCCCTCTCTATCTCTTTAACATTCTTAATACGGCGTCATGATCTCCCATCAATACTAGAAAAGTGACAATATTGAATACATAATTTTGTGGAAAGAGTCGATGCTGTGAGTCATTGGAAAAAATTTGTTCCAAGTAAACCATGCCGAGTAGTCCACATAATGGATTTTTTCCATTGGCTTATCAACCTCGGGCTGCAAAATAGAATATGCATAAAAAAAGGAAGAGATTGGGATCAAGGTGGAACCCTAGTTACTTGAAATTTACAACCGATCCATCAAACCCCACAAAAAATCACATGAGCCTCACATGGATATGTTGATATGGACAGGTCGATATTGGCCTTCAACTATCATTCATAAAACACACATGTATGAGACGAGGTAACATATTTCAAGGTCGAGGTGATGTATGTTGGGACCTGACAAGATGTGGCTTGGGGGTGGGCCCTACCAGGTAGTCAGTCTTCGGGTCATTATATCTATGGATATGGGACAACCTACAATTAGGAGTCTAACTTGGGATGATGCAAGCAGGTGGATCCATTGGCCTTCAATCCTTTGGGCTATTATATAAGAATACAAGTGATTTGGGTCAATGGAACTTGGTTAGATTTGATTTAGGTCAAGATGGGGCCCATTAGACTCCTGGACCTTCAAGCCACAGGGTTAGAAGGAATATCATGTGGAAGGTGATGGGCCAATGAATGCTAGTCTAGTACAACATGGACTAGGGGGCTCCACTTTGGGAAGTGGGTCTTATTTGTTGGTTTTTCTCATTTAAAACATTATATGCACGAAATGACTGATCCGCCATAGCGTGGTCACCCTGTAGACCCACCCGATGATGGCATGTTAGTGCCACTTGGCACACCAATGATTACTTTGACCTTTTTAATGGGGCAAAATTCTAATGAACATAAATTAACCATATGGATTCTTATCGATCACACCCATTAAAGAGTTTGAAAAATTCAAAATCAGTCTTTCAATAAATTATATCAATTTTCTTAAATTTATTAGTGAACTCTTTAATACTTTCAATTTAGATGTTCTATGAAGAATCCTTACACTAAATCTTCACTCTAAGATTTGGTTCTTTACTCAAGCATCTGGATCCAATTTATAAATGAAATCCTCTACTCATATGCAATAGATTTAAGGAATATTTTTCCTATTTTTGGTTGACCCAACTTCCATGAAAATTAATCTATTTTACATCAACTAATATAATTAGAATGGCTCACAGGCATGCATAACTCCACAAAATGAAAATAACGTAGTTGGATGAAAATGTATACAACATTAAGCATATTTAACTTTCATAAGAGAGCATAGAAAATATGCACAATAATTTATACATAGAACACAAGTAGGCATAACCCCACAAAATGAAAATAACATAGTTGGATGAAAATGTATACAACATTAAGCATAATTAACTTCCATAAGATAGAATAGGAAATATGAACAAGAATTTATACATAGAATTGGAACACTTAACTCTATAAAATTCCACCGACTCACTATATACCTTTGAAGTTCCACCTAGCCATGGAATACACTACTCTAGAACTCTTTCTAGTGGGTCACCCATGAATTGGGTCTTTAACTCCATAAGGGAAAATGATCTCCTCTAGCCAACTACAGAAAGACAATATGCACCATTTAGGTATGAGGCTTCACACTAGTATAATAGTCCAACTATGAACCGGATTTATGCAAGAACGTAATAAAATACAGAAATAGACATAAACATAGAGATGCAGTGCAAATAATGCTTCATTTCATTAATATCAAATAACAGAAATATGCTTACACACATAATGGAAATAAACTAGCTAGGGTGCTGGTAGTGTATCTCTGAGAAGAGATATGGCAGCTACAGACCTCTGAACTTTGTTACAATGAGGCTCGAGGGCCTATTTATTATTGAAAAACAATGGAAAACTCCAAACATCCAAAAACCTAACCCTAGGAGATGAAACACCAAAACTATGGGCCCCGTTTGGGTAAATTGGTGTTTCAACTTCCCGGGGACGTAACTTTGGCATACGATCTCTGTTTGATGTGCTCAATAGCTTGTTAGAAATATATATCTAAGGAGTACAAATTTTGGTGTGAGGAAAATTAGTCCATGGACCCATGTTGCTCGCAGGTTTTCCAAAAAACTTCGTTTAGGGCCTCAAAACGGCTCCGGAAGTTTAAGACCTGAAAAACTGCTAAAAATAGTAAGTTGTGCTGCAACTTAAAAACTGAAAGAATTGATGGTGGGGGTTCAAATGGAATAGGTGGGTGGAGACCAATATCCACCTGGATCATTAAGGCCCCAAAACAGCTCCGGGAGTGCAGGACCCGAAAACCTGCTAAAAATAGTAAGTTGTGCTGAGAGTGAAAAGATGAAAGAATTGATGGTGCAGGTCCAAATGGAATAGGTGGGTGGCCACTGAAATCCACCTAGATCATTCCTCCATCCTTAGGAATAAATGGTCCCGATTGCGTTGAGACCCTCTCTGAGATGAGGCAAATTTTGTTGAAATGGCTATTATATTTGTCCAAGATGTCATGAACCTGCGGGCAAACATGATGGATGCATTTAGAAAATTTGATTTCTTTATCGACCTCAGATAGTACATGTGTGGATTCTGTATGTGTATTTTTAGGAGGTATGTCAACATCATGTGGCGGTGCGTTGGGGGTCAGATCAATGGATTTCTTGTCTTGACAGTGTAGAGGAACCTCAATGAGTGAGGAGAAAATTCCCTTGTATTCCTCCATGACTTTTTCCATTTGTTGCAGCCGTGCAGGGGAGCCCTATGTCGAGGTTGTGGCCACAATATTCTTCTTTCCCTGTGAGCGAGTTGTAAGGAAAATAAATTTGCTAGTTTGGGAAACAAACTTACTACGCTTTTTTGTAGTAGTAAAAGAGATGACAGGAGGTGATACTACCTCTGCTATCTAATACAAGTTATTTCCCAAAGTAATAATAACAGCACGAGGCCTAGACTCATACACAACATGTCGCCTCCACAAGTATGGTTGGCCCAATAATACATCAGCTACAAAAAGAGGAGCAACATCACACAATACCTCATCCATGAATAGCTTGATACTGTATGGAAGGCGACACTGTTGGTGGATGCAGAGGTCTCTCCCTGGGTGAAACCACCTGATGGTATATGGTTGCGGGTGTGATATGTTTGGTAGGCCAAGCTTCTTCACGACTTCTACTGAAATGAGGTTCTTTTGGCTTTCACTATCGACAAGGAATTGCAGTGGAGAACCCTTCACCCATATCTGCAAATGGAAGAGGCGCTCCCCCTCCTATGGATTCTCGAGATCCTCCCTCTGGATCTTGGTGGTGGCAACAATGGCATTGGGATTTGCATCAATGATTTGCTTCCATTTTTAATTTCCTTTATCTAGTTCTGACTCATGCTCAGAAAATCCATCTGATTCGGGTGCCTTTAGTTCGGCCACCAACGAATATTTGGCCTGACACTCGTTTGTGCTATGAGTGGGGTTGTTATGAAATTCACACCAGTCTTTCTTTTGATTTTTGGTGTTGTTATGAGTCACACCACTTTTTCCTTGCCCCTTATTCTTCAGTTTAGGGGCACCTTTCCCTGGCTTCAGATTCACAGATCCAAAGTCTCACTTCTTTTGATTAAATTTTTTCTCGATCTTGGCGGCATATCGATATGTCGTGCCAAGAAATGTAATGTCGAGGAACTCCATTTCCTCCTGAATGTGTTTATGCTAAAAGCTACAGTATTTGAGCACCAAATGTCTCTCTGAATCTTTAATACCAAACTTTTTGCGTAGGGTATGGAACAAATTCATCAGTTCGTGCACATCTTGATCCCTTTGCTACCGCAGCGTGGTGCATTGGATGTATTTGTCTTCATAGCTCCCCACGGGGTAATATTGTTCCTTGATTCCATTTCGGAATGAATTCCAAGTGGGTGTGGCCAAGAATATAGAGGTTTCCCCTTCATCCTCTTGCTCATAGTAGGTTTCCCACCAGTCTTTGACATGGGGGCTTTGAGGAGTGAAAAAATAATATTTTCTCGGTTGGAGAAATCATGGACTGAGAAATACCCTTCCAGAAAATTCAACCATATATCTATGATGTCTGCCTCTATCTGACCTTCAAATACAGGAATGTTAAATTTTACATGTACCTTGAAGGGAGTGGCGCCTCCAGAGTTGCTGTTGGATACAGATGCGCTGTAGGCGGGCAATCGTTGAAGGATCTGAGCAAAGCTATGCATCATCACGTTCCTTTGTTTCTCGAGGGCCTCCTTGAGAAATATTTTGATAGGATCTCTTACTCCCTCATCTTTCTTTTCTTCCACCATGGGTGGTATTCGGGGTTTGTGAGGCTGATCTTACAAGGGTTCAACCAGATCGAGCCCTAACTCCTTATACCCTAACCGTGTTGGGGACATGCAAAGAAAAACAGAGAAAGAGAAGACCGCTCTAATACCAATGATCCTGATTTATGCAAGAATTCAATAAAATATAGAAATATACATAAACACATAAATGTAGCAGAAATAATGCTTCATTTCATTAATATCAAATAATATAAATATGCTTACACACATAATGGAAATAAACTAGCTAGGGTGCTTGTAGCGTATCTCTTAGAAGAGATATGGGAGCTATAGACCTATGAAATATATTACAATGAGGCTTGAGCACCTATTTATTATTTAGAAACAATGGAAAACTCCAAACGTCCAAAAACCTAACCCTAGGAGATGAAGCACCAAAACTATGGACCCCATTTGGGTAAATTAGTGTTTCAACTTCTTGGGGATGTAACTTTGGCATACGATCTCCGTTTTACATGCTCAATAGCTCGTTAGAAATATCTATCTGAGTAGTACATCTTTTGGTGTGAGAAACAACAATCCATGGACCGATGTTGCTCCTAGTGTTTCCAAAAAACGTCGTTTAGGGCCTCAAAACAATTTCGGAAGTTTAGGACCCGAAAAACTGCTAAAAATAGTAAGTTGTGTTGCAACATAAAAACTAAAAGAAATGATGGTGGGGGTTAATGGAATAGGTGGGTGGTGGCCAATATCCACCCGAATCATTAAGGCCCCAAAACAGCTCTGGGAGTGCAGGACCCGAAAACCTACTAAAAATAGTAAGTTGTGCTGAAAGTGAAAAGCTGCAAGAATTTATGGTGCAGGTCCAAATGGAATAGGTGGGTGGCCACCGAAATCCTCCTGGATCAAACTAATTCTCCCTTTAGGCTCCACCCTTATCCAATACCAGTGAGGATGACTAGCCATAAAAATTTCTAGGTAGCCCAACCAAATTAGCCCTCTAAACTCCAACTTCACCGCAGATAATTAAGGGGAATTTGGTCAACCAATTTCCCATCCAAGCTCTAGTCTCACTCAAGATGAGAAAGGATTATTTATCATCCATTTCCATCATGTAATTATTAATGATTTACTAATTCATGGGCTTTAATTGTTAACTTAGGTCATGGGGTTAATGACTAACTCAAGTAATAGTTCTAATGGATTTTTGAGCTCATAGTTCAAGTGGTACTAGCATGTTGCAACAATGAATCAACAAAAAAATATATTGAAAATCAATAAGATATTCTAAGAAATGGGTAGTATTTGCATATTCCAGAAGGAACTAGCAACCTAACAAGGTAAACCCATCTAATACTCTAGGAAATGGTGCATGAAAATAGTACTAGGATTCCCCAACATATTAGGAAACATGGCTTATCATTTCATGTACTATCTCTACCAAATGTCACATGAGGAAGTCGCTCACCCATTCTTTGGAATTTAGGATATAATACCCCTTAATGACTTTGGATTTCATTTGTAGAGTGAATTTATGATTATGTTGTATTTACGAGGTTCAGGGACCAGGGAAAATTTTAAGAACCCCCTAAATTTATATATATAATAAATGGGTGAATCCCCATGATACATAGGAAAAATGGAAGGCGATTTTATTAATAATATAATATGTATATATAATTTTTTGGCGAATCTCTCACGAGATTATATTATCTTGTAAAATCATGGCGAATCTCTCACGAGATTATATTATCTTGTAAAATCATGGCGAATCACCAGTACAAATGGAAAATCACTACTACAAAATGGTGAATCGTTGTCTAGTGGAGTTCGGGGTGTTGGTTCCAATGAAGATATGGTAGTTGAACCAGGAGTAGAAGGAAGAGAACCACCGAGACCAAGCATGGCACATGGTGACTCGTGAGGGAAGTAGTTCTCGTGAAGTTTGGAAAATGCGTTCTTCTAGTTCTGCTAAGCATAGTGTTGTTGCTCATGCTACTACTAGCACTGAAATTGAGATTGGAGAGGAGTTTCAACAAATTGGGATCTTTGCAGATCATTTTGTTTCAACAATCCTCCAACACAAAGGCCCATGCCTCTACCGATTTCTTCAATGAGCAGAACAAGTCGAACAAAAATTAAAATGGCAATAATTAGTGAGAAGAGTCAATACGACAATCCCAACACACCTCCAAACCGAAATTTGTGCCTCACTGTTTGCTACGCACATCCAAACTGACTAAGCCCATGGCAGAATTTGCTCCTGGGAATGGATCAGGGAATTCGAGGGGACGATATCATAAATTCACGAAGCTCAAATCATCCCTCCACATTCCAATGCAACAATGGAGATCGGCTCTCCTCCACGCATGTAATCACCAACAAGCACCAGCAGTTACACAACTATTACACAATCTAGGCCTCTCACAACAGTGGCCTCTCACAAGTTTGACCGGCGATGGTGCTTGACTAAAAATTTTAAAAATAAAAGTTTGACCAGGCAAAGTAGTATTCAATTTCCTATCTTGAAATTAAAGAATTCAGCATCCCAATATATAAAAATACCATCAAATGAACATTATGCACTCCACTCATAAAACAGTTCGGGATAAGAGAAAGTGTAACTTCTCATTCCATTCATAACACAACTCATGATAAGAGAAAATGAAACTTCCCATAATGGTAAAACAAAAGGAGGAAATTTAATAATGATAAAACAATTCCAAAGTGTGGGGTATCCCACTTTTTATTCACACACCAAACAGCCCATCAACAACTTACTTGCACTTGTCCTTGCTAGAAATCAGGAAATTGATTTTACATCAGAAATTAATGAAAAAAACTGCATATGGTAGAGAACCTTAGTCACCGGATAAAATTTTAATGTTGGTCATTATGGAAATCGACTTATTGCCAACTATCCAAACCTTTAAGTGAAAATTACATTACAGTATGTAGAAAAATGGATACAGTTTGAACATGTAAACTCCCCAAGTTTTCTTGTGCCCATCATTCATGGCTGTTGTTAAGCTGTAACATGGGAAACCCCTCCTTCCCTTATAGTTCACTGCTTAGGGTTGCACGGTTTCCATATCCAACCATCAATCCAGTTAGCTTCTTATTATTCAAACGTTGTTGGTAGACCATTGGTTTTTCAAATCTGTTACCAAATTATGAAAAAAATCAAATAAATAATGAATTCATGATTATATTTAGAGAGTATCTATGTATGATTAATTTCATTGTGACATAATAGCTAAAGAAAAAATATCATTAGGTAAGCAACCCAATTTAAATTTTGAAGATACATAATCTTCAGTGATTTCAATAACTGAACAATAATTAATTGCTCTGTACCTGTTAGGGAATTGTATCAGGTGTGGAAGACGAGTATCTATGTATGATTAATTTCATTGTGACATAATAGCTAAAGATAAAATATAAATAGGTAATCAACCCAATTTAAATCTTGAAGATACAGAATCTTCAGTGATTTTAATAAATGAACATAACTATTGCTCTGTACCTATCAGGGAATGGTATCAAGTGTTAGGGAATGGTATCATGTGTCGCAAACTATGTGCTAAATTGACAGCATCTTCTACATTACTGACTATTTGATTGAAACAAATATATCTCCCATAGGTAGATGGATCTTCATAAGCACACATATGAGCATCCGCTAGAAACTTTATGTCCACACTAGATAAAGTGCCCTTCTCATACATTTGTGCAGCGCCTACCATCACAAAGAATAGCAACTGTAAATAAACTAGCTAATATTTTTCACTTCCATAGATTAGATCCTTTCTAATTGATTACTATACTAATAGATTAGATCTTTCCCAAGGGATTACTATGCCAATAGATTAGATCCTCTCCAAGGGATTACTATACCATATTTGTACGTTCTAGAATAGAGTCTATTTGTTATGAAGATTTCTCACCCTCACCTTTAAGATATGCAATGGTAGATCCTGAGCTTTTGTATGTGATACCAGGTCCCACAATCAAAGATGCATTGATTGTCACCATATTCAGCCCTATGTCCATGGCCAACGCCCATGCAGCCCTCTTTGACAGTGTCTTCGCTAATGCGTACCATAATTGTGAACAGGAAATATTGCATAATTAGATCAGGAATACTACTTTGAACTCTACTATCTTTAAGAAACACCCAAATTTTATACATATACCACTTAAAAAAAAATCAATACCCCACCACGATGTATTTAGCTTATCTATGTAAAAATATATATAGTTAGCACAAAACCATTTTAGCCCTGCTTCAGTATGCACCAAAGGTTTAGACAAAGGTTACATATGTAGAATTTCTTAGTATTTGATGTATTTATAACCTGCGCAACTTCAAGGACAAAAATGAATTGGATATGGATTGTTGCATATAGAGAAGATATATGCACTCTATCTCTATGATGTGGTATCACTTCAGCAATCTGAAGAGACAAAAGATCAATTGATTATGGATTTTTGTAGGGTTAGCTGTAATATGTAGCATATATTATCATTTGAGCAATTTCAAAAAGAAAAAAAGCTAATTGGATATGGATTTATGGACTAAGAGAAGCAAGATGCATTGTACAACTCAGTAAAATGATAGTGAACAAACTAAAATATGAAAGAGTCAATTGGAATTGGATTTATCTCTTGTGATTGGAAGGAGCGATTATGCTTACCCACCCAGGTCCCAGATTCAATTGTTACAAATGACATGTTGAGTTAATATTAAGTATACTACTATCATCGCTTCCATACTATTGTAATTGGCCTTGGAAAACTGTAGATTCAAACGTTGAAGTTATTTATTAGATTAAGTAACTAATCTGATCAAAGCACTTCTAGATGCAAACTTCTAAGTTACTTACTAAATTAAGTAACTAATCAGACTAATGCTATCGAACATACCATTCAGTTAGATATCGTTAACAAGTTAAAAGGAAAAACTAATAAATCAGTCCACTTTACTTAGATTGTATAATAAACTAATATTTTGTCATATAAAAAATCATGGAGGGAGAGAACCTGTGATTTCATTTGAATGAATAATTGATTTAATTATGTTGGGAAAACCCGTGTTCTGAAGTGCTACATTTTATTGAAAACCCCTTTGAAAATCAAGTTTACATATGCTGGCACTGTGCTTTTATTTCTGCATTTTGAATTGAGTGTAATAGTAAATATCTTGAGGTTAATTATAATGAATAAGTCTTTCAATTTCATTACGATTGACTTATTTAAAGAAGGAAATTTGGTGTGGTATTGAGCCTTATTCTAAACAGAGGTATTTTTATTGACATAGAATGGATTCCGTAGGGTTCTGAGCAAGACTTAGTGAAAAAAAAGTGAAACCGTGGGCTTATGGCTCAGTTGAATAGTGAAGACGGTTTTATAAAACCACATGTGGTTTTCGCGTTGAAAATAAGAGATAGGCGGTATTTTTTTGAGCGAGCGTGATACACCCCAGTGAGTGATGCATGGAATCACAAAACCACGCATTTCGTGTAGATTTGAAATGTTAAAAATCATGAAATTATCGATGCGATGGCTGTTGAATCATATGCATTTCATGTGGTGTACGAGATTGTCGTTGGATGGACATGGACAGATGTGCTTGAAAAGATCAAAGGTGTAAAGTTACGTTGAAACAACATGGTGTTAAAACCTTAATCCTCATGCTATTTAAAAGCCGGATAAAATGGTAGCCGTCAGATCAATAAGCGAAATGAATCAATGGAGTAAAGGCACATTGAAGTTTAATGTGGGCCCGGATATAATTTCGTCAGCAGAACTTAGAAGTATTTTATTCAAAGTCGAAAAATGGTAATTAATTCTATCGAAGGTATGTTATATGGGTTTTAATAAATAAAATGTATTTATATTTGATTTTGATATAAGGTGAGTATTTCCTATGGATTATAACCATCAGATAGAAAAGGAGAACAACTTCCGCGTGAATGGATTTTAACTTTGATGAAATAAAAGGGTTTCATTTAAACTTCGAAAGGGAAGATATTTGGGGAAAATGTATATAGATGCATTTTTATATGCATAGTGTAGGTGTTAAGCAACTTGAGATACATCATTACATATGTAGACCTTCTCAGTATTTGATGCATTTATAACCTGGGCAACTTCAAGAAAAAAATGAATTGGATATGGATTGTTGCATATAGAGAAGATATATGCACTCTGTTCTCTATGATGTGGTATCACTTCGGCAATCTTAAGAGACAAAAGATCAATTGGATATGGATTTTTGCAGGGTTAGTTGTAATATGTAGCATGTATTATCATTTGAGTAATTTCAAAAAGCCAAAAGCTAATTGGATATGGATTTATGGACTGAGAGAAGAAAGATGCATTGTACAACTTAGTACAGTGATAATGGACAAACTAAAATATGAAAGAGTCAATTGGAATTGGATTTATCTCTTGTGATTGGAAGGAGCGATTATGCTTACCCTTCCAGGTCCCAGATTAAATTGTTATAAATGACATGTTGAGTTAATATTAAGTATACTACTATCATGGCTTCCATACTATTGTAATTGGCCTTGGAAAACTATAGATGCAAACGTTGAAGTTATTTATTAGATTAAGTAACTAATCTGATCAAAGCACTTGTAGAAGCAAACTTCTGAGTTACTTACTAAATTAAGTAACTAATCAGACTAACGTTATCAAACATACCATTCAGTTAGATATCGTTAACAAGTTAAAAGGAAAAATTGATAAATCAGTCCACTTTACTTAGATTGTATAATAAACTAATATTTTGTCATATAAAAAATTAGATATACGGACCTTAATTTTCCTGCAAAGATTTGCATCACTCTAATGCCTTTCATCAAGGGTATTAACCTTGCAGTCTCCATCTTCTCTCCAAATAGCTGCAGCCATAGAAGAAGTGAACACAACCTTCTCAATGGTCTTGGTTTGAGCGCACGCTTCCACTGCATTGTGGGCTGCTTGTACTTCAAGGAATACCGCAGATCACTTCAAGGCTCGGAATACTGCTTTGAACTCCACAATCTTTGAGAAACACCCAAATTTTATACATATAACCCTTAAAAAAATATTCAATACCCCACCATGATGTATTTAGCTTATCTATGTAAAAATATATATACTTAGCACAAATCCATTTTAGCCCTGCTTCATTATGCACCAAAGATTCAGACAAAGGTTACATATGTAGACTTTCTTAGTATTTGATGCATTTATAACCTGGGCAACTTCAAGGAAAAAAATGAATTGGATATGGATTTTTGCATATAGAGAAGATATATGCACTCTGTTCTCTATGATGTGGTATCACTTCAACAATATTAAGAGACAAAATATCAATTGGATATGGATTGTTGCAGGGTTAGCTGCAATATGTAGCATGTATTATCATTTGAGAAATTTAAAAAAGCCAAAAGCTAATTGGATATGGATTTATGGACTGAGAGAAGCAAGATGGATTGTACAGCTCAGTAAAATGATAGTGGACAAACTAAAATAAGAAAGAGTCAACTGGAATTGGATTTATCTCTTGTGATTGGAAGAAGTGATTATGCTTACCCACCCAGGTCCCAGATTCAATTGCTACAAATGACATGTTGAGTTAATATTAAGTATACTACTATCATGGCTTCCATACTATTGTAATTGACCTTGGAAAACTGTAGATGAAAATGCTGAAGTTATTTATTAGATTAAGTAACTAATCTGATCAAAGCACTTGTAGATGCAAACTTCTAAGTTACTTACTAAATTAAGTAACTAATCAGACTAACGCTATCGAACATACCATTCAGTTAGATATCATTAACAATTTAAAAGGAAAAACTGATAAATCAGTCCACTTTACTTAGATTATATAATAAACTAATATTTTGTCATATAAAAAATCAAATATACAGACCTTCAATTTCCTGCAAAGATTTGGATCACTCTAGTGCCTCTCATCAAGGGCATTAGCCTTGCAGTCTCCATCTTCTCTCCAAATAGCCACAGCCACAGAAGAAGTGAACACAACCTTCTCAATGGTCTTGGTTTGAGCGCATGCTTCCACTGCATTGTGGGCTGCTTGTACTTCAAGGAATACCACAGATCACTTCAAGGCTCGGAATACTGCTTTGAACTCCACAATATTTGAGAAACACCCAAATTTTATACATATACCCCTTAAAAACAATTCAATACCCCACCACAATGTATTTAGTTTATATATGTAAAAATATATATACTTAGCACAAAGCCATTTTAGCCCTACTTCAGTATGCACCAAAGGTTTAGACAAAGGTTACATATGTAGACTTTCTCAGTATTTGATGCATTTATAACCTGGGCAACTTCAAGGACAAAAATTAATTGGATATGGATTGTTGCATATAGAGAAGATATATGCACTATGTTCTCTATGATGTGGTATCACTTCAACAATCTTAAGAGACAAAAGATCAATTAGATATGGATTGTTGTAGGGTCAACTGCAATATGTAGCATGTATTATCATTTGAGAAATTTCAAAAATCCAAAAGCTAATTGGATATGGATTTATGGACTGAGAGAAGCAAGATGCATTATACAACTCAGTAAAATGATAGTGGACAAACTAAAATATGAAAGAGTCAATTGGAATTGGATTTATCTCTTGTGATTGGAAGGAGCTATTATGCTTACCCACCTAGGTCCCAGATTCAATTGTTACAAATGACATGTTGAGTTAATATTAAGTATACTACAATCATGGCTTCCATACTATTGTAATTGGCCTTGGAAAACTGTAGATGCAAACGATGAAGTTATTTATTAGATTAAGTAACTAATCTGATCAAAGCACTTGTAGATGAAAACTTTTTAGTTACTTACTAAATTAAGTAACTAATCAGACTAATGCTATCGAACATACCATTCAGTTAGATATCGTTAACAAGTTAAAAGGAAAAACTGATAAACCAGTCCACTTTACTTAGATTGTATAATAAACTAATACTTTGTCATATAAAAAATCAGATATACAGACCTTCAATTTCCTGCAAATATTTGCCTCACTCCAATGCCTCTCATCAAGGGCATTAACCTTGCAGTCTCCATCTTCTCTCCAAATAGCTGTAGCCACAGAAGAAGTGAACACAACCTTTTTAATGGTCTTGGTATGAGCGCACGCTTCCACTGCATTGTGGGCTGCTTGTACTTCAAGTTCTGCCATCACTCCCTGTATTACACAATTCCACATTAGAATGACTAATTTATGTCAATTATGTAGTTGTTGTAGATGCCTCTCTGGAGAAACTCTTAGCCTACCTTCCCTTGGGATGAAAATATTTTTCAGTTCGACAATCATCAGTCTAAAATGTTTTTCTACCCACCCAAATATTAGGGGTTGCACAATCAAATAGGTCTATTTTTTAGCAGTTTTCAACTGTCTTAGACACGTGCTCAAGTTTTTTTTGTCAGCATAGACACACTTTGGCTACAATTGCTATGGGAAATCATCTGTTCCATCCATACTTGACAGTGTCAAAATTGAGAATAGATCATTATTTTGTTTTACAAAGCAATCATCCGTCTACTTCCATTTTTTCCCCTTCAGGATTAGTTTCTCCTTGTTAATTCTAGTGAAAGATTTATTTTTCTATGTCAAATGTGATGGGAAAACTGGTACAAGCTTCTGAAGCAAAACACGTTGCAAATTTTTCCTCAATGTATAATTCTTTCCCTACATCTCAATGTTAGTGAATATTATATTCTATATAATAATGCAGAAAATTTTGCCAAAAGATTGGAATATATTTTTTTTTTTTTATTTTCCCATCCCAAGAAATAACCCAAACAAATCGCAAGTTTTTCTGAGTTCTGAAAAAATCACAATTTCAAAAAAACCACTGGAGTATTTAATCAGTGCCAATAAATCTTTCATGGATTTCCTTGCTTGGGTAGATGTCAAGTATGAGCAGGAGTGGCAGGAAGTAGAGGATGTCCTTAACTAGCCACTATAGGATGGACAAAGTCCTATAATAGACTCAGTACCCACCACTATGTTTGACTCCAGCCTCAAAACCTTCCACTACTAGAGGATGACCCAATATATATGCCCACTAAAGGAGAGGAGGCATTGATAGTAGATACTAGATCATTTGGCATCTTACACCTTTTATATATGTATCTTATTTTCATATGGTATGGAAATATGATTACAACTTAAGTGTGATGATGCCTTTTTTTTCTGAAGCTTCTTGCTATCAACAGTATACCACAAGGTTTAGGCTTGTTGATGCCTTTTCGGATCCCTTCAGGTTGTTGGCCTTGTTCTGCAAACCACTCATTCAAGATAGTGTTAATGACTATAATATCATGCCAACAAACTCTAGAAGATATTTGTGCTTAGCAAAATTGTATGATCTTCATAACTTACTCACCGCAGGTATACTTCAGTTAGGCCCACAGGAGAACCAGCTTTGTTGGAATGGTCAGCTGTTTTTGAAACCAACATTCTAATCTCCTTAGCATTATGATCAACTGCCATTGTTCTTCCTAGGTCAGCGAACTCAGCTCCGCCTTGGAATCAAAAGTGTAATTGCATAAAAGGAATGTCGGTCTCATGCCAATAGGTCTCCTACGATGAATGTGCAGGAACCTAGTACATAGAACATTTTTCTCTTCGCTTAGCTACCCAGGGCTTATTTCCCTTTCCAAATATCAATACTTCTTTTCCAAGAAAAATCTATAATAAGAAAAATATTTTACTATATTCTAAAAGGTGAAGATGTCATAATCATGCCACAAAGTGAAATGAAATAAAATATCTTTCCTCAAACCACCAAATATATAAAGAAAACAATAATGATTATAATAATAGAACTAGATCTATCGATCTATCAATCTATGCATGATATGAGAACCATAAGCATTCAAGGGACTAATTTCAAACTCAACAAAATCCTCTAAACAAGCAACAAACAAACCACTAAAATTTTCAAAGATATCAAAGCTAGACATCAACAAAATTTCATGTACTTGAATAAGCTCATTGTTGCTTAGCGTTAGACTTCTTAAATTATTTATTTATCATTTAATACTAGGACACTATCTATGTGAAAAGAAATAGGTCCCAACTTCATCAAATCCGACTTCATTTCCAATCAAAGATCAAAACCAACTTTGTTTCCAATACCAATATAAAATCACACATTTTCCAAATATCAATAATTATTTTCCAAGAAAATATAAAACTCGAAACTCAGCAAAATTCCCCAAACAGAAGCAACATATATACCATTAAAATTTTCCAAGATGTCAGAGCTAGACATCAAGGTAGTTTCATGTACTTGAATAAGCCCATTGATGCTTTGCGTTAGTCTTGTTAAATTAGTTATTTATCATTTAATACGAGTCAGGCATTATCTATGTGAAAAGAAATAGGTCCAAAAATCATCAAATCCATCTTCATTTCCTGTCACAAATAAGAAACAAACAATGTAAGGATTAAATATGAAACATCAATCTTAAAATAACACACATGAAAGAAATGTAGCTGCAATGTTACAATGAAAAATACAAAATATAGAACCCATTTTTACCTGAATTTGACATGTAATAATCTTGCATGATCAACGGAACATGTATACCAAAATAAGAGTCCTAGGGTATTTCAATTTCCCAGTTCTCATCTTGGTCATCATTTTATACATTGTGAACATGATATTCTCCAGTTGTACAATCATTATGAGCCTCCAAAACATTATGTTCTATATCAAGTTCATTAGATAAATTTGTTATATTTTTTTCTCCCCTTCTATCACAATATGATCGCCAAAGCGCTAGTGCTCTTTCATATGGAAAATTGTCAACGTCATACTTTGTTACATATAATCTTAAACATGTATCCACATGTTTATCAAGCTTGTTCCTCAACTTTTACTTCAAAAATGATAGCGCACTAAACATTATCTCGTCCTCCACTGATCCCAAAATCATGGTTTGACACAAATCTGCTAATTTGAAATATTCTGATATGTTTTATCGCAAATATTGGCTAGAACTTAAAGTATTCCATAATCTTGTTATAGCACCGTTTTCATTAGGATTCTCCAAAAAAGGATATTACTTCCACACTGTTTCAGCAAAGCGTCCACCTTGTTGATACAATTTTGCTGAATCTAAAATACCTTCAATCTGTTCTCCATGTATCGAGACTTTCTTGAAAAATTGGTCTACTAAACATTTTAATCTCTTTTGAAAATCAGCTTTTAAATTTCTTGGACATTGACAATTGTTCCAATATTGAGGGTATACCACACACATGGCCTCCAAAAATTCATCTCGAGGAAATCGTTCTCTTATCTTTGATGATAGTGATCTTGCAATTTCTATCAAATTTTGTCTCACTGAGATCACAATATTATCAAATTGGTCTCTTAACACGGGGAAATATTTCGTGATTCGTCCCATCTTACTAATATAATGAAAGGGGACCATATACCCATTCACTGTGACAAATAGTATCCCTTTTTCATCAAACGTCAAAAAAATTTCATTATTTTCTATATTGATGATCTTAGTCCAACTTGTAAACTCTGGACCAGTAAAAGAGTCCCGCATCATACAGAAATTATCTAATGCAAGGCATGTTGAATTTCTCGCATTTGTGTATTGAACAATATACATTGTGCGATTCTGAGACATTTTCACGAGTACATTCATTTCATGTAGCATAGGAAGAATTCCAGCCAATGTCAATAATGTTTCTACATCAGTTAGTAAAAAAAGAAGATCTTGAGCTTTGTCTACATTGTGGTGATTTTCATACATCAACCCTACCAAAGATTTGAACTCACTAAAGAGTCTTTGAGCTGGTCCATTTAATGAGATCCATCTTGTATCAACATCTTTCAGTAGTTTTTTTGCATCTGTAACACCATCTGCAAATTGTTTAAACTCTAAATATCATTTGGGACTATGAGAAAAATATGCATGAGTCTCACGATATTCAACTTTTGAAACTGATGGAAACTTGCTTACTATTTTAAATACAAGATTCATCCTATGAGCCATACAATGAATATTAATCATATATAGAAAAGTTGATAGTTTTATTCTAACACAAATACCATTCCTTTGTCCTTGCATTACCGATGCTCCATCTGCTCCAACACATACCAACTTTTTTGAAATCATTAAATGATCCATACCACTTTCCTTCAAAGTATTAAGAACAAGTTCATAAATATTTCCAGCTGTAGAAGTCTTTCTCATCTTTTTAATCCCAAGTAGATAGGAATGCCTAATATGGTTATTAACCATATAAATGCTCATGTAGATCCATGAAGTATTATCAATAGTCGTAAAATCATCCAAAGACAATGCCAAAAACCTAGCATTTGAAATCTCCTATTTCAAATCATCATTTTCTACTTGAGCTAGATATCTTGCCCATTCCCAACCACTAGTTACAGACCAATGAGAAGATGGAAAGTTTGGCATGTGAAGAAAAGATAGAAATTTCATGTGATATGGATAATCTGTCATAGGATGACCTTTACATAAGATGTGAAATACAGTGCTCAATTGTATCGTCTTGGATAACAAACTTCTTTCCATCATCTTTTCAAATTGAGATATGATGGTTCCTTCACTTGCCTCAAGCTTCTTCTTACTTATTAATTTTTTTTTGTATTCTTCCACACATTGGATATGTCGACATTCCTCCAAAGATTTCCATTTGACAATAGATTTCTCTTTACCATTTACAATTTTCTTTTCATAAAACTTTCTTGCATGCTTTTGTATTGTATCTAGCTTCATCTGAAATTTCACTACCTTGCAACTTTTCCAAATACACACAATACAATTAAGTTCTCATAAATCCTCATTTGTAGGAGGTATTTCTTCAATAAATGGAAAATTTGAGACTCAATCATCTTGGAATTTTCTCCCTACGGTCTATTGGACTTTTTTCCTTTTCCATGAATGGTTTTTGTCACCTTCCAAGAAAATATCTTTAACATTTTCATCACTAATTTCTGTTGAAACTGCATTTATCTCACCCTGATCACTTTAGGAACCTATTATTTCATCCATCATATGGATATTAGATGCATTTTCACAAGATATAACATCTCTCTCAGTAACATATTGTTCAAAGGAGCTTGAAGCATGAAGAGAATGTGTATTCTTGGATTGAGACTTTTTAAAGTATGATAATACATCAATTTTCCTTGATAGTTTCTTCCCAGGATTAGCTTTTGACATCTCACTGAATATTCCAAAAGTAAAATTTCAAATAGATCTAGAAACCTGCATCAATAGTTTCCAAGTGTTGATAATTACTAGATTTGTAAGTAGCTTTCAAAGTAAAATAAGTGTAATGTTCACAAAAACCGTTATGCAATTTTTTATTGAAATGTTGTGCCAAGGCCCAAGCCCAAAAGAAAAAATAAATCATTATACACACAACAATAACATCATGAGTCATCATCTATAAAACAAAGAACATTCAAATGTAAAATATATAAAAATTTCCACTAAATTAATTCATATCTCCAAATCACCTAATGAACACTTGAAAGCTTTAAGCAAAACAACAAAATATTACAATAAATTTAATCATCCTTTGCAAAATGCCTCTCCCTTAAGTTGTAAAGAATTGGTTGTAAGAAGTTGAAACATATCCTCTATCATTTTCCATGATAAAAGTGAGGAAGGAAACTAGTCAGTTACTAGTGATTCTTTTACTTATCTTTCCCTTGATGAATTGGTTATAAGAAGTTGAAACATATCCTCTATCATTTTCCATGATAAAAGTGAGGAGGAAGGCAACTAGTTAGTTACTAGTGAAATTTACACCCTCCATAGAGAAGATGGAGGACTTGGGCTAATTAACAGCCATGCTCCAAGGACGGTTTTAGCGACTAAATGGCTTGCAAGGACAAATGAAGGAGAAGCTCCTTATGAGGTAGTTTTCAAGCATAGGTTAGAAAAAACTTCACATATACACAAAATCCAGGTCCCTAATGATTTATGATTTAATCATAAGTATAAATTCCTTTAATTTGCCTAGATGAACAATTGCCAAAACAATTTGGAATGATTGCAAGTAATATTTCATGATCTTGACGAGGAGCTAAGGATTTTTAAGAGTGTTCTTACACCGAGACACCAAGTGGGCCACATTGCTAGGTGGGCCAATGATTTGGGTTTACATGCATGGAACAAGCATGGGCAAAAGAAATTGCAAACATTAAATCATCTAATGGGTTTGATTAGTGGAATGGATCCTTTGCAGGGTAAATCAATGGAATGGTATCTTTACACTTGTTTAATCAATAGAATGGACCCTTTATATAGGTTTAATAAGTGAAATAAAAAAACAACATGTTCTTAACCATTAGGACCATTGAAGACCTGATTTCAGAATAGGACCTTTTTAATGGAAAATTCAATTGGAGCAATACAAAGCTAGGGCCAGGGTTCATTGTGGAAAGCCTTGATAGGTTTCTCTTATAAAGCTCCTTTTTATCTGATTAATTTTAAATTCTGCAATTATCCCAAGTGCACTATCCAATCACAAGACAATTCTACTCTCAGTATCAAACTCTCAAGCACTTGGTCCAGGTCATTTAAAATATAGCCCTGTATGGTTCTCACAGCCAGACTTTAAAGAAATGGTGAGAAATTTTGGATCTCTCCCAGTTCATGGCTTTGCCTCCTACATCTGGGAGAAAAAAATAAAGAGATTAAAATTGAAATGAAAGAATGGGCTAAATCCCACAAGGAAGATCGTCCCATTCCGGAAAGACGGGAATCCTTGAAGAAGTCAAGTCCCAAATTGAAGAATAAGGGCTCTCTGAATAGACTCGGGCAAGGGGAAAAGGAATTAAGTGCTCAACTATTCAAAGCTCAGATCGTTGAAGAAGAAATCCGGAGATTGAAATCAAGGAGCCTGTGGTTGAAAGCAGGGAACAGGAGAATTAAATTTTTTCGTTACCAAGAACACTTAAGAAGAATTTAAAATTTCATCTCTGAGGTAACTCTTAGATAGATTGAAAACAGATGGTTTAATGAAATCAAAGTAGCAGCCTTCTCTCACTTTAGGAACCTGTTTTCAGAATAAGAGTAGATATTGGAAGTGCTCGAGAGGAAATGTTGGACAAGATCCATGTCTTTTATAAGAACTGAATAATGAGAAATTCCTAGGACCCATATCAAGCAAGGAAGTCCAAGAAAAAGTATGGAATATGAAA
Source organism: Pinus albicaulis (assembly GCA_034641835.2). Taxonomy (NCBI): domain Eukaryota; kingdom Viridiplantae; phylum Streptophyta; class Pinopsida; order Pinales; family Pinaceae; genus Pinus; species Pinus albicaulis. The sequence continues at coordinate 995,754,010 of CM076579.1, forward strand.
CTTAACAAAGTCCCTAGTCCAGAGTCAAGATAAGTTCTCAACACATTTTTAATAAGCACGGAAATATATCAATAGGGAACTCTTAAGCTATGTGGAAGAATCAAGGAAGCAATGCAGATTTAAAGAACAAATAAATTCCTTCTACTTCACCCTCATCCCTAACGTCAGAAACTATACGATTCTAGGTAAGACTACCTTTTCTAGATTTAAACCATTGATGCAATGTGTTATCGCAGAGAAACAAACTTGCTTTGTTTAGGGTAGACTTATCTGTGAAAACAACATAAGAGTTTAGGAAGCTGCTCACAGTAGCCACCCATTTGGAAAGAAGTACATGAGTCATAAAAATCGATATGGTGAATGCCTTGGATAGAGTGAGGTATAATTTCTTATCCTCAGCTATGAAGAAATTTGGCTTTGCTGAGAAGTTCATTTTGTGGGCCAAGGCCTACATAGGACCCTAAATTAAAACTATGGTCAATAGGAGGACAATGTCTTTCTTGAATCTTCAAGGCCACCAAGGGCCTCAGATAAGGATATCACATCTACCCTTCCTTGTTCACTATAATGGCATAGTGCTACCTATAGGAGTTTGTTATCCTCCTATAACGAAGAAAGTTCTTGATAATGAATTAATTGTATCTATAGAAAGAGTTATATTATTTTCATTTTGAGCTTATCCTACCTTTCTAAAATGCATGCTCATATTTGGGTCTCATATACATCAAAGGACAACCTACATTGGTTTGAGACATTTCATTGTATAGACAAGGAACTTCAAAGACTCGAACTTGAACACTTGCACACTCCTGGACTAATTTATGTCAATTACGTAGTTTCTGTAGATGCCTCTCTTGAAAAACTCTTAGCCTACCTTCCCTTGGGATGAAAATATTTTTCAGTTAAACAATCATCAGTCTAAAATGTTCTTCTACCTTTATGCATAGAAAGATACAAAAAGAGTATAGAGTATAGACGCTACGATACAAAAAGAAGTATCTGCTTCAAACAGAACAAGCCCTGAATAGAATGTAACGTTCCTTTCCTAAAATGACTTGGAAAAACCAAAAAAAATTGAGTTTATTTAGTCTGGTTCACTGTGAAATTTTTACAAACAATTGGTATGTGGATTGCTGTAGGTGACTTTGAGAATTTATTTCCAAATGAAAAGGTACAGAGAACATATATGCCAATTAGAACATCAACACATATATGATATTAATGCTTCTGAACAATCACATCCACTTGCATTTAAGATAAAAGGCATACATAACATTGATAAAGCATACTCCAGCCAATAAAATGAGCGAGTTGAGAAGTATAAAGGAGCAATTAAGAGAGAAGTATAGTTGTATATGGAGGCCGCTTTCATAATAGTAATATCAACAACCTAAATAACTTCCAATAGAGAAATAACATAGATGTACTTCACCTCCAAACACACAGGTATGCCTAGAAAGAAACACATAGCTATGCCTAGAAAGATTTATTTTTCTATGTCAAATGTGATGGGAAAACTGGTATAAGCTTCTAAAGCATCCAGGTTGAAAATTTTTCCTCAATGTATAATTCTTTCCCTACATCTCAATGTCAATGAATATTATATTCTCTATAATAATGCTGAAAATTTTGCCAAAAGATTGGAATATATTTATTTTTTCTGATTTTCCCATCCCAAGAAATAACCCAAAAAAATTGCAAGTTTTTCTGAGTTCTGAAAAAATCACAATTTCAAAAAAAATGCTGGAGTATTTAATCAGTGCCAATAAATCTTTCATGGATTTCCCTGCTTGGGTAGATTTCAAGTATGAGCAGGAGTGGATGGCAATAGAGGATGTCCTTAACCAGCCACTACAGGATGGACAAAGTCCTGTACTATACTCAGTACTCACCACTATGTTTGACTCCAGCCACAGAACCTTCAACTACTAGAGGATGACCCAATATATATGCCCACTAAAGGAGAAGAGGCATTGATAGTAGATACTAGATCATTTGGTGTTTGTATCTAACTACATAGTTTGAAATAAGACTCAACTAAATAGGTTTGAATTAATTCATTCAAATTTACAGACTAATACACAAGAAAACCTTTGAAAGATTCACATAATCAATAAATATGGCTCAAACTTGTCCAGACACAGAGGGCTGAAATTATATAGGAAACCACAACATATTAACGAAGTGAACATTAGGGAAAAAATTATCCCTCAAGAGTCACACCTCTATCACAGAATAATTTCCTTAGAGAGGGTTGAAATTTGACCTATGAGCCTTCAGGACTCCTCGCTGAACTTTGAAATAATCACTAGCATTCACTAGCAGTCCAACACGTTTGGACTGGAAAATTTATTAAAATAATAATGAGTCATGGCAGAGCATTGTTAGACTGGCCAAAACAATCATAGCACACTTGAAGCATTCGAATTTTTCACTCAACAAATTTATAGAAAAAATATAATTATAGTTGCAACCCAAGGGCCAACACCATTGCCCAAACTCCTCCTCGCGGCGTGGGTTTAGCTCCATGGAACTGGGGAAATGGGCTATCTTGGACCTTGGAACTCTAAATCTAGCTACCGTGCTCCATCTCTCGGAACTAGTTGCCCTCGTCAATGCATGCAGCTGTAGCATGTCATCAGTTAATGCATCTAGAACTTGTAAGTTTCCACCTCCATCTATCGATCTAACCTCCATCGATTTGGTTTGCACATCCAACATCCAACTTCCACGCCCCAAACCATCCAACATTCAACTTTCAGGCCCCTTCCAAGGCCCAACCATCACCACCTCTCCAACCCAGTAAATTATGGAGAACTAGTGAAAAAATGGGCGAATCACTCCAACCCCTCCCTCCTACCCAGTAAATCCAAGCGAATGCCAATGAAATCTGCTCCAAACAAAAAAAATCGGGAGTGAATTCCATTTTTTCAGTTTTATGGGCATTTATTTTGGTGGGCTAATATTTAATAATTAATTATTTTTAAAAATATTATTGGTCTAACTTTATAAAACTATAGAAAATGGGTTTTATATAAAAAGTTCACCCTATTAAAATTTAAAATCCCTTAAAATTCGCCTTTGGGCTAAAATTTGCCCCTAAAATTTTCCCTGTCAGGGACTATGTCATGGTTCCACCCTCTTACAATTCCCTCTTGTGGAATTCTAGGCCCCCATACTCTCTTTATTGAGTAATTTGCCACCATGATGTATTTTATTATCCAGCATGTGATATTACAACAAGTTGGCCCTAAATAGATAGGCACATAGTCCCCAAATAGATAACCACATAGGCCTTAAAACAACCTTTCTCACTAGATTAATAATAAGATATTTGAATACCTAGAAGGGGTCATCTTGGGGATGGTACAAGCTTTCAATTGTTTTATTATTGCAGAAAAGAAAAAATGGAACCCATTCAACATTCGTTGCTATGGTACTATTTATTTACACAAATATATATATGTTCTACGATAAATATAGATATACTCATTACACTTTATTTATATGCTTCTAAAGGGAACAAGAAGAGGCAAAATAAAATCAATCTAATCAGCAGGACATTACAAATAAGCTAAGTAAAATATCCACTGCAATTTATGAAGAAATGGGGCTTGCAAACAATTCAAATAATAATAACAGTTCAAGTGATGAATCATAATCAATACACTTGAATGTTGCAAGTTTTATATCTTAGAATGTCTTTCTCTAAAAATAAGACATTTTTTTAATGTGGATATATTATCCTAATTGGTATAAGGACTGCTTACCAATAATTGTAACACTTATTTACGAACATTTTGATTATAATGAACTTTCATGTTGTCCCATTTTTGATGAAAAAGGGCCCCATATTCATATATAATAAATTGTGTTTCATATTATATTGCGGTCTCTTTCGTTATAAAATGTTACATTTTCAAGTAGATATATAGATTATTCACACTATTACAATTATTAGAGATGTAATAGACTAGTATATCTATTTAAATGATACAATATGTTAACACAATAATTATATCAAAATATCTTAATTAAAATATAAAATCAATATTAATTAAAAATACATGTATTTGAATTATAATGATAATACATATTTTTATAAGAAAATAAGTTACATTTTGATCCATATTGGATCATTATATTTTTTTTTCATCCATCGTGATGATTTTAGAGTGGAAAAGGTGGAGGAATCAACTCTTAAGACCATTTTTACTAACGGGACCTAGTTTAGAAAATTGGGGTTTGAAACCTTTTGGGAGTGTTTTGAGGCATCAAACAATATTTTTTTGGGGGGTAAAAATTTTCCACTTTAGTGCCATGCCATTTTCTCCTAGTATACACACAAATACCTTTCCAATGATGCACAAATCATGTTAACCAGAGCTTGTATGCAAAAATTGTCACTTGGAAGTTGACCTTCCTGTTTTCACCACCATAATTCGAGAGGATGCCACATCAACCCCCACAATTCATGGAAAATGGGCTATCCATTTGATTATGATGAAGAATACTCTAGAAGAGTATATATATTAACTCTACTAAGAGTTGAGGTATTCAAACCTAACCACTAATAGGCTATCAAGATGTGTTATAGCCGTGCCACTAGGAGGAAAAGGGGTTCCATTATTTTAATTGCATTTGTTCCATAGTTGAGCAAAAATATCCAAGAGGAATAGGAGATATACCACACATATATTATTTTTGAATTGTAGTAGCTCACATGCCAAAATCCATACTTCTTTGTAATCACATACATTTTCTATTCAGAGAAGGAGAGAAGACCGACCTCACCTGCCAATTGGGTTTTTGTCCTGAAAGGGTTTCCTGGGTCATATATTATGTCAAATGTGTGATACTATTTCAATGTTCTCTATTTTCTACATAATTTTAATTCACATGCATACATTATTAACAGTAATCTCCAGATCATGCCCTTTGTCCATGCTTGAGAAGTTGCCTTAAATTTCTTTGTAACTTGATCATAGATGCTTAGGAGTTCCCTCTTCTTTGATTAAAGTTATATGTTATCTTGTATATTTTCTAAACCTTGAATGTGAAATCACTAAAAGTTAGATTAGTTTCTTGCTTTCTATGGTTCACTGAATTGTTCATCTTGAATGCTTGTTTTCTTAAGTATAACAAAAAAGCTATTTTTTTTCCATGTCTTATGATTATTCCCTTATTTTGATCAATATTTGAGACCATCTTGTTTAAAAGGTATTTTTTTAAGGATTTTTCATTGCCCTTATACACCTACTATGCCCAAAGACTTATTGTTTATTTCACTTCACACATACCTTAAAGATCCATTTGACCATGCTAGATTTTCCCTATTATGCATCTTGTTTCATTGTTGAGATATCCATGACTTTCATAGACTCCATAGCCCAATTATTTGAATACCTCTCACTCCACCTATTCTACTTGACCATCTCACCCAACCAAAACAAACAAAAAACCCTACACTTAACAACTAGCCTAAAATCAAACCCTAGAAGAAAAAAGTTCACATCCTTTGCATACAATAGAGAGAGCCCTTTCTCAGTCCAGGAAGGCTAGGTCCTAGGACTCCAAAAACTGGTCTGATGTTACCCTATGCATTTGGTCTAACAATCTGCTAAATCACGGGACACTAACAATCGGGTTGTATCATATAGTGAGCATTTGCTTACATCTACAAGGTTAGTGCCTCAATCAGGTTGTAGCTTACTGCAAGTTGCAACTTGCATAATTTGGGGGTAGTTGAATTCCACAAGTTGAGGCTTGAAAATTAATGTAAAAGAATTAAAGACATAACACAAGAGGAGTTGGTGGTTTTCTCCTAATCAGGCTTTCACCTAAAAAAATTGTGTCTCCTTGTGATGTGATGTCGTTTATACTGTCTTTGATTATGTTGCTTACTTGATGATGCACTATAATGGATAATGATATAATATGCATAATGATTGAAAAATGTTTTGTTAATTAATGAAGACTATGAAAGCTTAACATTGTGCTCACAATTATTCACTCCCCCCTCTCTCAGTGTGATGTTTGGGCTAACAAGTGTTATAAGAGAAAGTGATCTTAAGGAATAGTTAACTACTAGAAGAGTGATCAAAGAAATATGGACATAGAAGAAACATCAATTATGCTTCTAGAATTTGAGCTAGAGGAGGTCAAGAGAAAGAATGAAACAATGTTAAAGTAGTTAAGGCACAACTTGGAGAATCAGAAAAGAAATTGATGAAGAAAGATGACTTACTTGACGATAAAAAAAGGTATGGAAAAACAATCAAGTAAGGGAGTTCAAGAAGAATATGAAGCCATAACAAGTATAAAGAGGTAGAAAACCAGGTACTTGTTGACGATACTAGAAATCCACCAATAGAGGGGGTCTCCTAGGTATGAAGTCCGAATTATAACTCACATCATTTGGAGTAGGAGCCCCACCAGAATGATATGTCTAACTACCGATATTCTTTAGGATTTTACTTAGCTGCAATTATTAACATAAGAGATTATCCAAACAATATTTGAAAAAAAAAAGTAAGTTGACACTACAAGGCCTACAATTTCAATGTATATAAGGTACTTTCACGGAAGGGAAAAGGCAGAGTGAGTCTCTAGAAGAAAAGTAATAGTACTATCCTAAAATATACACAAAATAGCATGGAAATAATTGTTGATTAACCTATGAAGTAGTTCATAAGATAACAACGATGATAAAAGAAAATAACAAAGAACATTCAATGAGATGCATACTAAAGCCAACAAAATAGTTCATTTTCATTAGTATGTGTTATGGCATAAACATACATGACAAATAATGAAATAAAATTCTTAAAATCATTTGAAACATATGAATGAAAGTGTGTTGGCTGAAAGAGATTCATATATTAAGTGAAAATCCCAAGATATATAATTATAACGGTGCAACACTATCCCCGATAGTGGAACATTAAGTCACCACTTAATCCTCCAAAGAATGATCTTCTCTCTTATGCCAAGCTAGAGAATCCACAATGAAAAATCCAATGTCCCCTATCTTGAGCTATGAGGGCGTATTTATAACAAATGTGGTGAATCTCCACCTCCCATGTGACCCTTGACCTCCCTCATGAATCTTGAGCTCCTATATGAATTTTTGAATTCGAACTCCTATATAAGATCAACTAATGCATAAGAGTGCGCTAGATATTCCTTTAATGGTGCGCCAAAGTGTGACACATGTAGGAGTGAAAAAAATCAAAAGAAACACATGTGACAGTAAGAATAAGTGAAAACGACACTTAAAAATTTAAATAAAGTGAAAGGCACACATGAAAAATCTAAAGAAAATAAAAGAGACACTTGTGAAAGTGAAAGAAAGAAAAATTGACAGTCGTGAAAGTGAAAGTGACACTTATGAAAACAAAAGCGTGCAGAAGTGATTGTTATGAAACCAGCTCCAAAAATAGAAGAAAAGAGAGATAAACACCTTATAAATCAGCCACTTCGAGGGGGAAACCTCCAATATAATACATAAATGAACAATTATTGGATGCTACAAATGACCAAAACCTCCTTCTATATATAGGAGTCCATGGGCCCACAATATAATCCTAGCTGACCTAACAATAATAATGTAAGGGCACAATAATAACAATATTGGGGTTACAGGGGTACAACAATAACAATAAGGGGGATACACTAATAACAATAAGGGACTAAACTAGTAATATAGGGACCTAACATGCCCCTCTCCTTCAAAAAAGTGTTGTCCTCAACGCTTGAGTAGCTCTGGGTGCTTCTGTATAAAATTCTCATCCTCCCATGTCGAATCTTCAGTGGGTAAGTTCTTCCACTTGATGAGATACTCTGAAATTGATCGATTCCGTAGTTGTCGAGTTCTTGTTTCCATGACCGCTTCTGGTTCCAATATGATTTTTCCTTCCTCATCAAGTTCTGGCAATATTGTTTGAACTGGAAGATTTTCACCTATAACCTTGTTTAAGCATGAAACATGGAAAATTGGATGCACTCGTGAAGAAGCAGGAAGCTCCAATTTGTATGCCATAGTACCAATATTTTGCAACACCTTGTAAGGACCATAGTACTTTGGTGATAATTTAATATCCTTCTTAGCTTGCTTGAGGGAAATTTATTTGTATGGTTGTACCCGTAAAAATACCCAGTCTCCTACATCAAAACTTCTCTCGCTGCGATGTTGATCTGCCTGTTGTTTCATTCGATTTTGTGCCAAATTCAGGTTATCCTTCAAGAGTTGGAGAACTTCTTGTTGATGCTCGATGTGATCTTCCACTGCTTGAACCTTCGAATTTTCTCTTAAAGATGATGTGATGGATGGTGGATGATATCCATAAAGTGCCATAAATGGGGTCATTTTTGCCGCAGTATGGAAGGAAGTGTTATACCACCATTCAGCGAGAGGTAACCACTTGACCCATTGTGTTTGTTTATCAGATACAAAACAACGAAGATATCCTTCCAAAAATTTATTCATTATCTCAGTTTGACAATAAGATTGAGGATGATAATATGAGCTATGATCTAATTGAGTACCCAAACAAGAAAATAAATCTATCCAAAAATTTCCAGTAAAAATAGGATCTCTGTCGCTCACAATAACCTTTGGTTTCCATGTAGCTTTTGAATTATGTCCATAAATGTAGTAGCAACTGTACTTGCTTTAAACGGATGAGATAATGCACAAAAGTGTGCATACTTGGTAAGTCTATCAACTACCACCATGATGACACTCTTTCCTTTGGAATTTGGTAAACCTGTGATAAAATCCATTGGAATATCCTCCCAACATCGACTTGGAATGGATAAAGGTTGTAGAAGACTTGAGGTCTTAATTGTCTCAAATTATTTTTGCTGGAAAACCAAACATTCGGCCAAAAAAATTTGAATATTAGATTTAAGTCATCAAAAAAAAATTCTTTCTTTTCCCTCTGGTAAGTTTTTAAAAATCCCAAGTGTCCACCTAAAGGAGAAGTGTGCAATTCCAAAAGAATCTTTTGTTTTAGTTGGGAATTCTTACAAATATATAAGCAATCTTTGTACCATAAGGAATCATTTTTCCAAAATGTATCAAATGTACTAGTATCTTGCTGCAACTTTTGAATGAGTGTCCACACTTCTTCGTCCTTCTTCCATTCATCCCTTGCTTCGGTTATCTAATCTGGTTAGATAATAGAAATGGCACAAAGCAATTCTTCCACCTCTTCATTCTTTCTTGAGATTGCATTTGCAACAATATTTAGCTTCCCTTTTTTGTAGATTACTTCAAAGTCATAACCCAACATCTTTGTGACCCATTTTTGCTGCTCTTCTGAAGATAGTCTTTGTTCCAAAAAGTGTTTAAGACTATCATGATCAGTTTTTACCTTGAAGTGTCTTCCCATTAGGTAAGGTTTCCATTTCTTTAGTGCATGTAGTATTGCCAACATTTCCTTCTCATAAATAGCCTTTTGTAAATACTTTCCTTTGATTGAACGACTTTCAAAAGCAATGGGTCTTCCTTCTTGCATTAAAACAACACCAATTCCATTTCATGAGGCATCACATTCCACAATAAAGGTTTTTGTGAAGTCTGGCGTAGCTAACACTGTTGCTAGGCACATTTCCTCTTTAAGATGTTCAAAGGCCTTAGTTGCTTCAGGAGTCCATGAAAATGCATTTTTCTTCAATAATGTTGTTAGAGGTGCTGCTATTCTCCCATAATTCTTAACAAACTTGCGATAATACCCTGTTAACCCGAGAAATCCTCGCAACTGCTTTATGGTTGTGGGGACTTTCCATTCCTTAATGGCTTTAATTTTTTTAGGGTCTACCTTAACACCCTCGTGAGATACAATATGACCCGGATATTCCACCTCTTGTACTCCAAAGAAAAATTTGGATGTTTTTGCATATAATTGTTTCTCCTGCAATAGTTTGAGCACCCTGTCAACATGTTCAACATGATCCTTCCAAGACCTACCGTAGATTAGTATATCATCAAAAAATACTAGCACAAATTTTCTAAGGAAGGGTTTGAAAATGGAATTCATCAACCCTTGAAATGTAGAAGGTGCATTGGTAAGGCCAAAAGGCATCACCAAAAATTCATAATGACCCTCATGAGTTCGAAATGCTATTTTCGGAATATCTTCAGTCTTCATTCTAATTTGATGATATCCTGAACGAAGATCCAACTTGGTAAAATAAATTGCTCCATGTAATTCATCAAATAATTCATCAATCACAGGAATGGGGGACACATGCGCCATGATCCATCCTTCTTTTGCACCAATACTGTTGGAGCAGAGAAAGAACTTTGACTAGGTTGAATTATACCAGCCTCTAACATTTCTGCAATCATACATTCAATTTCACTCTTTTGGACATAAGGATATCTATAGGGCTTGAGGTTTGGAGGAGCTCTTCCTGGAATCAAATGAATAGCATGATCATGATCACGAATAGTTGGTAGTCCTTTGGGAGTTTCAAACATATTGGAATGATTGTCCAAGAATTTTTGGAGATCTACAGAAATAGATGATCTTTATGTTGTAACTTCTAGTGAGCATAATTGTGCAATTACGCCTCATTGTTCTTTCTTCAGAAGCTTTGTCATGACATTAGAGCTTATTATCTTTCCTATCTTCCCTGCGATACCCCGTAATTCGATTTCCATTCCTTCTGAAAAAAAATTCAAGAAAAGTTCTTGAAAATTAAAAGCTACCTCCCCTAAAGATTTTAACCATTGTACTACTAATACAACATCAGCACCTCCCATTGGAATGGAAAGCATTGGACTATTCAATACATATTCCCCCATGTTTAGCTTGATATTATGGCATTTTCCAGAGCAATTTATACTTCCTCCATTTACAACCATCACTTGACATTCTGGTGCTAAAATTATGGGTACTACCCAAATCAATCAACACTATTACCTTTTTCTTCTTGATATGTCCTTCTATCTTGAGAGTTTGAGGAGTGGTAATTCCTTCCAATGCATTACACGATATGGTCGGACTCATTTATTCCTCTTCTAGGGTTGGTTATTCGTGTATATCCTCTTCTTTTGAAGATTCTTGTTCATTTTCTTCTTCCTCTTCACAATCTATGTAAAACAATTTCTTCTTAGCACACTTATGAAGTTTAGTGTATTTGCTATCACAACTATAGCAAAGCCCTTTTGCTCTTTTTTCTTCCAATTTTTGTGCTGTCAACCTTGTAGGTTGTGGAAGTCATGGAGTAGGAACACTTCCATATTTATAGATGTGAGTGGTAGGCTTCCTTGTTTCCATAATTTTACATTCAATTTCTATTGCCAACCTAAATGCCTTCTCCAATGAATTAGGTTCCCAAACACGAACTTCATGTTGGATGTTATCCTTTAAAGTCCCTATGAAGACATCAATCATGTTTTCCTCTATAATATCAGTTACCCTTATATTCAATTTTTGGAAGTCTTCAATGTGCTCCACCACTGAACCCTTTTCTTTGAGATTTATCAATTGGCTAAAGAAGGTGTTGCTCTTTTCATCCTCATAATGTGCTATCATTTCCTCTGTAAAAATTGACCAAGTAACATTTTTTTTATGGGAGTAAAGCCATCGATACCATACAAATGTATTATGTTCTAAATGTAAAGTTGCAATGCGTACCTTTTGTGTGTTTTTCACATTATTGATATCAAAATATTGCTCCATATGTAGTATCCATGTTACGGGCTCCTTGCCATAAAACTTCCTCCTATCCATATTTGGAATATGGTGATTCTTCCATCCAACATTAGAGTTTATGAAATCATGATTAACATCTGTTTTGTTCTCATCATGAGTTTCTTCTACTATCTTTTTTCCATTAGGAATCATTTCTTGTATCAACTTTGTCAAACCTTTCATGTCTGCTTTTAGATCATTCTTCATGTTTTCCATGTTGTCTTTCATTTTTTCTTCCATGTCCTCCATCTTAGCTTCCACGCCATCCATCTTAGCTTCCACACTTTTCTTCAAACCATCCATCCTCGCTTCCATGTCTTTCTTCAAAACTTCCATTTCATTTTTTGTTTCTCTTTGCGAGAGTGAAATTTGGTGCACTTGCTCTTGTAATTTTGATAAATCATGTTGCCATTCTTCATCTTCATGAGTCATAGTAAATTATTCTGAGGGCTTAATGGGTGTTGAATTCTTTTTAGGAGGAATTTTAGAACCATTATTAAAGTATATGCTCAATGGGCCCTTGGAATCACTTCAAATTGATTTTTTACACAAGACTTATGCAATTCGGAAAAAAAAATACACATATTTTTCTTTCTTTTGAGGAGCTCGATATTGAAACTGAATTATATTTGGGATTTCGGATCTTCAATATTTGAAATTTGGCCCTGAGGTAGCCCTCTAAATCCTCTTTTGAATTCCATAGGTTAGACCTAATTTGGATTCTTCAAGAAAACGTTATGTCCAATCTCCCACAATGACCTAATTATGGACTCGTTCAGTAGAGAGAACTTGTACGACTTGCCACGTGTAACTGTTTCCTCCTTCGGCTCTGAAAGTTATAGACAAGAAACTAAATTCCGTGTGTTTGTGGCCACTCTTTATAGAATTCCAATCCGATGCTCAGAGAGATAGTTATGAATATTTTCCCACAATCACAGCTTTGAGATGAAATTCGGGAACCTGAAAAATCCCTAACTTCCAGAGATCCTACCTCCCAAAATAATGAAAATCAATCTCTGAAATTTTTCAACGATGTTCCTAGGGATTTCAGCTTCTCTCCGTGAAAATTTCAGCTTCTGAAAACTCGTAGAAAAGTATTTATTGCGAAAATTCCTCAATTACCTGTGTAGGTTAAATTCAGGAGCCTGCAAAAATCCCTAACTTCCATAGATCATATCTCCAAAAATATTGTGAGCCAAGCTTTGAGAGTTTGCGATGATGTTTCTCTGGATTTCAGGTTTGCGCTCTAAAACTTTCAGCTTCTAAACCTTTGTAGAAAAATGTTATAGTGAAAATTCCATGATGAACTGTTTAGAGCAGCGAAACCCTAGAATCCAAAGTTCTGATACCAAATGTTGTGAAACCAGCTCCAAAAATAGAAGAAAAGAGAGAACAACGCCTTAGAAATCAACCACTTCGAGGGGGAAACTTCCAATACATTACATGAATGAACAATTCTTGGATGCTACAAATGACCAAAAGCTCCTTCTATATATAGGAGTCCATGGGGCCACAATGTAATCCTAGCCGACCTAACAATAATAATGTAAGGGCACAATAATAACAATATCAGGGTTACAGGGGTACAACAATAACAATAAGGGGGCTATAATAATAAAAATAAGGGACTAAACTAGTAATATAGGGACCTAACATTATTTTTGTTGTAAATTTTTCTTAGGAGGCCCATTTTAGACCTCAAAATTCCCCTAATGTAGCAATTCTAGTTTATCTGCTACTGTTGAGACGAAAACCTCACAGTTACATGAGGACACTGAAATTCAATTCAGTGAAGTGGTAAATCTAGAACCCTAAATTTTTCAATTGGAAGTCGATCCCTATCATGTCATTCATTTACCAGAACATCTTGATCTCGAAGTTGAACAAAAAGAATTTGTTCCTGTGCTGGAAGATGATCAACCGACTTATCCTCAGTCATCCTTAACTATTGAGTCTTCCTCTTTACTGCAGAGTTTACCACCTGAAATTTATCTCAAGACTTACGGTGAAGTACTTCCACCTAGTTTTTATTTAAATTGAGGAAGAAATTCAGGAATAGACAACCACTTCAACTCCCACTCATTTTGGGTCGAGGATTCATCTTTATCGATTTTTTCCTCGTTTAATCTACTCTATTCCTATTGATCCCACTCAGTCTGAAGTTGACCATGGTTGAGACAACATCCGAAACTATACCATGTGTTAATGTTGCGACAACCATTACTATTACTTTCTCTTCGATGTTTTCTGTGACACCTGAGTCTCATATTTATGTTGGTTTGTCTGTCCCAGTGGGTTAGCAAGCTTTAAATGGAACCTACTCTGGTGTCTCTTATAGTCCATGGACTTCACCCATGTCATCATCTTCAATTTTATATAGCTCCTCTCTTACGAGTACTGAACGACCTGATCCTTTATTAATATCATCAAGTCAATATTAGGCTGGTCCATCCAATTACCATCCATATTATCCAGTTTCTACTGGACTACCATCATATGAAAGTCATTATGTGCAATATCCTTATACTCCATATGTTGGGGGGAAACCGATGTTCACGCCATATGGAAATAATCCTTCGTTTTTAGGTCAATATTATGTTGGAATGCATATTTTTCAATGGCATCCTACCTTGCCTGTCCAACTGCAAACAATTGTGTATAAATATCAACCAGTTCAACCTATTCCATCCGTACCTATTACGCCTATTATTTATTCTTTGGTTGTTTCTCAGTCTACTCAAGTGGGTCTTCAACCCTTAACCCTCAAGTTTCGGGTCTACAGACTCAATCTTCCCAGGGTGGTTTACAAAAACCATCTGTATCGGTAATTTCACAACCAAAAGCTATTTTAATCTTGTCACAAGCTTCTAATTGTCCCATTTATTCACAACCTGGTCCAAATTATCATGGCGGGAAACAACAGTTTGTCAAATTCCATGGCAGCCACAATAACCATTCCAACAATTTCAATCCTATCCAGGTCCTAATCAATAAGCCTATCAAGGGTTTGGTAAAAAAAATTACCCTTGTATGGGTTACCAACAGCAGAATCCTTATGTTGTTGCACAATGGCCTATTTCCCAGGCAATTCCATCTTATCCTGCTTACGCTCAACTTGATCTAAATCAACAATTGTCGTTTGTTGCAACATTAGAGTTACCTGATTTAAACTAACTCACTAATGATCTCATTTATTATTTAGACTGTTGATTCCTCATAAATTACCCTTTAATATTTTGAAATTCAACGGAAACGCTGGAGAAGATCCATCTACGCACGTTATGAATTATCATTTACGGTGTTCATCAAACTCCTTGAATGATGATTTTGTTAGAATCTATCTTTTCCAGTGAACGCTCGCTGGTCCGGCTGTATTTATCCACCCATGGAATTTACCCATAGTATTGTAAATGGAATCCAGCCATGGTATTCATTCACCCATGGTATTTTAAGTGAGATCCATCCATGGTATTTACCCACCCATGGAATTTACCTGTGGTATTGTAACAAAAAAAGGCTATAAGTAACAAGTCGCATTTTGTAAAAGGATGGATGGTCCACCACAATGTAGCTTCTATATTTATTCACCATTTTAATAAAAAAATTCTTTGTGATTTTATTTCCTGTGAGCAACATCATTCCATGGACCCATGTTGCTCCCGGTTTTCCCAAAAAACGTCGTTTAGGGCCTCAAAATGGCTCCGGAAGTTCACGACCCAAAAACCTGCTAAAAATAGTAAGTTGTGCTGACAGTGCAAAACTGAAAGAACCGATGGTGGGGGTCCAAATGGAATACGTGGATACTGGTGGCCACCCACCTATTCCATTTGACATGCCACCATCAATTCTTTTAGTTTTTCATTTTCAACACAACTTACTATTTTTAGCAGTTTTTTGGGTCCTGAACTTCCAGAGTCATTTTGAGGCCCAAAATTACCACTGATCCAGATCTTGGGAGAGGCCCCCAAGATCTAAAAAAATTGAAATGGATCTGACAAGTTCTGCAAAATTACAAGTAGGTCGGATTTTTGGTCTTTTCTGTTCGTCTCCCTATTTATCTTTATTAATTCCTGGTCTTGTTTTTCTTTCAATCTTTCATCATTCAAGTAATTGGTACTAAATATGGAACCTCGTTGGGATTTGAAACGTCGACATAATTCATCTTACACTGTGGATAATTCGAGAAGCTCTGTTACAAGATCTGCAAAATTACAATGCCAAAAAAAAGAGAGAAGAACACACAGGAAATAAAAGCACAAAGAATTTTTTTATTAAAATGGAGAATAACTTTAGAAGATACATTGTGGTGGACCATATGTCCTTTTACAAAATGTGACTTGTTACTTATATCCTTTTTTTGTTACAATACAACAGGTAAATTCTTGGGTGAGTAAATACCATGGGTGCATCTCACTTACAAAACCATGGGTAAATACCATGGGTGAATGAATACCATGGGTGGATGCCATTTACAATAACATGGGTAAATTCCATGGGTAGATAAATACCATGGGTTGATGAATACCATGGGTCGATGTCAATACCATGGGTAAATTCCATGGGTGGATGGATAACATAGGTGGATGAATACCACGGGTGGATTCCATTTTCCATTCAGATCATTCCTCCCTCATTAAGAAGCAATGGTCCCCATTGCATGAATTTCCCTCCTAAGAAGCCTTTTTTGAATATGAAGAGCCTTGAAGAGAAGGGTTTTGTGTGGTTAACCCATAACCGTGATGAACGAAGATCTGAGGATAGAGATACCCTGTAATGCTTGTGACCAACGGTGATATTGACAATGTGCGGCCTAGTAAATGGACTTCAATGAAGTGTGGGTTTGTGTATGACCCAGAACCATCAAAAACAAAGATCCGAGGATAGAGATACCCTATAATTCTTGTGACCAACTGTGATACTAACAGTGTGCAGCCTAGCAAATGGAATTCGATGAGAAGCATTTTGTACGGTTGACCCATAACCGTGATGCGGATTTTTGATGAAGTAGAAGGTGAATACATAGCCTTGGGTGAGAGGGAACATCTCCAAATAACCCAAGCTGAACGCTGCTATGCTGAAACTGATGAATTTGAAGCAAGTGCCTACTAAAGTGGGGTGGGAGCGCACGTCTCCAAAGGGAACCCACTCTGAATGTTGCTCCAGATTTAAAATGAGCATAACTAGGTCAATATAGCTCAAAAGATTTATTTAGCCTATTTTCAGAAATGGAATGATTATTCTGCATCTTCTAATGTATTTGAAATCACTAGTTGGAGACTCTAGACTCTCATATTCATGTTAGAACTGTCCCGCCGTCACAAAATTTATGAAAAAATAGCTGATTTTAAATCAGCGATAACTCTCTCGTCTTGACTCCGATTCGACTGATTTGTTTTTTTAAAATCAGGTTATTTTTCAAGCGGAGTTCCAATCTATAACCTTTTATCTGAAATTTCACACTGAAAACTGCAAAAAATGACAGGAGATCTACCGCCCACGAATTGTCGTCAAAAACATTTCTACAACATTGCTGATTTGAATCAACGATATTTCCCTCATTCGAACTCCAATTCGGGTGATTTTTTTTTTAATTTAGGTATTTTTTCACAAGGAATCTAGATCGAGTCTTTTTTTTTGTAAAATTCTCACCAAAATTTTCAGATATGATCTGAAAAATTGCCGCCCAAAAAATTCATGGAGTTTGCTGAAGATCGCTTTAAAACATTGAAACTGAAATATGCTTTAAACCCTCATTCCCATGGATTCGTAACTTGAATCTGATACCACTGTAGAAATATAATAACTATATAAGCTACATTATGGTGGACCATCTTTCCTTTTACAAAATGTGACTTGTTAATTATAGTCTTTTTTTGTTACAATACCACAGGTAAATTCCATGGGTAGGTAAATACCATGGGTGGATCTCACTTAAAATACCATGGGTGAATGAATACCATGGGTGGATAAATACCATGCATTGATGTCAATACCATGGGTAAATTCCATGGGTGGATGGATAACATGGGTAAATTCCATGGGTGGATGGATAACATGGGTGGTGTTAGCCAGCTATAAAATTTGTTATATCAAATGTTGGCTAAAACATTTTTGGAGTCTTCAAGAAACAATTTTTATTGATAAAATATGTTATCTCTTGAATACTCTTGAAGGCCTCATGCCTCTGTCCAATATATTCACTGTTGTTTCCATTTCACGCTCTGAAATTCTGCTGATTTCATGAGAAAAGACTGCTGCAAAATCATCATTTTTCCCCGTCCTCCACTCAAAACTAACCTTCATTTTGCTCCCCTTTTTATCCATAAAATTCCTCTATTTTTCACGTTTCCCCTTCTTCCATTCATGAAAATAATGTTTACATAGTTTAAAACTCATTTTTAAACTATGCTGAAACCCCCAAATCCAGTGAAAAATCTTGAAAATATCATTAAAAACAAGTATTTTGACTATGGACTTAAGCCCCTTGAGCTAAGTCCTTAACCACTTCCCCACATGTGCCCCAGCGCTGGAACCAAGTGCTAAAGGTCCCAAGCGCTTATCGCATCGGAGAAAATTACAAAACGCTATTTTTTGAGTTAAACAAAAAACTCTGATTGCGATGGCCTGATTGTATAATCGCATCGGCCTTCCTCGATCGTGCCAATCACATCAGAGATGTCTGTCGCGCCTTTACATGTCTCCACCTCCGATTGACATCCCTCCGATTCACTCCCCACCGTTGATCTGATCCTCAGATCAACAGCCAGAGCTTAATCATTCTGTCGCACTCCAAGTTCATTACCCCGCCGATTGCAATCTCCCGACGCATCTCCCAATGTCGGTCTGATCTGCAGATCGACGGTCTTCATCTAATCGCATCGAAGTTTTCCATCGGGTGCATCTAATTACTTTACTTTGCCTCCCTCCGATCGCTGATTCCTGATTTATTCTCCACCGTTGATATTGTGGGCCGATCTAATCTGATGGCCCACGATCATCCCGAACCGCCAACTTCAATTTAAATCATATTTTCCTCTGAACTAAGGTTTTTTACCTTATTCCTTTGTATTTTCCCCATTTCTCCATTATATGTCCCGGATTGCTCCCGACCGTCGATCTCTACGCGATCGACAGAACTGACATATTCTCTCCCTCTACTCTCCTTTCAACCTCCACAAACAGATCTACACTGTTGGATGATGCCATCCAACGGCTAGGCTCTCTCCCCACCCACTCTGTAGCAATTAAACCCACAAACGCAGGATTTATTAATTCTTTTCGTATTTTGCAAGTTTGAATGGTTTGTTCCATCATATTAAAGAGAAAGCCAAAGGCCGGGAATGATGATTCCCATGCCTTTGATTTATCAAAGGGAACCATCCACAAGGATCTACTCCATGTCTCGTCAATGTTTCATGAGGCATTGATGCCATATGAGCCCTGCGCAGCCTGCACATTAACAAGACACAGTGTTATTTAAACAAAAAAAAGAGTATCAGTGTTGAAGACTTGCCATAGCAGAATAGGAGATTGAAGACAATTTGGGGATTATGGATAAGATTGATTATCAAAAGCCTAATCCTCCAAATTAAAACAGAATTAAGGGTAAATCAAAAGATCTATCAGACAGAAAGGCCTCCACTGCCACATCTGAGGAAAATTGATTCCTCCCAGCTACCATAAAGCCACCTGTGCCTCAAAGCATTCAAACAGAGGCTGAAGTTATTGTTCAAATTTATATATTTGCCTCGATGTAGCCACGGGGGGCGTCATTGACAAAGCCATATTATATCACGTGCGTTCATATTGGGGTAATTTAAAAAAAAAAAACCCAAAACATTATATTGGACATATAACTATGGGTTAGAGGGTTTTTTTTTATTACATATGGAATATAAATATTTTAGGGTATTTTTTATTTATTTATTTGGCCAAATGGGATTGTTTTGATGGTATGGAAAAATAAAATGAGCGCGTCCGAGTTTTGCCATTGGAGCACCATTTCCATTCGATTCAGCAGAGGCGAAGGGCACTATTGCAGACAACAAAGGCGGAGCTATGGCCCCAGATTGTGTACGTTTTTGCGGATGAGTGTTATATGCATTCCATGACCATGGAGGTGTTAATTACCCCTTCAGCAACTGAAGCCCCGACAATTTTTGCGGAATTGGACTTGTAGTTGGATGAAGAGGACGAGCCTCAGCCTGAGCATGGGGGACAAAGGCAAGAAGGGGAGTGTGGACGATGACCATCTAGACAAAGACAGAGCATTCTTGCCATCGAAAAGCTACAGGAAATTCAGGACGAGCTTGAGAAAGTAAGATTGATGTGAAGGACATCTGGGGTTTTTGTTCTCAAATTTTCGATATGATATGATAATATATTTATTTAGCAGGGGTTATTCAATAGACTTATGGTTATTGTTAAATCAGGTTAACGAGGAGGCAAGCAACAGAGTGTTGGAGGTGGAGCAGAAGTACAATGAGATAGGACGTCCGATTTATGAAAAAATAAATTCTACCATTCAAGCAATTCCTGATTTTTGGCTCATTGCGGTATGTAATTTATGCATTTATCTACCATGGGCGATCTCTCTGCCTTGTCAATTAAGGGTCCTGGTTTCAAATCCATATATAACTGAGACCCTAATCTCAATTTTCTTGGGGAATTTGGAAATGGATGTATGTAAACCTTGGGCAAATAAATTTGGTCTTGGCATGATATGGGTGTTGATAAGTCTGACATTGGTGTCTTGATTTATTGCAGTTTTTAAGTCATCCTGCATTTTCCTGACTAAATAAGATTAGAAGTTGCGTATTTCTTTATGTTATGCACTTTCGTTCTTTGTCACTCTCTCACACACATCACACACAAACAAACACATTTTTTGAACCACGGGCATACTGTCATATTTTTCATGAAAAGTGCTTCTGAGTGTTTCCATGGTCTGCATTCAGACACACGTGAATCAAATGGCCTTTGTAGAGAAAAACACACTTAAAAATTCAAAGAAGCAGGGAAAGTATTTGTTTGCTTGTAGAGGGTTTCGTGTGCTGTAAGGCCTAATAACTCTAATTATTTTTATTATTAGTAGTTTTCTCACAAAAGTAAATTCTGAAAGACTAAATCTTCTTGGTAATATTAAAGAAGGCAACTTTCTTAGTTTGCTGTACTGATCGAAGAAATCCCTCGAGAACTAGGTTCCTTACTCCTTTGGAAAATTACTTGTATCTCGACAGGATTTTCGTGTTGCTTTTTTTGTGTCCTAGCATCTTAGTGCTAATTTGTTTAATTCTTCTGGACTGTACTGCGAACTGGACTGCTGCATGCACTATTTCCTTGTCCTTAGGGAATGATTGGGTATGATTGGGTTGCTTCTATCAAGGTCATTTCACTTGATGTCGATAGAAAAAAGATAAATCAGATAAAAAGGATAAGGTATCTACTTTTTGTCTTGATTTTCATGTTTGTTAAACTTGATCAGTGTTTAAACAGATGTCCTTTATCAATGAGTCTGAACAACAGCTTAGTGAGAATTTGCAGGTGTTACCTATCAAAGTTGTGAAGATAGAGAGGAACTAACAATAGCTCAAGATAAACCATATGTACCTCCACTTAAAGGGTTTAAGCTACATGATAAGGCCAAGAAAGTTGGGGTAAATCCATCTCCTCCCACCTCTAATTTTGTTGATAATTCCCTTTCAACTTGGTGTAGACCATGCAACCTTGCACATTGGGAGGAATCTTGTAAAATTCCTTTGGTATCTCAAAATTATGCTCGACACAAATTGAGAGTTTCTACCTGAATTTACTGAGAATGCCTTTTGTGGAAGGGATGAGGAGGAACTTGATACTAGTCATCAAGTACAGATATAACCCAATTGTAGCAATATGTAGTAATCTTTTATATGAAGAGTGCATGATAAAACTAAAAATGTATGATTAAAACCAGAAATTCATTTTTTTTTACCATTCTTGATCAATACATTTTTCCAATTAACGAATCAGTTGCTTCCCAGCCTAAGACTGATTTACCTAGGAAAGGACAGTAAGTCGAAAAATTTAAAAATAGAGTACAGAATAAGCATTTAGCTCCTGAGACCATTCCATAGATTTTTTCACCCACTTTACCTCTTGGTCCACTAGTAAGTTTTGATGTTGCACAATAATTATTGAAGGTGAGGATCCTTGTTCCTCTAGTTGACTTGTTTAATATTTTTGGGTAGGGATGCACTATTATGCAATCACTAGCTGTGCTATCAGATGGACCTATTTTTATGAACATTACTGATACCTTACAAGCAGTAGAAGCTAGTGACACATTTGATATGATAGAGGATTACCCACAAATTTATGTTGGAGATAACTATAAAGATATGCCTTTCTATGTGTCATTGCTTACTGGTGATTTGGTGTTTGCTTATTTTATGTTGGACTGATGTACCTCCAACAACATCATGGCATCTAGTGTGCTGAGACAATTGGGATTAAGAATCAAAATGCCATTTCAAAATGTTTATGCAATGGATAATAAGAAGGCCGAGGTGTGGGGATTGATTAGGGATTTGGGAGTTTGACTAGTTGCATTCCTTGATAGAATCATATGCATGGATGTGGTGGTAGTTGAGGTGCTTAAGACATGGGGCATGCTATCTTCTAGGAGCCACTTTGGGCGGTACATGAAAAATGGATCTATCGTACGTCACTATTTCAGTGGGTCCTAACTAGTTGGGCCAATTAAACCGCTAATCCAAAATAATGTTCAATATGAATTTACCTAATGTTCAATATAGAAAATTGATTAGATACTTGATGTAACATCAAACTTGATGTATTTTTCATAGTAAACTCCTTGATCTAGTTCATAGTTGAGCTGAGGCATATTCATAGGATAGTTGCAAAACATGTTCTTTGATATTTTAAAGGTACAATACAGTATGGTTTGAAATATGCCTTTGTTGGAAGCACATTCAGGACCAATCTTTACTTCTCCTTCAGGGGTGGATTCATTGGCATGTTGCCTTATTTGGTGATTGTAGTTGTTCAGTTTGATCCTCATTGGGATTTGGCAGTGCTTGAGATTCTCTACTCTATTTAGTATTTACCCTTTGGAAGATTAGGTGTAGGTTTGATTAGTTTCAGTTGGTCTTTGTAGCAATATAATTTATGGCAGATATAACATTTTTTGCATCAATGGCATCCATCAGCCCTTATTCTCAATGCAATATGGGCTTCAGTCCATCCAAAAGATAAGGTGAGTGTGTATATTAGAAAATATATGGTCCATACAGCTCTCATATAGGTTGTGGGTCTTTGTGTGGCTTGCACGTATTAGAGGATTCACTCCAAGGCCAAATTGGTCAAGAGAAGACTTAATGATGGTCTTTTCCATATTTTCCACCATCCCAAAACAGTTCCTAAATATAACACATACCCAGTAGGAATGAGTATTTAAATATGAAATTCATTTGTTTGATATATTGTTTCTTGGGTCCAAAGGTGTGGCGAAGTGCACGTGAGGTTTTTCTTTGGCATGGAAAGTACATGATTGAGACCTTGAAAAGATTCCAAATGATTGTTTGTAAATCCATGGTCACCCCAATGATGCCGATTCTAGGTTGCATGCTGACTTGGACTGAGATATGGTAGATCCTTTGATGTATAGACAATTGATTAGATACTTGATGTAACATCAAACTTGATGTATTTTTCATAGTGAACACCTTGATCTAGTTCATAGTTGAGCTGAGGCATATTCATAGGATAGTTGCAAAACATGTTCTTTGATATTTTAAGGGTACAATACAATATGGTTTGAAATATGCCTTTGTTGGAAGCACATTCAGGACCAATCTTTACTTCTCCTTCAGGGGTGGATTCATTGGCATGCTGCCTTATTTGGTGATTGTAGTTGTTCAATTTGATCCTCATTGGGATTTGGAAGTGCTTGAGATTCTCTGCTCTATTTAGTATTTACCCTTTGGAATATTAGGTGTAGGTTTGATTAGTTTCAGTTTGTCTCTACAGCAATATAATTTATGGCAGATATATCATTTGTTGCATCAATGGCATCCATCAGCCCTTATTCTCAATGCAAGATGGGTTTTAGTCCATCCAAAAGATAGGTGAGTGTGTAGATTAGACAATATATGGTCCATACAACTTTCATATAAGTTGTGGGTCTTTGCATGGCTTGCACTTATTAGAGGATTCCCTCCAAGGCCAAATTGGTCAAGAGCAGACTTAATGATGGTCTTTTCCATATTTGCTACCATCCCAAAATAGTGTCTGAATATAACACATACCCAATAGGAATGCATATTTAAATATGAAAGTCATTTGTTTGATGTATTGTTTCTTGGGTCCAAAGGTGTGGCCAAGTACAAGTGAGGTTTTTCTTTGGCATGGAAAGTACATGATTGAGACCTTGAAAAGATTCCAAATGATTGTTTGTAAATCCATGGTCACCCCATTGATTCCAATTATAGGTTGCATGCTGACTTGGACTCATATATGGTAGATCCTTTGATGTATAGACAATTGATTAGATACTTGATGTATTTTTCATAGTGAACACCTTGATCTAGTTCATAGTTGAGCTGAGGAATATTCATAGGATAGTTGCAAAACATATTCTTTGATATTTTAAGGGTACAATGCAGTATGGTTTGAAATATGCCTTTGTTGGAAGCACATTTAGGATCAATATTTACTTCTCCTTCAGGGGTGGATTCATTGGCATGTTTCCTTATTTGGTGATTGTAACTGTTTAGTTTGATCCTCATTGGGATTTGGCAGTGCTTGAGATTCTCTGCTCTATTTAGTATTTACCCTTTGGAAGATTAGGTGCAGGTTTGATTAGTTTCAGTTGGTCTCTGCAACAATATAATTTATGGCAGATATATCATTTGTTGCATCAATGGCATCCATCAACCCTTATTCTCAATGCAAGATGGGTTTTAGTCCATCCAAAAGATAGGTGAGTGTGTAGATTAGACAATATATGGTCCATACGACTTTCATATAAGCTATGGATATTTGCATGGCTTGCACTTATTTGAGGATTCCCTCCAAGGCCAAATTAGTCAAGAGTATACTTAATGATGGTCTTTTCCATATTTTCCACCATCCCAAAACAGTAAAGCATATCTTGTGGAACTGCCAGTTCACTAGGAGTTGTTGGAAGCACATTCAGAACCAATATTTACTTCTTTAGCGGTGGATTCATTGGCACGCCACCTTATTTGGTGATTGTAGCTGTCCAGTTTGATCCTCCTTCATTGGGATCTGGCAGTGTTTGAGATTCTCTGCTCTATTTAGTGTTTACCCTTCGGAAGATTAGGTGCAGGTTTGATTTTGAAGACAAGGCAAGTTCTTTTTCTACTTTCAGTACCATGTGGTGTTAGACGTACATCACAAATTGTTTTCCAAGGGTGCTTTATTGATAAAAGATGCACAAGCATTAGATGCAATTTCCTATTCAGACTTTATTTCTGCCTTAATAGTCTTATGGAAGAAAATACATCCACCGTTTTATATACCCGTCCACTCCTTGATTTGTTATTCTCCCTTATCTGGTCTCTGGAGTTTGTATACAAAGGAAAATTTATATTTATTGCTCACATTTATGTTTTACTTGCAAATAAGAGGTGATTTGCACGCTTGTTTGAATTGACTAAGGGAGGATATCTCCAGCTCTGGAGTCCCTCATAGTTAAAGGGCAGAGTCCTATAGATGCCTTAGGCTAGTTTTCTTGTTGAACGCTCAAAATTAGCCACTTTGGATTACCAACATCCGTAAAATAATCCCAAGAATCCTTAAAATAAGTGAGGTTTTGGGATTTTCGTCTCTGGAGTCCATCATTGGCTGATGGGTGGAGGAGAATTACCTCTGGAATACATTTTTTATGGGCAAAGGTAACATGTCATCCTCTAGTAGGGGAAGGTCCTGCAATAATAGTTGAATGCTTACTAATTGGTATCTCAGTCTGTATAGGTACAGAGGCTAGCACCTGACTTTCCTCATTCTCCTTTTCTGTTCGTTGTAGGACATTTTCCTATGCAACCTATCACCTGATCCTGCTCATATTCACCCTCCAATTGACTTCCATCATATACCATTAGAAGACAGAGACCATAATTCTCTATCACCTTGGCCAAGTTAAGAGTAGACAGAGAATCACCTGGAACCTGGGAACCTATCACCTAATTCTCTGTCTACTCTTAACGGTTACCATGCCTATCCAAAATCCAAACATCCAAAACATTATGTTTATTAGCATTCAACCAATCACTTGGATGGTAGATGCGGTACCTAAACCTTTTTCAATATAAAATTATTTATGCTATGCCTAGTTACAATGTGGAACTTGTCTTCCTTTCATTAGAATTCTCTTTTCTCCCTTATTGATGCTCTGTTTATCTAGATCTTGAAGTCTAGAATTCAAAAATTGCTTTTAATGTGACTTTCACAAAAAATAGGATATCTGAATCCAAACATTTTTTTAACCTCTAAATGTGTGACCTTCACTTCTTTAACTTGAATCTGACATGATCCATTACTATTCTATCAATCGTCACCCTAAAGTTGTTTCCCTACTTTTGTGTGGCCCAAACATATCCTAGCACTTGGAATCCATAATGTTTTGACTACCACACACCATCTATATCCCAAGATTTCCTCTATCCACTTAGCACCAATATTTCAACTTTCATGCACTCTTCCTAACATGGCATATAATGTGATAATTTTATTGAAATTTGATGCCACGTCTGAATATTTTGGCTATGATATATTCATATTGTGTTATTTGCACTATCATAACAATATCCAAAATCTAGATCTTTCTTTAAAAGCTAGATATTTGAATATCTATATTTTAAAGAAAGATCCAAATTCGAATATCTAGGTTTTTAGTTTTCCTTTCTATTATGTTTGCCCTTCATTATTGGAATATCTGAATCATTCTACTCAGTGCCAACTCAGCCACTTGTCCACTCACATCTAACATCACATGTGGCCTGTGACATTTCATTCATATCACCTGGGTTATCATAAGTTTTTGCATGTTAGGTTATGTGGAATCACAAATTTGATATTATGGTGTGTTAGATGTATCATCATTAATACTGTATGGTATCTAACATGATTCATCCTATATGGCACTCAAATCTGGGCTATATAGATTCAATGTTCCTCTACTCATATTATATATTATGGATATTAGGATCCTATCGCTAAGCCATCCAGATATCCAAAATTTCTGTCACTTGACTACTCTTTACTTACATGGTATAATATGCCTTAGCTTCCAACATGTCATTCTTTATGGCATGTGATGTGTCATTCAGATCTACTTATCTAGCTCTTCACTTTAATCTTTATGGTATTCCTTTTTTATGGATAACAGAATGTCCAACCATCCAAAATTTATTGCTATATTGAGCCATTCAATTTGAAATTTTGGACCAACTAATCACATAGATGTTGGCATATCAACATTCTCAAGGATTTCTTCCCATTTTTGAATAAGATTGTTCCTTTCCAACAAATACTTCTCTAGTATATCTAACTACTCAACTTTATTTTATAGTTCCTTGTACTCTTATTTTATATCTTCAAGGTGACTCTTCCCAATTTTTTCACCATGCACACTTGTTTCAGATAACTTGCTAATAGTAACATTATCATCATTCCATTCAGTGATTTTCAAATCTCCCCTGCTTGAGAGCCTAGTTTTATTTAATCCAAGAGATGATTTTGAAAGCCACTCAACTTTAGGAATTATTTCTTTGGAGTGGATTTCCTATGGAAAATTCATCTCCCCAAATACATTTTCAATTTTATGAAGAAGTGAGTCCTTATTTGAAACTGATTCTCAAAAATCAATTGCATGATTTTGAATATCTTCTAGATCTAGTTCCAGTGCTTTAACATGCTTAGAAGCTTCCATTTTAGTTTCATGCAATGTATCATTTTTCCTCTACAATTCCTGTAAACATTCTTCTAACTCATTAGACTTGTCCATTAATGCTTATATTACTGTATTGCATACCTAAACCAATCATTTCCCTTTCACGATGATCATACTAAGATTTTATCTAACTGACAAAAATTTACTTTCTGTTTGCTCAATATCAGTTCTTATTTTCCTGTTATCCATGCTCATTTCTTTAAGCTTCTCTTCAAATTTACATAAAAGTTTCTTCAATTCCATAATTTCTTCTTCATTTTGAGTTTTTATTGAATTCATCACATTTACTTTTTCATTTATATGCTTTACTTCCTTTTCTTTGTAATTGAATATTTCTCTCAGGAACATATCCAAAGAAAGTGTAGGTTATTTTTCTAATGAGTTTCCATAATCAGAATCAAGATTAAAAAAACATCTATGAACCAGGTTCACTTATGAGAAAGCTACATTGTATTTTTCAATAAGAAAAATGAGGCTTGTATCAAAATAAGACATTCTCTCCATGCAAGGACCAATTTCCAAAGTATAATCTTGAATGAATTCCTCAATGGAAGCTAGTAACTTCTCCATGGTAGTATCAAACTAGTGTTTCAAGTCAAAATGAGTTTATGAAGAGGATTTCATTGATATTTCCTTTTCTGAAAGAAATTTTCTAAAGGAATTTACCTCCAAATGTAAGGAATCTCTTTCATTTTCATTTTGAGCTGCTTGAAAATCCATTTCATGTGGCCCAAACATTTCCTACCACCTAGAATCCATAATGTGTCACCTACCACTCAACATCTAGATCCAAAGATTTCCTCTATCCACTTATCACCAACATTTAAACTATCATGCACTCCTCCTAACATGGCATATGATGTGATAGTTGAATTGAAATTTGATGTGGAATTTGAATATTTGGGATCTAAAATATGAATACTGTTTTATTTGCAATATCATAATGATATCCAAAATCTGGATCTTTCTTTAAAATCTAGATATTTGAATATCTATATTTTAAAGAGAGATACATATTTGAATATGTAGGTTATGAGTTTTCCTTGCTATAATTTTTGACCTTCATTATTGGGATATCTGAATTATTTTACTTAGTCTTAACTCACCCAATTCTCCACTTGCATCTAGCATCACATTTGGCCTATGACATTTCAATCATATCACCTGGGTTATCGTAATTTTTTGCATGTTAGGTTATGTGGAATCACAAATGTGATATTATGTTGTGTTAAATGTATCATCATTAGTCCTGTATGTTATCTAACATGAGTCATCCTATATGGTAGCCAAATATGGGCTACCTAGATTCATTTTTCCTCTACTCATATTATACATTCTGGATATTAGGATCTATCTCTAAGCCATCAAGATATCCTACCCCATGTCCTGGGATTTTTGCAAAGGTGGTATTTGAAATGGCTTATCCATCCATTCATCTCCTTTCCAAAAAGCTTACAATTCAGTCTTTGGAAGTTTGACCCCTTATAATGTTGTAACATATTTTTGTTTTGTTTTGAGAAACGGTCTCATGGAGTCTCTTTGGAAAAAGCTGCTATGCTATGAGGGTTTCATATCTAAGTCACTTATGATCTGCACCTAGTCTCATCTGCACCCACTTGGGGGGTTTTTTGAACCAGAGTCTCTTTGTTAATAGAATCACCTTGCTGCTTACCACTAGACCACACTCATGTGGGCATGTTTGACATATTTCTATAATGGATCCATATTTGTCATGTTGGCGTGTTAATTCATCAAGAATAGGGCTAAAAGAAACAAAAACTAATCAACGCTACAGAATGGTTATATAAAAACAGACCTAGAAAATTGTTTAATCTATAAGTGAAAATTGTTAACAAAGAGGCAAAAATGATGCAGATTGCATAAATATTGAATAGAAAAACTTACCACATATTATAACCGTGAATGTAAAAATTGCAGATGGAAATTGATTCCCATTTCAAAAAAGTTGTTTATAGCTATGAAATTTCTTTTTAGTTGTTCCTGAAATTGCTGGAAGACAGGGATTGCATTATGCATTCATTACTACTTGTATTATGTTTGCACTTTACCTTGAAAGTTTTAATCTATTTTATTACACTCTACATGATTACTACTATGTTAGGCTAGTACTAATTGAAGCCAACACACTCTGTTTTTTTGCATAGAACTTGAAACTAATTGTTTTATTAATAAACACTTTTTTGAATATGTTCACAGATTTCCATTCAAAGATGTGATGGTGATAATTGTCTTTGTGTTTTCTATTCATCTTGCAAATCATATAATGTAGCTTGTGGTTCCC
This sequence comes from Pinus albicaulis, assembly GCA_034641835.2. Taxonomy (NCBI): domain Eukaryota; kingdom Viridiplantae; phylum Streptophyta; class Pinopsida; order Pinales; family Pinaceae; genus Pinus; species Pinus albicaulis. Next base: position 995,783,990 of record CM076579.1, read on the forward strand.
GTCTCGATTGTTTTGATAGGACCCTATTCAGTGGTGAGGAAGCAGGGGAAGGGCTTTGTACAGGTGATGGAGGGAATCACCCATTGTGGCAACAAAATTTTAGGATACTTCTAATATTAGGCTTGATAGTTACAACATCTTGTGCAATTCTATAACAAGCTTGCGTGTTCTTTAGCTCCAGAAATATTTGGACACAAGGATGTCAAAAAATCCCTACTTCTTTTTGGTGCCCCAACTAGAAAATGCAAGGATGGAATGAAGGTATAATTATTTTACTGAAGAGTTGTTACAGAGAAACTTGATTACCCCATTGGTGATTGGCTGAGAAAAATGTCTTGTTATTCTCCCTTATCTGGTCTCTCGAGTCTGTATACAAAGGAAAATTTATATTTATTGCTCACATTTATGTTTTACTTGGAAATAAGAGGTGATTTGCATGCCTGTTTGATGGGAGATCCCGGAGTTGCAAAGAGTAAATTGTTGAAAAACATGATTAGTGTGGCACCTCGAGGAGTTTACACCACAGGTCGAGGAAGTTGTGGTGTTGGTTTGACAGCTGTTGTTCAAAGGGATCTGGTCACCAAAGAAATGGTACTTGAAGGCAGGGCCCTCGTATGTAAACCCTAACATAAATGGTATTTAATGAGATATATTTATAATGAGATTTTAAGTTTCCTTATGGTGTTTTATATGAATTACTATGACCTCTGATTACTGTTTCATATACTACCGATTAGATAAGCAGTATAGACTACACCCTAGACTAGTTCAGCTGTTCTTTATTGTACCGATAATCATTATTAATATGGTACTAAGCTGCCTCGTAATTACAGTAGATGCAAGAGTTGATTTAGTTTTAAGTACTCTTCTCATGTAATCAACCATTAATATATTACCTGTATCACCCTTGTTAAAGCGTGTTCAAGCACTTCACTTTTATGTACTAGGTCACAGGGCTTGCTAGCCCGGATCAGTGTATTAATTTCAGAATATATTAACAACTTGGTCGTAATAAGCAGTGCTCTACTTAGTTTCATGGTCACTATACCTTCTTGATCTACAAATTATATTACTTATTCTGTGATGCTCAGTAACTTGTACTATGTCAACATCATGGTAATTATTATTAGGTGTATCACTAGTTACCAAGGAGAAAAGAGTAGTAAGGCGATTATTCCTTTGTATCTACACAATGCTATGTTACCGGATCCATCACCCTGGGGTCCAGGATCCACTAGAAAGTAAACACAAAATTGGGGTACAAGACAAAGATGGAAAAATGTTTGATGAAGAAAAGATCTTGGCAGTGACCCTTAGTTTAGCAGTTACAAAGTCCAAACTAGGGATAACTTGGGATAATTGCCAAAAGAGAAACAGGCAAAGTCCTTGAAGATGTATAGTGTGCAAAACCAGGGATGAATCTGTGGATCATCTATTTGTTTCTTTTCCTTTTTATAAAGTTTCTTGGTTTGAGATATTTCAGATTAAAAGTTGGAAAAATAAATGGGAGTAATGGACTCTGTTATAATGTTTTCCTTCTTGGACATGATAACTCTATTATAATATTTGGGCTCTATTATAATGTAAATGGGAGTAGAGGACTATGTTATAATATTTTCCCTGGAAACAGATCCCATGTAAATTCTGGATTTCAACATGTGCTCAACGCAGTTTTTACTTGTTTGAATTTAGTTTTAGGTTTTTTTTGGGCTTAATTCAAAATTGGATGTAAAATGCCTTGGAGAAAGCTCTCCCTTTAGTTGGTAAACGGACAGCATGGAAGATTGGAAAAGAGCAGAGTGTGAGAATAGACTAATACCCCTATATTGGTTGCAAAGGAAATTATAGACTATGCAAGGAGGCGATAAGAGACAACCATCACCTCAGAATTTATTATTCTGAAGACGCAACTTCAAATGATGGAAGAAACATTCGGTCTCAGGTCTGGAAGTTGGAAGACGATGGATATTACAGAATGACTCAGGAGCCGATAAGAGGCCATCTCTTAGGAATTTATTCTTTGGAAGATGGACATTCAAATGATGGCAGAAATGTTTGGTCTTGGGGCTAGAAGCTGGCAGAAAATGTATCCTAACAATGGGAATGGAATCATTTTTCTTGAAGCCTAAATTTTAGTGCCATAAAAATTTCTGATCTCGAAGATTTAAATCAAGTGGTCCAAAGACCAGGGGTCTGGAAATTAAACTACAAAATTGGGGTACAAGACAAAGATGGACAAAGCTTTGATGAAGAAAAGATCTTGGCGGTGACGCTTAGTTTAGTAGTTACAAAGTCCAAACTAGGGATAACTTGGGATAATTTCCAAAAGCGAAACAGTCAACGTCCTTGAATATGTATAGTGTGCAAAACCATGGACGAATATGTGGATCATCTATTTGTTTCCTGTCCTTTTTCTAAAGTTGCTTGGTTTGAGATATTTCAGATTACAAGTTGGAAAAATAAATGGGAGTAGTGGACTCTGTTATAATGTTTCCTTCTTGGACATGATGACTCTATTATAATATTTGGGCTCTATTATAATGTAAATGGGAGTAGAGGACTCTGTTATAATGTTTTCTTTTTTTGGGCTTAATTGGTATTTGAAATCTTGTTTTATGTCATACATAGCATGAGACTGAAATACTATAGAAGCATGAAATCTAGCTTGCTTTATCATGTTGTTATGGCTAAGTACTTGAACATTCTACAACGCCTATATTATTAGGCTTAATGCTCGTATTCAAGGTTAATTAAAAGTCTATGCACCTATGTGTCAGTGAGTGACCCTGTTTCAGATTTGTATACTAATGTTTAATGACAACATGACAGATCTTGATTTTGTCACAATAACCTTGACATTTGTATAGCAGCAATCTTCTTTGTGACATGGTGACAGTGATCCCCTTTTGTGAACACTGTTGAAGATTCATATTGAGGTTGTTGAGTATAGTTACAGTAATTACGACTAAAGATTCATCTTGAGGTTATTGAGTATAGTTGTTACAGTAATTATGAATACATCTCCAGTGCTTCCACATGGGCCTTGAAATTTCTGGTATCATTTTAAAAACACATTCTTGTCTTAAGCTAGTGAATATTGGGCTTATTAAATCTTCTCCAATCCAACCAAGATAGTGTTGTGACCCCACAAATCCCTCCAAATGTGAAATCCCATCTTTGAAAGATGCTTAATGAAAAACTTGGTGGTAGACCTACCTAGCATGTTGATACTAGGAAGGTTCATAAAACATAGCCACATAATAACATCCATTTTAACTTGGGGGAAACTGTCTACAATGCTTACAAAATCTTTTTGATAATCCTAAAAACAAGAAATCTAGCGGTAAGAGCTCTTTAAATCATACTACCAAGCATAAAAAACCATTAATGCCATCCACATGGGTCGTTTCCAAATGATGTCTTAATAAAATATACCATGGGGCTCTCATTAAAACACTTAAATCCAAGATTAATAAGGTTGGATTTTTTTATCCATTTATTTTATGTTTGATCTATTGCTAGTTCTTCTTAGATTTTGTCATCACTGGGTTCAACAAAATTGGAATGTTACCATGTATTGTTTATCTTTTTTTGCTCAAGCAGATGTTCACAAGTTTTATGTGTGAAACAGGGGGTAGAGCAGATGAAGAAATGAATCAAGACTCAAATTATTACAATGTTATATGAAATCAAGGTATATATTACATCTGGATTTTTGACGATCTTATTTACATCCGCTTATATTTGCAAGTAGGAGACAAGGATAATTATTGTATTGACCAATAGTGCTGGTTGGGTTTAGCAGTTGAAATTATGCCTTGAACAAAGGTAAGAAAAACACATGCCTTTACACCTTGGTGATCATCATCTAATTCAGACACCAGACAGAAAACAGAAACAACTGCCTTGTGTGGCAATTTTCAAAGACATGACAAGCATGAGCATTTTGAAAAATATTCTGGGAGGTCAACTTTAATCTTGACATATGGCAAGCAAAAAAATTGGAATGTTACCATGTATTGTTTATCTGGCTTTGCTCAAGTATATGTTCACAAGTTTTGTGTGTGAAAAAGGGGGTAGAGCAGATGAAGAAATGAATCAAGACTCAAATGATTACAATGTTATATGAAATCAAGGTACATATTACATCTGGGATTTTGACGATCTTATTTACACCCTATTATATTTGCAATTAGGAGACAGGGATGATTATTGTATTGACCAATAGTGTTGGTTGGGTTTATCAGTTGCAATTATGCCTTAAATAAAGGTAATAGAAAAACATGCCTTTACACCTTGGTGATCGTCATCTAATTCAGACACCAGACATAAAATAGAAACAGTTGCCTTGTGTGGCAATTTTCAAAGATATGACAAGCATGAGCATTTTGAAAATTTTTTTGGTAGGTTATCTTTAATCTTGACATATGGCAAGCAACAGAGGCTTGGAAGGACAAATCACCCTTGTTCGACTGAGTTATCATTTGGGTTTAAGAAGAATGATGCACTGCCTATGAAGAATATTCACTGTTCAGATTTTCTTGATCTAAACGCTCTGGAAAAAGCTTCATTTGGCACTAACATTTCAAATGATCTTCATGACCAAATGCCAATGTAAAAGAACAAAGCTGTCGCTGCTACGAAGGCAAGGAGGCATAGGATAAATATCAAAAGAGGAAAATATTCCCAGTTAAGGTGGACTATATTTCTTGAAGTGTTTCCTTTTAAGTTTTATAAATGTTGAAACCATGTTGGTTACATGCTTTACCTGCTGGCTTAGAGAATGAGGATGTTTGTTCTATCAAAGCATTCCAAAGTGTGTCATTGTTTGGATCCGTGTAAGCTCAATTTTGTGTTATTTCTATATTCATCAATCTAAGTTTCATTGAAGGATTCACTTCAGTTTTTATAAGCTTCTGTCATGATAGTCCGTAGTTAATTCTAACATTAATGCAAGATATGAGCGCTGATTTTCCGAAATATCTTGGTTTAAATGCTAGACATGCAATGAATCTCTCGATGTAGATGTTAAGACAATGCAATGTTTAAGCCTTTGTATCTATATCTAATAAGGAAGCTGTGTTGATAATGAATAAAAAGGAAACTGTGTTAATAATGAAAAAATAGATATCAAATAACCAGTGTATAGAGAATCAAAAGATACATACAGGGAAAAACCACTACACAAAAGATATGGGCTTCCATGACTATTTCCTCTAGAGGGAAATATGTGACATAGAGATGTGGGTATTATTCTACACAAATTAAAGTTGATATGGATAGGTTAACTTTAGGTGTTTACATATAGGTTACAAGTAAAAGACACAAGGACTAAGTTTCATGAATCTTGTGAGAACAAATTACCCGCCATTACGTAAATATATCTTCTAAGGAATCCAGGCATGAATGGAACTTAGCCAACACAAGCTTGTGAAGACTTTCTCATCCTCATTTCCCTTTGATTTAACTATACAATTATTGGGATTGGGATGTCAATTTGGGTGAATTATTTTGTTGAATTATATTTCCCCATTCTTTTATATGTACCACATTCATTACATGCAGGTCAAGATGATGACATGTGAGCCCCATGCACATGGGCACCCATCACATGGAATCATGGCCATGGAATGGCATGCATGTTGATGATGATGATTAGCCGTGTCATCATTCCTGAAAGCGACATGAGGCATACCATGTGTAGGTCCAGTTGTGCGGCTGAAAGTACGGACACATACGAGGATGGACAAGTCATCCCCACCACCAAAGAGTCCCTCTAGCATAAAAAAAAAAAATACATCAACAAACAAGCTAGCCCTCTAGCATAAAAAAAAATCATGTTATGAAAAATACCTATATATAATCTAAATCGTTGCCTATATTTGGATTTTCGTCATCAATATCATCCTCTAAGCATTAAAATAAGATAGAAAAAATGTAGCATGTCAAGTCAAGATTTTGTTTGAGTGATGGGTACTTTTTAACTAGGGTCATGATAGAGGAGTTCGAAAACCAATGCCACTAACATCAAGGTACATAGAGGGCTTGGTGCTTTTGATTAAATACTAGTTCTATACCCTTGTACATCATAAACTCCAATGGAAACGTTGCAATCTCCCATCCCGAAATCCTGTAAAATGTTAAATCTGTTGGATTTCGAGTGAGCTCTTTAAATCACACTACCAAGCTTAAGAAACCATTAATGCCATCCACATGGGTTGTTTCCAAATGATGTCTTAATAAAATATACCATGGGGCTCTTATTAAAGCACTTCAATTAAAAACAACAGAGAACAATGTTTTTTTTCATTAAAGCAAAGGGAGGGTCTCATAACTCTCATCCTCACCTTGCCTTTTCTTTTATATATAACTCTCCAAAACTGCAAATTTTGTTGTTCCACCTTAATAAGACACTAGTTTGAGTACATGAGGTTGTAGTTGGATTTTTGAACAAGAAGCTTTTAAAGGGAAGAGGGTCTAGACTTGTGATTGAACACCTTATTTGGTGCAAACATATTCATAAAGATTGATCAATTGATTTTTCATCATCATATAGATCAATTTATGTCATTTTATAGACATGCACATAACCAATATTCCTAAAACATGGTTAATCTTTGTATGCCTTAGACCATTAAATTCCACAAATCATAGTGAGATGTGCTTGAGTGTGGATTGAGTAATCACATTGTGGGAATAATAATATGCATCTCCTATGTATATCACAAGAAGAAAGGTAAATTGTAGAATGCACGTGGGGTCATAAGAGAGGAATCATGTCATTAGGTTAAGGATATAAATATAAATGGGTGTAAAAAATGTTAATGAAAAAATGGATACCTACAATATCTAGTGAAAGCAGGGGTTTTTTAAATTGGAAAAATGCAATGGGTTAGTATTGGTAGGGGGTTAAATAAAGTGTTTTTTAGAGGTATTTTCCAATATGTAGTCAATTTAAAGGTATTGTTTAGTATGCCACGAACACACGTTCTATGCCATAGCTTAATTGAGTGACGCCCCCGTGGATGCAGCCGAACAGTTAATCCTGCTGAAATAATTTAATGACAGAAATATCAGCAGAGTTACTATAGCATGACATGGAGCCTAAAAGTAAATAAAAGCTCCCACTGAGCTTTAATCTTAATTCTAAAACATTTAATACAGAGGACGCATATGTAGGCTTCTTCATCGAGCCCCTCAAAGGCGGAGAATTCATTAGTCTGTATTAATTTCCCTCGGAGATCTTTTATCCTCTCCCACCTCCTCATCCTTCTATAAATATTTCTGTAGAAGATGAGAAAATGTTGGTTGCTGAACTTTGAAATGTAATTGAGCTTGAGACTTCTACCTGTAAATAGTGTTCACTGGCTCTTGGAGCTCTGCTTGTGATAGATAAGTTAGTATGGGAAGTGTAGATGATTGCTAAACTAAATCATTGGACTTAAAGCTGTAACTTGTTTGGAGCATCAATATAAGTTGATTTATGGGATCCTAGACTATGTCGACGGTGATGTTATTTCTTAGTGTAAATTTTTATTTTGTTTCTGTTTTCACTCTGTTCATATTCTCTTATAAAGAAAAGCATGCATAGAGTTAGGACCTACTGTATATCAGTACCCTTCTCTGACTGGAAATATTTATCTAAATGTTTTCTTCCAATTTGTGTTATTGAGGAATGATCTAATTCAGTTCAAGCATAGGAATGATGGCGTTCCCTCATCCTACTGTCTGAGATAGTTGTTATTCTTAAATGTTATTTTCAGTATATTTTAAGTAGAGATGAACTAAGGAAGATATGGTGTGCCCTGGTCCTATTTTTATCCCAAAAGACTGTCTGAAAGTTTCCCTTGGAATGTGTTAAAAGCTGGCTAGTTTGAAAGTACTTACTAGATCTTAGGCCATTCTTTGTTATCTTTGTGTTTGTCTTGAAAGTTACTAAGTAAAGCAGAGCTAGGAGAGGATTTGTGGTGAGCCCGGCCTGCTAGTTTCTACTCCAAAAATTGCCTTCAAGTTTCCCTCTATTTTTATATGTTTTCTATCAAAAGTGTATCAAAGGCTGGCTAGTTTCGAAGTACTTACCAGATCCTGGATTGCTTTTATCTCTTTCTTAAGTGTTTTTCAAAGGCTAGCTAGTTTCAAAGTACTTACCAGATCCTAGGCTACTCTTTGTTCTTCATCTGTTTAATTCCCCTTCTTTTTGTATCATTTCATTCCATAAATCCAACTTCAAAGAGATCCTTAGACATAGATGACTTGCCCCATGGACCACTCTTGCCCCTTGTTGTTTCAATTAAACCCTATTATTACTCCATAGCCCAATGGACTAAAACCTGCAATTATCTATCTTTTTGGCCGAAGCTTGTTCTATTTGCTTGCAACTTCTCACCTTTGAAACTCTTTACATTTAGGACTTTCCAGCTCAAACAATAATCATGCTCAACCATCCAAAAACAAAACAAAACCCTCGGCCTTCATAACTAGCCTAACATCATTACCCAAGACTTCAAAGACAAATCCATCTTTGCACTTATTGGAGAGATCCCTCTCCGAATTCAGGAGGGCTAGATCCTAAAATCCCAAAGTGGTTGAAACAATGTTGTTTCTGTGATTGGACTTTGCCAATCTTGCTAATCACAGATTCCTAACATTTCTGGTGACTTTGATGGGGATTGAGTCGAATTTTCATCTTAGGTTCCCTTAAAAACTTCATAAAACCTTGTGAGTAAAAGCAGCCTTTTCAAGCACTACCAAGAAATGGTAATCATGATGAAGCTTGTTTGAATCAGTGAAAAAATAGGCGAAACCTAGGATTCTCATAAGAGTTGTCTAAACCTTGAAAGATCAACCAGCTTAGCCATAAGAGTAATCTGTCTTTGTCTCATAACCATAGCTAAGTTTTGAAACAGAGTTAGGACATTCTTAGAAACCACACAACTAAAAAATAACTTAGAAAACCCAAAAATATTTCAGATTGGTATCCAATAAACATGGTGGTGGCCCATAAAACCTTTTACCTCCTTACGAGCTAAAAAAATCCACTTGGAAACTCCACAATCCTGAACAAACCTTAAGACTCCACTGGGAAGAACCCTTATCATTATAATATCATTTAAAACTCAGTTATAGGACTGTAGGATTAAAGTTTCTGTAAATAGATTAGTTGACCTTTTAAAGACTATCATACCTGGTTGAAATTTTATTGTTTATTTGGGTCTGAAAAACACAGCATAGTGGCTCCTAGAAAGATTCATACTAGAGCCTATCCTGACCCTGATCCACCTGAGTAGTTGATAACCCAGAAAGTATCCTTAGAAAGTCTCCTAGGATTAAATTATCAACTGTTTTTAGATCACTCTTCAGAGCTAATTCAGTTCCTGAAAACCTTGCAGCTCTACAAGAATCACATGGTGGTGGAACCATAAAACATTTTACCTCCTTAGGAGTTAAAAATTTTCCACCTGGAAAATCCACACTATGAAACTCACAAAAGATTAAAATGACTCCACTGGTAGAAGACCTTGAATTGATTAAATAGACACAGTGACCTCTTTTCTGATTTACAAACATGGATTTAGATATAGACCCAGATGATAAACATATGGTCATGATGGAAAAATTGATGTACATGCTTGGAAGAAGGGTGGATAGGTTTATGGCTAATCTAAACGTTGGTGAACCAGAACATCATATGCCTTTCCCTCAGCACACACAAAATCTACCCCGACAAGACATGTATGATCAACAAGATTACAAAGAGAATAAACAAGAAATCATGATGGAACAGATGATGTACATGCTTGGAAAGAGAATTGATAGGTTGATGGCTAATATGAATATTGATGATCTGGAGCAATCTATGCTTTCCCCTGATCAAACACAAGCCCAATCACCTCAAGATCAAGACAGTGACCAAGATATGTATCATGATCAAAACCTTATAGAAGATGATGAGCAAACTTTCAAAGGAAGCAATAAAGAAGGTTATCAAGAAAATTTTGATTGCCTTCCTATGTCTTGTACGATGTTAATAAGATATATTCACGATCAAAATGCAAAAAATAATAGTGAGCAGTGCTTCGAGGAAACACGTAGCCATCAGGTTACAATAGAAAATCCTCAAAATCTCCCTGCAAGCACAACTCAAGATCTCCCATAAGAGGCTCAAGAAAACATCCAACCTCAAAATCAGCCTTTACAAGAAACAAAGAACTGTTGCTCTTCTATTCAAAGGAACATAGAAATTTCCTCCCCTTTGAGAGAAAAAGAGATAGATTGGAATATTATTAAGCAGTCAGTCTTTGAAACTTATTGCAAATCATTCAATCTTGCTCATTCACATAGAGAACTTCATTGTAAAAATGCAGAAAGTTATTTTGTTGGTCATGAAAAACATGGTAGCTCTTCTTCTATTTATTCTCAAAAAAAAATCTCTCCTTTAACAGAAGAACAAATTAAGAAAATACTAGGAAAGTAGCTACCCTCTGAAACACCATCTCAACCAGACAGTCATGAACATGGTGCCTATTACATTGAACAATCCAATGGCACTCAAGACAAAGAGCATAGTAAGGAAATCAATGATAATATTGAAACTAGTCCTCTTTGGATAATGAATTTCGATGGGTTATGTACTAAAACTAATGCAGGTGCAAGAATATGGCTTTATGATACAAATTTTTTTTATTCAGAAGCGTATTCATATAAAATTAACTTTCAATGCACAAGTGACATAGCAGATTATGAGGCATTTCTTTTAGGACTCCACTTATTGAAAAAATCAGGAGCCCAGAGGATAACAGTTCATGGAAGTGCATAATTGGTAATTAGGAAAGTGAAAGATGAATGCATGGTTAAGCATCCTAGACTTAAATCTTATAAGGATGATACCATATATTTATTGAAAACTTTTAAAGAATCTCAACTTATACTTGTTCCTAAAGACCAAAAGAGTTTTCTAATGGTTTAGCCCTTATGGCTAGTACATGTTTAAGACCTTGGGAGAGTAGACAATATACAATTCAAGAAAAATTCAGACCTGCTATCCCAAACAATAAAAGATACTAGAAAAACTTTGAAGGAGAAAAACAAATACAAGACTATCCTACTGTGGATATACCATCTTTTCAAGAAGAAACTTCTCCTATCATTGATATCAATTTGCCATTTAAAGAACCTGAATTTGTATAAGAAGCAAACATAGATTTAAAGAAAGAAGATATTTCACTGTTTTCTATTTTGTAGGTTAAGGATGATGATGCTTCTAAGAAAATTTTTGAAAATATGCTCCTCAAAGCTGAAGCCTTGGAAGCAGACCATCTACCAGACCTGGAGGGCCAAAAAGAAGAGAACCTTCATATTTTCTTTGTTGATCCTATGGAAGAGTGTGTGGGAATCCCAACTGGCTCAAACTATCAAACAATGATCCTTTGCAAGAGCCAGAGACATGAAAATTTGTCACCTTCTGTGATAGCCTTGATATTGAAGGTTAATCTTAAATATGTTCTATGGATACCCTTGAAAAACATCTAGATTTTTTTCTTCTTTTTGACATTACTCAGCTACCTACATCGGCATTTTTGTATCATATGATAATGTAAATACTCCGAGTTAGATTAGGTTAGATAGGAATGTCAATAAAGCTCATTTTTTAGCAGTTAGATAGTTGTTTATTTTTGTGTCCAAAGAAAAATAAAAAATATAAAAACACAAAAACAATGAAAGAAAGAAAAGAGGGAAGATTGTAAAAACAAGAAAGGTACAACCCCATACCAAAAAGAGAAACAAATCTAAAAGTGTGCAAGCTCAAATGCCACTCCTAAAGAACACACTTCTAGTTAGTTAAACAGCCTAATCTTGACTAATTAGTTTTAAATTTTCTGCTGATAGGATAGTGAATTCGATTCGCCGAACTGTTTAATCTTGGCTTATCAGTAGATAGTTTAGGATAGAAATTAAAGGTTCAAACATGCTCAAAATCTGAACCTGAGTTTCCAAAGAGAATGACTCAAATTTGTTTCAAATTCTGAGTCAAAAAATATGTAAATCTGGTTCCATTATCTCAAAATTTGAACCAGTTGACAAAGGAAAGACAGCTCAAATAAGATTCAAAACAGAGATGTAAAAGGATGAAGGAAGTGCTTTGAACTTTCAGATCTTGAGCCTTCTATTTTGATTTTATTTTTCTGCAAAATAATATCTATGTGCAGCTTGTCTTTTATGCCATAGACCAGCATCAAGTTAGACTGTTTAATCTTGACTTGTATGATTTTAAATTTCTGTTGTAGAATTTAGAGAATAAAAATCTATTAGACTGTTTAATCCTAATAGATTAGTAGATTAGGTAGAGAATCATATGGGCTCAACTGTTTAATCTAAGTCCATGGAGAAATAAGGAGTAGAAATAGACTAGATTTCTAGCTTTCAAAAGAATAAAATTTTGTAAAAGAGTTTGCCAATCCAAGTGCACTCTAAAGAAGAAAAAATGTTAGATCAGTAGGATTGGGTAGGTAGAAAGCTTGTTGATGAAAGATCCAATTGTTTTTATGGTTTCTAATATGTTTTCAGAGCAAGATCATCCCAGCAACGGAAGGGCATCCCAATGGATGAGGCACTAATTAGCCTCCCAGAGAATGCAAGTCTGAAGTTCTTGATGCAATCAAGAAGGCACCATCCCTAAGTGGAGCCATTGTTAGCCAGCTATAAAATTTGTTATATCAAATGCTGGCTAATACATTTTTGGAGTCTTCAAGAAAAAATTTTTATTGATAAAAGATGTTATCTCTTGAAGACTCTTGAAGGCCTCATGCCTCTATCCAAATCTTCACTGTTGTTTCCATTTCACACTCTAAAATTCTGCTGATTTCATGAGAAAAGACTGTAGCAAAATCATCATTTTTCCCCTTCCTCCACTCAAAACTAACCTTCATTTTTCTCCCATTTTTCTCCATAAAATTCCTATATTTTTCATGTTTCCCCTTCTTCCATTCATGAAAATCATTTTTACATAGTTTAAAACTCATTTTTAAACTATGTTGAAACCCCCAAATCCAGTGAAAAATCTTGAAAATATCATTAAAAACAAGTATTTTGACTATGGACTTAAGCCCCTTGGGCTAAGTCCTTAACCACTTCCCCCCATGTGCCCCAGCACTGGAACCAAGTGCTAAAGGTCCCAAGCGCTTATCGCATTGGAGCAAATTACAAAGCATTGTTGTTTGAGTTAAACAAAAAACTCCGATTGCGATGGCCCGATCGTATAATCGCATCGGCCTTCCTCGATCATGCTAATCGCATCGAAGTTTTCTATTGCGCCTTTACATGTCTCCACCTCCGATTGACATCCCTCCGATTCACTCCCCACCATTGATCTGATCCTTAGATCAACGGCCAACGCTCAATCATTCTGTCGCACTCCAAGTTCATTACCCCGCCGATTGCGATCTCGTGACGCATCTCCCACCATCGATATTATCTATATATCGATGGTCTTCATCTAATCGCATCGGAGTTTTCCATCGGGTGCATCTAATTACTTTACTTTGCCTCCCTCTGATCGTCGATTCCTAATTTATTCTCCACCGTCGATCTTGTGGGCCAATCTCATCCGACGACCCATGATTATCCTGAACCGCCAACTTCAATTTAAACCATATTTTCCTTCGAACTAAGGTTTTTTACCTTATTCCTTTGTATTTTTGCCATTTCTCCATTATACGTCCCAGATCGCTCTCGACCGTCGATCTTTTCTCGATCGATGGATCTGACATATTCTCTCCCTCTACTCTCCTTTCAACCTCCACAAACAGATCTACACCGTTGGATGATGCCATTCGACGGCTAGGCTCTCTCCCCACCCCCTCTACTGCAGTTAAACCCACAAACGTAGGATTTCTTAATTCTTTTTGTATTTTGCAGGTTTGAATGGTTTGTTCCGACATATTAAAGAGAAATCCGAAGGCCGGGAATGACGATTCCCACGCCTTTGATTTATCAAAGGGAACCATCCACAGGGCTCTACTCCATGTCTCATCAATGTTTCATGAGGCATTGATGCCATATGAGCCCTACGCAGCTTACACATCAACAAGACACAGTGTTATTTAAACAAACAAAAGAGTATCAGTGTTGAAGAATTGGCACAACAGAATAGGAGATTGAATACAATTTGGGGATTACGGCTAAGATTGATTATCAAAAGCCTAATCCTCCAAATTAAAATAGAATTAAGGGTAAATCAAAATATCTATCAGACAGAAAGGCCTCCACTGCCACATATGAGGCAAATTGATTCCTCCCAGCTACCACAAAGCCACCCGTGCCTCAAAGCATTCAAACAGAGGCCAAAGTTATTGTTCAAAATCAGATATTTTCCTTGATGTAGCCGAACAGTTAATCCTGCTGAAAGAATTTAATGACAAAAATATCAACAGAGTTACTATAGCATGACGCGGAGCCTAAAAGTCAATAAAAGCTCCCACCGAGCTTAATCTTAATTGTAAAACATTTAATATATAGGACACATATGTAAGCTTCTTCATTGAGCCCCTCAAAGGCCAAGAAGTCATTCGTCTGTATTAATTTCCCTGGGAGATCTTTTATCCTCTCCCACCTCCTCATCCTTCTATAAATATTGCTGTAGAAGATGAGAAAATGTTGGTTGCTGAAATTTGAAATGTAATTGAGCTTGAGACTTCTACTTGTAAATAGTGTTCACTGGCTCTTGGAGCTCTGCTTGTGATAGATAAGTTAGTATGGGAAGTGTAGATGATTACTAAACTAAAGTATTGGACTTAAAGTTGTAACTGGTTTGGAGCATCAATACAAGCCAATTTATGGGATCCTGGTCTATGTCGACGGTGATGTTATTTCTTAGTGTAAATTGTTATTTTGTTTCTGTTTTCACTGTGTTCATATTCTCTTATAAAGAACAGCATGCATAGAGTTAGGACCTACTGTATATCAATACCCTTCTCTGACTGAAAATATTTATCTAAATGTTTTCTTCCAATTTGTGTTATTGAGGAATGATCTAATTCAGTTCAAGCATAGGAATGCTGGTGTTCCATCGTCCTACTGTCTGAGCTATTTTTTATTCTTAAATGTTATTTTCAGTATATTTTAAGTAGAGATGAAATAAGGAAGATATGGTGTGCCCTGGTCCTAGTTTTATCCCAAAAGATTGTCTGAAAGTTTCCCTTAGAATGTGTTAAAAGCTGGCTAGTTTGAAAGTACTTACCAGATCTTAGGCCATTCTTTGTTATCTTTGTGTTTGTCTTGAAAGTTACCAAGTAAAGCAGAGCTAGGAGAGGATTTGTGGTGAGCCCAGCCTGCTAGTTTCTACTCCAATAGTTGCCTTCAAGTTTCCCTCTATTTTTATATGTTTTCTATCGAAAGTGTATCAAAGGCCAGCTAGTTTCGAAGTACTTACCAGATCCTGGATTGCTTTTATCTCTTTATTAAGTTTTTTTCAAAGGCTGGCTAGTTTCAAAGTACTTACCAGATCCTAGGCTACTCTTTGTTCTTCATTTTTTTAATTCCCCTTCTTTTTGTATCATTTCATTCCATAAATCCAACTTCAAAGAGATCCTTAGACATAGATGACTTGCCCCATGGACCACTCTTGCCCCTTGTTGTTTCAATTAAACCCTATTATGAATCCATAGCCCAATGGACTAAAACCTGCAATTATCTATATTTTTGGCCAAAGCTTGTTCTATTTGCTTGCAACTTCTCACCTTTGAAACTCTTTGCATTTAGGACATTCCAGCTCAAACAATAATCATGCTCAACCATCCAAAAACAAAACAAAACCCTTGGTCTTCATGACTAGCCTAACATCATTACCCAAGACTTCAAAGACAAATCCATCTTTGCAATGATTGGAGAGATCCCTCTCCGGATTCAGGAGGGCTAGATCCTAGAATCCCAAAGTGGTTGAAACGATGTTGTTTCTGTGATTGAACTTTGCCAATCTTGCTAATCATAGATTCCTAATAGGTGGATGAATACCACGAGTGGATGCCATTTTCCATTCGGATCATATTTTGAATTACCACGAGCTTCTTTTGATAACTTCATAGGTTTAGCCACTACTTTTCTAACCCACTTCTAGTTACCCATTAGATATGAAACTAGAAAATAACTTTTGACCAACTTTAAACATACAAATTCTACTCACATATTCGATCACATACATGAGTGGCTTCGTCATCATCGAATGTGTAAAACATTTGTTCCAGATCAACTTTTAGCTGAGTGGTTTAGAAATTCCTTGTTTCCATCTATCACCGAGGATGTGGCCAAAGGCATTGTTGTCACTGAAGAGAAAGTAATTGCTCATGCCCAATATCTAGATTTGATTTATACTCAGTCTCGCATGCTCTATGAAAATATTCCAAATGCACCGTGACCAAATTTTACTGTTCCTCCTTCTCCATCTGTTAAGGACATTCATGTTAGCGATGGCGTGATTGGTTCTGTTAACACTAAGCCAACAAGTCGACGATCTGGTTCCACACTTGATGTTTCCAATCAGACCCCTATTGCATCAGATCTTATGTCTTCTTCTGAAATACATGTCGTGTCACCTGAAAAGGGGAAAAGTTACAAGAAACTCAGGAGTAAGAAGAAAGGGAACCAGGAAAAATCATATGATTCATCTGGTTCTTCTTGGAAACCTCATTACCCTTTTTTGATATGTAATGAGGAGAATTTTATGCGATATTTTCCTCACCGCTCAAAATTCTTGAAGCTTATTAAGACTTCTACTGCATCTACAATGTTCACAAATCCTTTTTCGAACACGAAAACACATATTGTTGCTACAGATCTCACTTCTAGTTCGAAAGTACTTATGTTATTTGCCACTAATCCCAAAACTGATGTTTTTATGTCTACTCGAAGTAAAAATTACGGTAATCCTCTTTCATTTTCGAATGGTCAAGCTACATATAAACCTACTATTTCAACTTCGACTTCGTCTAATTCAGTTCCGCCACTTATTATTCCTGAGTTAACAATAAATCCATTGAAGGGAGTTTTTCATAAATTGACTTTCAACCCTTTGAGCTCGTGCAACTCAAAATTATAACGTAGTTGAAGATCTGGTTTAGTCACCTTCTGCTATGTCAACACTTGAGGTTCTTCAAAATTGTCTTTCCCAAAAGTAGGCTTTGTTGTCAGCGATTGATAGAATCGATCCGATGGATTCTAATCTTGTTGTCTTTAACCACGCAAGTTATGTGCCACAATTACCAACACAATTATCATTTTTGATTCAACTAAATTTCCTGAATCGACTCATTCATTGGACTATTATTGATGAAGGAGAATCTACTTGTATCATGTCTATGAGTTGCTGGAATTCACTTGGCTCGCTGACTTTATCACAATCACCTACGAAATTGAGAGCTTTTGACGGTCATACATATAAGCCTTATGGAATTCTCAATAACCTGCAAGTTGAACTGGGGGGAAAAATTGTTACTATTGAAGTTGAGGTCATTGATAGACCCCTTGACTACAATATTATACTTGGAAGATCGTGGGTTTACATTATGGCTACGGTTGTATCTACTTACTTTCATACGGTCGCATAAGGGAGGAATCATAGTCATCGATCAACTCGCCTTCTTCGCCTCTACTTC
This sequence comes from Pinus albicaulis, assembly GCA_034641835.2. Taxonomy (NCBI): domain Eukaryota; kingdom Viridiplantae; phylum Streptophyta; class Pinopsida; order Pinales; family Pinaceae; genus Pinus; species Pinus albicaulis. The sequence continues at coordinate 995,801,635 of CM076579.1, forward strand.
CCAGACAACTAGAAGCATTCTATTTGTTCACAGATCCCCGCCATCTCTTCAAAATATTGGTGTAGGACTCTTTAAGGATTCTTCCCTAATGGGCACCTTTTTTTTATTGTCGCCTGCGACATCTACATACATTGCAAAAATAAAGACCTGCATATGATATCTTCCACTTCATCTGAGTTAAGTAAGATTCCCACTAATTTTGAAATAGATAGGTTGGGTGAAATCATGTCGCTAAGTCCAATCTAGCTCGCATAGTAATCAATATTTTAGGCTTATGCAGCAAATCCTGATTCTTTGTCGCCGACTATTTGGGTCGATTCTTCTATGGATTATGGTAATTATTCTGATCCTTTTTCACATGTATTCTCAATTGATCAGAGCATTATGGAATCCATGACGCCGGAAGAAGAAACATGGATTGATTCTCATCAATGATCCCATCTTCCAGAGTACAATGAAGATAGTCCAACTGAGCTATATCAGACTATAGTCATTGATTTATTGAAGAATTCCATTCCTATCCACACCGTCGATTCTGAGTGAAACCCATAAAATATCGAAGAAACAATTTGTATCGATATTTCGACCAAACCTGGCATTGTAGAAAACATTCATGTTGCCACATCTTGTTCTCCATCTGAAATTGACACTTACAAATCTCTTTTCCATGAATTCCAAGATGTATTCGCTTGGTCGTATGAGGAAAGTTATTTTACTATGTGTTGAAGCCTCGAAAATAGTTGCTTCAAACATTGGGGGATAACCACCAGGTCGGGACCTTAGGACAGTTCCTTTTCCGTTTGGTGTGGTGGCTCCGACTGGATTTATAGGAACATTTTCCTAGTAATTTAAATGAGTTGGTAATGGAATGATTGAATGAAGGGAAAATGGGACTAAATGACCGAAATAAAACTATTTAAACTAACTTAAAATTTATAAGATAATTATAAAACTAACACGGGCATCAAATGTGAATACAACTTTAAATTGTTTCAATTAACCAATAACCATGAAAATGTATTATAGCTTAATTAAACATAACTCTGTTTAAGAAATTAAACATAGTTATAATAATATATTGCATTCATCATTATATATCATTTGCATATACTCTAAAAGATGAATATTTCTATACACTCAGGAATGATATGTATAAAGAAATATTGTATAAAAATGAGTATACATAAACGATAGCAATTTAAAAGAGAATATCACATAACATAAGAAAACTAACAGTGAATAGATATAAATACCATATCCATCTTGATACTTTCCAATGTAATCCGATATCCAAATCCAGCAACTTCAATGTGAAACAGACTCCAAGATACAGAAATGCAATTCTTAAAAGGCAATTTTGCACAGAATCACCAGATGTGATCCTTTATAAAAAATATAAGAGTCAATGGAGTACAGAAATGTAATCTCCAAGTAAAAATATTACAAATTTAGGACCTCTTTCTAAATGCATGAAAGGGGTTTAAATAGGTACTTAATAAAACAAAATAACTAAAACTATTCCTACAATCTATCTAAATCAAGAAATCTAGAAACAGAAATGTGATCTTGTGGTGAACTGATTCATTGATTATCTGTTGCGTTTGATCTACCCAGATGGAAGATTTTGAGAATTTCATTCACTTCTTCTGGATGACTAAGCTTTGAGTGAAACTGCCCTGTATATGTGGCATCAGAGAATTCAGGAATAATGAAATTGATAGCATTTGAAATAAATTTTATTGTTGTTTGCAGATTATGAGGCTTGATAATATGAGTCCACATCGTATCCCACAATATTCCTTGCAATTTGCCAATTTGATGATTTTTGTTGATTATTTCTTGTTTCCATCTGTAATTAATTTCTTTTACCCTAGGTAATTGGACAGGGGTAAAATTTGAAATTAAATTGATTGCATACAGGCTATCATTCACCAGCCGTGTTACATTGTTCATCATACTTTTAGCTCTGGATGTAGCTCCTTCTGCTTTGATTAAACGTTGTTCCCATTCTGAAAAAATAATTTCTTTATGTCTCTCCATAATCCTGGGAAGGTTTTATTTTCTTCCCGATTCCGAGTCTTGCCATAAAAGAAATTCAGAAATATTTTCATCAGCTTCATCAAATTCAATTTTAAGACAAAATCCTTCATCTACTAAGCAAGATGTAATTTCACATAGGGATTCTGCTTCTGCAACATTTAGACAAAATTAATTTAATTGCTGAGATAATAACTTGTTTGTCTCCAGGGCTTCATTTTTGAATTGATCCAAATTAGGATAATTATTAAACTTGTCTAATTTCGATTGAAACATCTTCTCTTGCTCAATATTTGAAGTCTTCTCATTTTGCAAAAGAGATTGTAATTTTGCTATCTCTTGACTTAGCTGTTGTTGCTTTTCTAAAGTCTGTTGATCGATATTTTTCTTTTCAACAACAAGCTTCTCTTCTAACTGTTTGGATTTGAGATCTCTATCCTTCAATTGCTGTTCTAACTGAATAATTTTTTGCTAGTTTTCTGTAACTTGTTCTTCTAACATGGTTATTTGCACATCTTTTTGTTTCATTAATTGTGTAACTTTAGAGGCCTTGTCTATAGTAGCAGCACTATAGGCACCTGCGTATTGGGATAATTTGGTGAGATCCTTAGATGGATTCACCTCAGCATTTTTATAAAAAATATTCATAAACTCCACTTGTGATGTCAAAAGTGCATCTTGATCAGTTCTCCTCCTTTTCCTTTGTTTTCTCACAACAGCCCTATGTTTAGGACTGTAAAATATATCCAGAGGAGGGATTTCTTCTATCTTCAACATGATTTCACCTGTGGGATTTTCAGGAATAATTTCTATATCCTGGTCTTTTAGATCATTAACTTGGGGATTATTCTGTTGTCCTATTTGCTGGAAAAATTGTTCATATTGACTCAGCAAATGAGGAGAAACTATAAGTTTAGCAGATTCAACTACCTCTTTAGCAGCTTTCTCTCTTCCAAGTTGAGAATCTGGATTATTGTTTATATCTCTTTTTGGTGCCTGTTCAGTAATCTTACTGTCTGTGCCTCCCTTTTCAGTGTGCACATTGGCATCAGTACCTGTGCTTTCTTTTCCTACCTGGGCTGAAGACTGTTGTACATCAAGTTTAGTAGTTGTTTCTTTCTTTTCAGTATCAACTTTGCTGCTAATATCTTCCTTTTGTAAAAAATTATTACATATTGTTACTTCTTTCTGAGTTTGTATGATGATTTTTCTGGCAGGTGTTTCTGTTACTGTTTTACCATATGTATTCTCTGTTTCCTTATGTTGTGATCCATTTTCCTGTATAGAAGCTCTCAACTGATCCAGAGGAACTTTGAGTAACCTTTGACTTCTAAATAACAAAAATTTATTTATTTCTTCGGCCTGAAATTTGGACTTGGTCAAATAATAAACTTGGGACATTTTATTTACAGAAACAAATAAATCATCAAACATATCTGGTTCATGTTCGAACCGAGCAATTGAAACAGAAGTAGTAAAATCATATGCCACCTTCCTATGATCATATTGCCTCCCTGGAATTGTTGAAATCTTGAGATTGGTTAGCTTACCAACTTCTTTTTCAGCATGAACAAAATTATTGAGAGCATAGTCACCACATTTAAAAGGAAAAGTAGGACACATAAGCTTCTTGCTGTTCTTCAAAGTCCTAGACATGCCTTCTACTGTCAGCTGATAAGAAATTTCTTGTGCTAACAGTTTGTCTGGAACATACAAAGGAAGAATGTGTGGTTCTACAATACTTCCGAAAACTCTCATATATGTGAAATTTTCCTCTCTGAACCAATCTCCAATTGAGAACAAATCAACTTTAGCTTTCTCGGAAAGCCTAGGAGGGAAGCCAAAAATAGTTTGATAAATCGGGATAAGAAAACCGTGACAGACTCTATAAACATGGCTTTTGAAATGCCCCTTCCATAAGGATTTGTGATATATATGAATAGGAATAGGATCTTTAGGGGTCCATTTCCATCCTAATATGGGGAATTCAGAATTGAAACAAAGGGAATCTAGGTTATAAGCACAAAAATAAAAAGGAGTGGTATTTCCTGAATTTTTGTCTTTCCTATATTCAAGAATTCTGTTGGCTATCTTATCAGAAAGAATGACAACCCAATCCATTATCTTGGAACTAACATCAGAATGTACTAATGGCACCATTTGTATAGAAAACCTAGCTAAGTTATCATTCCCAAAAAATCTACACATCATTGTTGTGGCATAACAGTATGGAGGCAAAAGAGACTCGAGAGAGTACAAACCTGATGCCTCGTGTCTATGCATTTCAGGAACCTTTCTCCATTCTTTAATTGGTTTTGACTGATTTTCACGATTCGAAACAAATTCCTTGATGAAATCTTTGTTATAAATTTTATGTGGGTCTAGAATGTGGTACATCTCTTTAATGTCCTCTGGTTTGAATGAACCGAATATTGCTCCAAAAGTTGAAACAAAGGTTCTGTCTTTGATAGCCACATTATCAATTACCCACCGAATAACATCATAGTATGGAAAAATGTTTTCCCTAACTATAATTCGGTACAGAAATGAGTTTGCTAATGCACTAAGAATATTTTCAGAATTAGAGTCTGAGTCATCTTTGTCAGGAACTGTAGCCTTAGCTTCAACAACTTTAGGGTTTTCCTTTTCAAGCAAATTATATACATTTTCCCATGTCATCTTACCAAGTCCCTGGCATGAGGTATCTGTAACCAGCTTAAGCTTTGCTAGTTTCTCTTTAGGCAGCATGGTAAACATAGGAGCTTTTGTAGCGATGGCGGCTTTTTATTTCCTGGATCTTTTCGACATTTCAGTATCGGGCAATGTTTCCCTCGTTCCACGAATGAAATAATTAGATGTTCTATTGTTTTACAACAAATAAAATTTTTCAGCCGAGGTGAAAACACAATAATGAAAACAGCTATACAAAAGGATTTATTTGTTGATTTGCATTTATTATCTCCGTGGTTAAAACTTAAATGCCTTCTAGGGAGTCACACTCATGCATTCAAAACAAAATAAATCGTTATTTTTGTTTGATTTTTAATTAATGGTAAACTTACAACCAGAGATCGGCATATTTTGAAATAAGTGTAAAAATATTACCTTTTAAATGCTTGGGATGCTATGAATAAACAATATATGAATATTAAGATGTATTCGCATCTCGAGTCTTTAAAGCTAAATAAAATAACGTAATATGATTTATGCCGAATTTCAATTGCGAAGATCGCATCAGGGATTTTCAAATGGAATGAAGCATTAAAGAGTTTCTCCAATAATCCAATTGCGATGAGGTGGGGTCCACCGGGTCGGAGTCTTTCAATCAAATGAATATAACATTTTTTTTCTCCAAAATGCAATTGCGATGAATAGCATCGCATCGGAAGTATGCAAAACAAACATAACACTTTAAAACTTATCTGAAATGCGATTGCGATTGAGTTCCATCGCATCAGAGTTTTACAAAGTGAAAATAGAACTTAAAGATTTCTCCAATTTTCCGATTTGTGATTACTGTACACATCAAATATTGTTAAATATAAAGACTTTATATAATATTTTTATATGATTAAAAGTTGTGTCTCATCGGATCATAAATTTTTTTAAGGTTGTATTTGTTTATACACACTTTGTAAATAAAAATATGCAATATGTCCTTTTATCAATGAATCTTTTATTTCTAATAAAAATGATCGGATTGTTTCTAAATCTTTTATTTCTATCTAGAAAGAAAGATAAAGAGGGGACCTATTTCTAAATGGAATTTATTCTTAAAAATTTAGAAATGGGGAGGGTTGTTGTACAGTACAATAATTGGAGATTCACTGGAAGAAACAGTTATCTCTGAAAAAATGAAATGAACACTATATTTCTAGTAAATAAAAAATTCTAAAGATAATGAAAACTTATCTTAGGATAATTCAAATAAAATCTAACTGTGAAAAAGAATAAAAATCACTTACAATTTCTTTCTAATTCTTTAAGAATAAAAACATTTTTAGGTTATCTCAAGCTTTGATTGGTTGATAATAATAAAGTAAGTGGATTTCTTCAAGTTTCGCTTTTGTAATATACTCTGTTGTCATAGGCATTGCCTCTACTGCCAGCAAACGTTCATAGTCTCGACAGAGTTACCTTTTTAACCATCAAACATTCATTATCCCATCCAAATAAGATTATCACTCTTTAAAAATAAATTCATAAGACATATTATTTGATTTTTTTGTCTTTTATTTATTTATTTTAATTTAAGAGCCATTGTTCTGGTTTGGTAACCAGTTAGTAACAATGCCATTCGCTAGTTGTAATTAAACTGAATAAGCTGGCTCATGATGAGATCCCTTGTCTTACTTTTATAAGCCATTATCCTATTTTGGTATGTAGTATTGGTAATGTCAGTTTTATTACTTCTTATGATCATGGTAAGAAGGCTCGTGATGAGACCTCTTATCTCCTAAATTTTTTCATATAATTTCTTAGAATTACATTTTAAAAATCACAACCAAAATGGATGGGGTGAAATAGTTGTATCCTTAAGAATAAATGCATGACATTTTTTAGAGTTTTTTGTTTGCTAAAGCTTGAAAAAGTATTTACTTTTTAAAGATAACCTTTCTCTACTTAATAAATTTATGATGATTTACAATTTCCTTAAGGTTTCAAAAGATCATGCAAATGCTTTTGAACAAATTTTTAAAGTTTAACATTTTATTTTAAACTATCTAAAATTGTAATCATTTCCTTGAAAATTCTTATTTACACAAAATAAGTATTTATAATATTCTTTCTAAGACAATTTTCTAATAGTAAAAAGTCAATCAAAGACTATTAACAACCTTTATTTGCAAAAATAAATAAAAATTGCAGAAAGGAATATGCACAAGTAAGAAGGGGTTACCTCCTCATGAAAATAATTTCTTTAAGACAAGCCCATTTACAGGAAGAGATTCTCTCTTTCTTGTTAAATCTTGGAGTATGAATGTATATGAGCCTATCTTTTCAGCGATCTGAAATGGTCCAAGCCAAATTTTCTGAAATTTGGTATGCTTACCTTTTTCTTCATGCGCTTTATCCCATTTCAGAACAAGATCACCAATTGACAAATTTTTTGAGCCGATGGAACTTGAATCAAAAGAAGATTTTACAAGTTTTTGATGTTTTTCATGAATATATTTTGCTTTTTCTCTATCTTCTTCTAATTTAAGGATTTGATCAAATCTCAACTGCATCGATGAGGAAGGATTTTCTTCAATGAATTGCACTAGGGCTAATGATGGAAGAGCTAGATTTGATGGTATCACAGCTTCTTTACCATAAACTAAATTGAAAGGTGAAGTTCCTATAGAAGCTTTAAGAGTAATACGATCAGCCCATAATGCAAAGATTAAAGACTTGTGCCAATTCTTTTGATTTTGATCAATGGTCCTTTTAATGATTTTGATGAAATTTTTGTTAGTAGATTCAGCTAAACCATTACCTTGTAGATAATAATTTGCTGAATATTTCAATTTAAAACCTATTTTAATTGCAAATTCCATTATACTATTACTAGAAAAATAAGATGCATTGTCGAAGACCAAGCGTTAGGTACACCAAACCTGGTAATGATAAATTGATTGATGAAATCAATAATTGCATCAGAGTTGGCTACCTTTAGATGAATTTCTTCTACCCACTTTGTGAAGTAATCCATTGTTGTGAGGATGTGCTTATGTTGTTTGGAAGAATGAGGTACTATCTCGCCAATAATATCAAGCCCCTATTGCTCAAATGGTTGCTCAATGTTTACTGGTTGCAAAGGAAAAGTTGGCTTTCTTTGTCTTCCACTAGCAGTTTGGAAAATCTTGCACTTCCTCACATAATCATGTGTATTTTTGAAAAGGGTAGGCCAATAATATCTAGCATGGATTATTTTGTGAGCTGTGGTATCACCTCCAAAATGACCTCCTGCTGGTCCATCATGTAATTCCTGCAATACCTTTTTTGCTTCAGTCGTTTCAAGACATCTTAACAGGATTGAATCATAATTCTTTCTGAATAACACATCATCAATGATTGCATATTTAGTAGCCTTCAATATTAAAGCATGTTTATTCTTATAGCTGAGATTAGAAGGAGGATACCCATTTTTCAAATAAAATATCAGATCAGCATACTGAGATTGAGAATTTGTAACACTTATCTGACTTATTCAAACAACATTTTCTGGATCTTGATTTTCTAGTATGTTATGAGCTCCTGCTAATAATCTTCAAAAACCTTGACCTCTAACAATATTTGCTGGTTTAATATCAATATAATATTTTTGCAAAGCTATCACCCAATTAGCCCTTTTTTCTCCTACTTCTCTTTGAATTAATAATGGTCTCACTGCAGAGAATGAGACAATAAATTTTGTATGTGTTTTTAAGAGAAAAGGCCTAAAATTTTTAATTGACTTAAATACAATGAAGGCCTATTTTTCTACATCGGAATAATTCAGCTCATATCCTTGCAGATTCGAGCTGAAGAATGAAATTGGTGCTTCAATTTGTTGATCATTGAGCTGTGTTAAAACAACATCATAGGATGTTTCGGTTGCCAAAGTATACAGAATAAAATATTTAGAAAAATTGGGAGTATTCAATGCAGGTGCATCAATGACTGCTTTCTTGATCGCATCAAAGGCTTCTTTTTCTTTATATCCCCATTTAAATACTGAATTTTTCTTAATCATATTCTACATAGGTAAAACAATTTGAGAAAATCTAGAATGAATCTTTTTACAAAATTAATCTGTCCTAAAACTGATTGCATGGAATTTTTATTATGAGGTAAAGAAATATCAGAAATTTCTTTAACTCTGTCAGGATCGATATATATACCATCTTTTGACACAAAAAAACCTAAGATTTTTCCTTCATCGAGAGCAAAGAAGGAATTGTTTGGGTTTAAGGAAATACCAAACCTTCTACATCTTTCAAATATTTGTTTCAGATCATGTAGATGATTGGATCTCTTCTTTGAATAAACTGTTATGTCATCAATATAAATAACAAATGATCTATTAATCAGACCCTTAAATGCTATGTCCATGGCTCTCTGGAAAGTAGCTCCTGCATTTAATAAACCAAAAGGCATTTTCTGATAAGCATAGGTTCCCTATTTGGTTCTAAAAGTGGTTTTCAACCTATCATCTAGATGAACTAAAATTTGATTATAGCCTGAAAATCCATCAAGGAAAGACATAAGTTCAAAACCAGCTACCTTTTGGAGTATTTGCTCCATGGTTGGCAATGGGAAATTATTTTTTTGACATTCCTTGTTTAAATTCCTGAAATCAATACAGATTCTAATATCGCCATTTTTCTTCTTGATGGGTACCATGCTGGAAACCCAATTGGAATGCCTTACAGGAAAAATGATTTTGGCTTTCAAAAGTTTGTTGAGTTTTGTTTTGATTTGTTCTTCAAGATTTGGATGAATCTTTCTTAACTTCTGTTGAACAGGCTTAACATCAGATAGCATTGGAATTGTGTGTTGAATCAAAGAAGTTTCATAAGTCTTTAAGTCCTCATAATTCCAAGCGAAGACATTTTTATATTTACTCATAAGTTTAATAAAAGCAGATCTTTCTTCTGGAGTTAAATTGAGTTCTAGATTAACATTATGAGGTTTAGAATCAGAGTCAAGATTCACTAATTCAAACTTCAAAGTTGAAATTTGAATTTTAGCATTAGTACTTTTCTTGAATCTGTCCTTAATATCATAAATATCTGCAAGTTTAACAACATATTTAGGAATCGGATTTTCATTATTTCTTGAAGTAATTTTCAGATCATGATCTTCTTCATCAATAATTTGTTCATCATATGATTTCTTAGAAGTTAAGAAATTCAAAATATCTTGATCATGGTAGAATACTCTCCAGTTAGTAATATTATCTGGGACAGATGGGAGAAAAATAAATTCTACTGAAAATCTATCAGGACTGCAATCTTCAGCAAGGAGGAGTTTGGACACAACATTAGCTAACAGGTTAGCTGATGTGTTTTGATTTCTAGGAATAGAAGAGATATTAAATGCTATAAATTGAGTGGTAAGGTCCTGTACTAGGGTTTGATAATGTTTGAGATGTCTTGAAAGACAATGGATTGTATTCCTTACTTGTCTTATGACAATTTTGGAATCTCCATATACTTTGAAGTATTTTACATTTAACCCTATAGCCTTATAAATCCCTTGAATCAAGGCTTCATATTCAACAGTATTATCAGTGCATCCAAATTCTAATCTACATGATAGCATGGTTTTATCTCCTTCTAGATAGATTAAGATGTATCTTGGTCCTGCTCCATCACTAGATTTTGATCCATCAAAATATAATGACCAAAATAAAGTTCTATCTATAGGTTTATCTACAAATGAATCAGAAATATTAATAATTCTAGAAGAATTAGATTGCACAAATTTTTCAATTTGCAAAACAAAAGTATTTATAGAAAAAGGTGATTGTGGTGCAGTAAAATTCCCAAGAAATGATTCAGTAGAATAACCTCCAAGAATATTGTTGTTGAAAGCTACACGCTCGTTTGGTTGTTCAAATTCAGTTACAGTATGCGTCATATGTTTTTCTCGCTCGAATTTGATTTGATTTGGTTTCCCTTTGTAGGGAAGCCACATATGTGAAAAATCAGTTGCGATATAGCCATTAAGTTTCATAGACTAGTCTCTGCTTAATACTAACTCATAGAATTCAGGAATATCTGCAATTAGAATATCAATTCTTTGGACAATCCTAGGATCGGAAGCTAATCTAATGGTAACTGAATTGATTTCTCTTACAACTTAAACTTTAGAGCGATCCAATTGTACAATGTGAACAACATAATTTTGTGATTCGATATTCAATTTAGCACAGACTGAAGAAGGCATTATATTAGAGGATGTTCTAGAATCAATTAAACAATTATGCAAATTCTTATTGTAAATTTCATAAGTCAACAAAAATGGAGGTCTCTAAGAATTTGATCTTTCTCCAATAAGAACAGTATTTGTTGCATCTACTTTGTCTGGTGGCTTACCAGTCCCTTTAGCTACTTTAGCTACTACACCACTTGGTAGAGGAGCAATAGGTGTATCATTTAACTCTTTTAATACTAGCTTTTGTTGATGTTTAAGTTTGTTGAGTTCATGCAATGAGATATTCTCTCTAGTATTTTTCATGTCTTCAACAATATTATAATCCATCGTATCTGATACCACCAGAGTCGTAGATGATGATGCGGGAGGATTGGGAGATGAAAGCTGAGTCTGAGTGGGTAAGGAAGAAGCTTTCTTTGCAGGAGTCTTGTCTTTGGTATTCAGAATAGTAGTTTTCTTCTTTGGAATATGTTGAACAAGTTCCGATGTAGATTTTCTCCTTGTACTCACAGGCATGGCTTCTTGTTCTATTTCACTATCCGAATTAGGGAGAATGAAATCCCACATTCCATTTAGTTCAACTATTTATTTCCTTTCATATTCTTCATCTGACACTAGAAGAGTATCTTCCTCTTCTTCATCTTCTGATTTTGCATTGGATATTGCATTGGGAGGTTTTGATTCAGCTTGATTTCTCTTGAAATTTATAAATGGTCTCTTTGTAGAAGTATTTGCTACTTGCTTTTAATTTCAACCATCTCATTAGACATGGTTTTAAGGACCTTCTGTAAACCCTTGATGTCATATGGATCTCTTGGTGTATTTTTCTTGGAATAATATTTAAAAGTGACTTTCTTTGATTTTCTTTCCTCAATAGAATTTTTCTTATCTAGAGCAATCATTCGTTTTTCAACTAAAATAGCTTCTTTCATATTCTCAGTTAAAGTCGGTTTTGCAGCTCTATCTACAAAAATTTCTATGTTTGAGGGCAAAGCATTAATGTACCATTCACTTCTAACCTGTTCACTAGGTTTAGATGTTGCAGGGATCTTATTCAAGAGTTTATTGAATCGAGAGTTAAAATCTTTAATGGGTTCCTTGGGTTGAGCTTTTAAATTGTAGAGATCGTTGATTAGGGTAGCAATTGATCTATCATCTCCATATTTAGTTAAAAATTTCTCTTCAAACATATCCCAACTTGTGATAGAATCAGAAGGTAAGGAAAAGTACCAGGATCCTGCTGTCCCTTGCAAGGTATAGGGAAATAACCTGACTACAACATCTTCATTCTCTACTTGATTTAAGTTTATAGCAAGCATAAAGTTATGATATGTTCTTCTGCTGGTATACTAGTATCTGGACTAAACTTTGGCAGCCATTTTTTAGGATGATCGGGTAGATCATGCAAAGGTGTAGCCATATTGACAACTCCCGGTCTAGTCCATGGTCTCTGTTCCGCTTGTGCCATTATTGTGATGATGGTAGAAGAACTAGAAGTGATAATTGGTGTATGAGTATTAACAGTTGAAGTACTGGAAGAGACAATTGATGTTTGAACATATGTAGTTTGAGCAGACGATGATGAGACTACTGCACTTTTCTGATTTGGAGCTTGGGAAACAGATGATTGAATATGCGATGAAGAAATAGTACCACTTTCCATTTCCGATGGAGTTTTTCTTGTTTTGACTCTACTAGGTATAGAAAATTCTTTTGGGGAAATCGCAAGTTTTTCACTCTGTGACCTAGTGAGAGGTCTGGAAGAAACAAACTATGAGGTGACACTACCTTCAGATAATTCTGATTCTTCTAATGATAACGGGAATTGTTGAAGTTTATGAACTAAAGCTTCAACTTCAAGGGATTTATGAGGCGGATTATCTGATTGATGTGAGACTTTGGTAGTGGGTGTTTGAATACTTTTATCAATTTCCTCTCTAGTGATTTGAGATGTGGAAGAAATTAAAGGTGATGAGGGTGTTGTGCTCTTAGAATGGATTTCGGATTTGGATTTATCTACCATTCATAGCTTTGGCCCTCCTTCTAGAACCAAAAATGTTGAGGCCTCGAAAATAGCTGCTTCAAACATTGGGGGATAACCACCCGATCGGGACCTTAGGACAACCCCTTTTCTGTTTGGTGTGGTGGCTCTAACTGGATTAATAGGACCAGTTTCCCAGTAATTTAAATGGGTTGGTAATGGAATGATTGAATGAAGGGAAAATGGGACTAAATGACTGAAATAAAACTATTTAAACTAACTTAAAATTGATAATATAATTATAAAACTAACCCGGGCATCAAATGTGAATACAACTTTAAATTGTTTCAATTAACCAATAACCATGAAAATGAATTATAGCTTAATTGAAATATGCAGTAACAAATAAAGATAACTCTGTTTAAGAAATTAAACAGAGTTATAATAATATATTGCATTCATCATTATATATCATTTGCATATACTCTAAAAGATGAATATTTATATACACTCAGGAATGATATGTATACAGAAATATTGTATAAAAATGAGTATACATAAACTATAACAATTTAAAAGAAAATATCACATAACATAAGAAAACTAACAGTGAATAGATAGAAATACCATATCCATCTTGATACTTTCCAATGTAATCCGATATCCAAATCCAGCAACTTCAATGTGAAACAGACTCCAAGACACAGAAATGCAATTCTTAAAAGGAAATTTTGCACAGAATCACCAGATGTGATCCTTTATAAAAAATATAAGAGTCAATGGAGTACAAAAATGTAATCTCCAAGTCAAATTATTACAAATTCAGGACCTCTTTCTAAATGCATGAAATGGGTTTAAATAGGTACTTAATAAAACAAAATAGCTAAAACTATTCCTACAATCTATCTAAATAAAAAAATCTAGAAATAGAAATGCGATCTTGTGGTGAACTGAAGAATTGATTATCTATTGCGTTTGATGTGCCTAGATGGCGGATTTTGAGCATTTCTTTCACTTCTTCTGGATGACTAAGATTTGAGTGCAACTACCCTGTATATGTGGCATCAGAGAATTCAGGAATAATGCAATCGATAGCATTGGAGAGAAATTTTATTGTTGTTTGCAGAATATGAGGCTTGATAAGAAGAGTCCACATCGTATCCCACGACATTCCTTACAATTGGCCAATTTGGTGAATTTTGTTGATTATTTCTTGTTTCCATCTGTAATCAATTTCTTTTACCCTAGGTAATTGGCGAGGGGTACAATATGAAATTAAATTGATTGCATACAGGCTATCGTTCACCAGCTGTGTTACATTGTTCATCATACTTTTAGCTCTGGATGTAGCTCCTTCTGCTTTGATTAAACGCTGTTCCCATTCTGCAAAAATAATTTCTTTATGTCTCTCCATAATCTTGGGAAGGTTTTCTTTTCTTCCCGATTTTGAGTCTTGCCATAAAATAAATTCAGAAATATTTTCATTAGCTTCATCAAATTCAATTTTAAGACTGACTCCTTCATCTACTAAGGAAGATGTAATTTCACATAGGGATTCTGCTTCTGCAACCTTTAGAAAAAATTCATTTAATTGCTGAGATAATAATTTGTTTGTCTCCAAGGCTTCATTTTTGAATTGATTCAAATAAGGATAATTCTTAAACTTGTCTAATTTTGATTGAAACATCTTCTCTTGCTCAATCTTTTAAGTCTTCTCATTTTTCAGAAGAGCTTGTAATTTTTCTATCTCTTGACTTAGCTGCTGTTGCTTTTCTAAAGTCTGTTGATCGATATTTTTCTTTTCAATAGCAAGCTACTCTTCTAACTGTTTGGATTTGAGATCTCCATCCTTCAATTGCTGTTCTAACTAAATAATTTTCTACTGTTTTTCTGTAACCTATTATTATAACATGGCTATTTGCACATCTCTTTGTTTCATTAATTGTGTAACTTCAGAGGCCTTGTCTATAGTAGCAGCACTATAGGCATCTTCCTATTGGGATAATTTGGTGAGATCCTCAGATGGATTCACCTCAACATTTTTTAAAACAATATTCATAAACTCCACCTGTAATGTCAAAAGTGCATCTTGATAAGTTCTCCTCCTTTTCCTTTGTTTTCTCACAACAACCCTATGTTTAGGACTGTAAAATATATCCAGAGGAAGGATTTCTTCTATCTTCAACACGATTTCACCTGTGGGATTTTCAGGAATAATTTCTATATTCTGGTCTTTCATATCATTAACTTGGGGATTATTCTATTGTCCTATTTTTTGGGCAAATTGTTCATATTGACTTAGCAAATGAGGAGAAACTATAAGTTTAGCAGATTCAAATACCTCTTTAGCAACTTCCTCTCTTCCAAGTTGAGAATCTGGATTATTGTTTATATCTCTTTTTGGTGCTTGTTCAGTAATCTTACTGTCTGTGCCTCCCTTTTCAATATGCACATTGGCATCAGTACATGTGCTTTCTTTTCCTGCCTGGGCCGAAGACTGCTGTACATCAATTTTAGCATCTATTTCTTTCTTTTCAGTATCAACTTTGCTGCTAAATATCTTCCTTTTGTAAAACAGGATTAGTTCTTGTTACTTATTTTTGAGTTTGTATGATGATTTTGCTGGCAGGTGTTTCTGTTACTGTTTTACTAGATGTATTCTCTGTTTCCTTCTATTGTGATCCATTTTCCTGTATAGAAACTCTCAACTGATCCAAAGGAAATTTGAGTAACCTCTGACTTCTAAATAACAAAAATTTATTCATTTCTTCAGCCTGAAATTTGGACTTGGAAAAATAAAAAACTTGGGACATTTTATCTACAGAAACAAACAAATCATCAAACATATCTGGTTCATGTTCGAACCGAGCAATTGAAAAAGAAGTAGTAAAATCATATGCCACCTTCCTAGGATGATATTGCCTCCCTGGAATTGTTGAAAGCTTGAGATTGGTTAGCTTACCAACTTCTTTTTCAGCATGAACAAAATTATTGAGAGCATAGTCAACACATTTAAAAGGAAAAGTAGGACACATAAGCTTCTTGCTGTTCTTCAAAGTCCTAGACATGCCTTCAATTGTCAGTTGTTAAGAAATTTCCTGTGCTAACAGTTTGTTTGGAACATACAAAGGAAGAATGTGTGGTTCTACAATACTTCCGAAAAATCTGATATATGTGAAATTTTCCTCTCTGAACCAATCTCCAATTGAGGACAAATCAATTTTAGCTTTCTCGGAAAGCCTAGGAGGGAATCGGCCAAAAAGAGTTTGATAAATCGAGATAAGAAAACCGTGACAGACTCTGTAAACATGGCTTTTAAAATGCCCCTTCCATAAGGACTTGTGATATATATGAATAGAAATAGCATCTTTAGGGGTCCATTTCCATCCTAATATGGGGAATTCAGAATTGAAACAAAGGGCATCTAGGATATAAGCACAAAAATAAAAAGGAGTGTTATTTCCTAAATTTTTGTCTTTCCTATATTCAAGAATTTTGTTGGCTATCTTATCAGAAAGAATGATAGCCCAATCCATTATCTCCGAACTAACAACAGAATGTATTAATGGCACCATTTGTATAGAAAACCTAGCTGAGTTATCATTCCCAAACAATCTACACATCATTGCTGCGGCATAACAGTATGGAGGCAAAAGAGACTCCACAGAGTACATATCTGATGCCTCGTGTCTATGCTTTTCAGGAACCTTCTCCATTCTTTAATTGGTTCTGACTGATTTTCATGATTCACAGCAAATTCCTTGATGAAATCTTTGTTATAAATTTTATGTGGGTTTGGAAGGTGGTACATCGCTTTAATGTCCTCTGGTTTGAATGACATGAATATTGCTCCAGAAGCTGAAACGAAGGTTCTGTCTTTGATAGCCACATTAGAAATTACCCACTGAATAACATCATAATATGGAAAAATGTTTTCCCAAGCTACAATTCAGTGTAGAAATGAGTTTGCTAATGCACTAAGAAGATTTTTAGAATCAGATTCTGAGTCGTCTTCGTCAGGAACTGTAGCCTTAGCTTCAACAACTTTAGGGTTATCCTTTTCAAGCAAGTTATATACATTTTCCCATGTCATCTTACCAAGTCCCTGGCATGAGGTATCTGTAACCAGCTTAAGCTTTGCTGGTTTCTCTTTAGGCGGCATGGTAAAAATATGAGCTTTTGTAGTGATGACAGCTTTTGATTTCCTGGATCTTTTCGACATTTCAGTATTGGGAAATGTTTCCTTCGTTCTGCGAATGAAAGAATTGGACGTTCTATTGTTCTACAACAAATAAAAGCTTTCAGCTGAGGTGAAAATGAAATAATGAAAATAGCTATACAAAAGGATTTATTCGTTGATTTGCATTTATTATCTCTGTGGTTAAAAATTATATGCCTTCTAGGGAGTCACACATTCAAAACAAAATAAACCGTTATTATTTGTTTGATTTTTAATTAATGGTAAACGTACAATCAGAGATCGGCATATTTTGAAATAAGTGTAAAAATATTACCTTTTAAATTCTTGGGATGCTATGAATAAATAATATATGAATATTAAGATGTATTCGCATCGCGAGTCTTTAAAGGTAATTAAAAAAACGTAATATGATTTATGCCGAATTTCGATTGTGAAGATCACATCGGGGATTTTCAAATGGAATGAAGCATTAAAGAGTTTCTCCGATAATCCGATTGCGATGAGGTGGGGTCCGCCGCGTCGGAGTCTTTCAACCAAATGAATATAACGTTTTGTTTCTCCAAAATGTGATTGCGATGAATCGCATCACATCAGAAGTATGAAAAACAAACATAACACTTTAAAGATTATCCGAAATGCGACTGCGATTGAGTTCCATCGCATCGGAGTTTTACAAAGTGAAAATAGAACTTATATTTCTCCGATTTTCTGATTTGCGGTTACTGTACACATCAAATATTGTTAAATATAAAGACTTTATATAATATTTTTATATGATTAAAAGCTTTGTGTCTCATCGGATTGGAAAGTTTTTTAAGGTTTGTATTTTTTTATACACACTTTGTAAATAAAAATATGCAATATGTCCTTTTATCAATGAATATTTTATTTCTAATAAAAATGATCAGATTGTTTCTAAATCTTTTATTTCTATCTAGAAAGAAAGATAAAAAGGGACCTATTTCTAAATGGAATTTATTCTAAAAAATTTAGAAATGGGGAGGGTTGTTGTACAGTACAACACTATGTCAACCTCCTTAAAAAATGAATTAGGTTTCCATGAGGATAGTTCTTTTACTGTATCAACCTCGTTAAAAATAAAACAGGTCACTACAAGAAAAGTTTTTCTTTGTTTCAAGCTTGTATAAAATTGAAACAAACCAATCTCAAGCACACTTTCCTTTGTTTCAAGCTTGTGTAAAAATTAAACCAATTTCAAGCATAGTTTTCCTTTGTTTCAAGCTTTTATTAAAATGAAACTATTTCGAGTCTCTTTTGGTTATTATTTTCAAGACTCATTAAATCATGAAAATCTCTAGATTCTTTTGTTATCTTTCATGCTTGTAAAACACATGAAAATTTCAAGTTATTTCCTTCTTTTCCTGCTCGTAAATTAAGTTGAAATTCGTCCACACAACACACTTTTATCTCTTTTTCGACCTCTGTAAAACACAAAAAAGGAACCCCCATGGAATTCTCTTTCAACTCTTTTCAGACTCCTAAAAATTTAAAACATTGTCGAGCAATTTTCCTTTTGAGATCGTAAAAGGAATTGAAACGACATCTACTCAATATAAGTTTAACCCTTTTCCAGACTGAGATAGATTATTTATGAAAAAGTAACACTTTATTCGAACATGGCTAGGAGGTTCTCTCAGTTATTATTTTGCGTTTTTTTGGATCTGAGGGACAATTTTACGAAAAAATAACTTAGGGATTTTTCTTTTCATCCCATTTTCAAACTCTCTAAACATGAAAAAGGACCAAGTTTTCGTTGTCATTAGACTTTTTAGAACATTAAATGGTGACAGACTAGTCCATCATGACAAGATCAAGTTTCACTTTCGTTACACTCGTAAAAACATCACATAGTGATGGATTCACCCGAAGGGTGGATTTATACATCAAGCATATGTTATCCTCTTCAAGCTTGTTAAAAAATAAAGAGGTACTGGTCAACAATGATTGGGGAAAATTGGAAAGGGATAAATCAATTTATGGTAGCAAGGCACTCTTGAACATGACACTCATTCACTTCATCTCTGTGACTTTTGGTTTGGGTTATCTGATTGATGGTTTATCATACCTATGGTCTATCACACATCCATCACTTTGGTTTTGGTTCAATGCTTCTAACTCATTCAGTATCGCTGATATGTTCAATGGAAGTCACTCAGTAATTCCTCATCCTTTGCAATACCCATAAACCTTCATTTCATGACCGCCATCCCTGAACATTGCTTCATCAGTTACATTATGTATTTTAATAATTACTCATGTTTCATGTCGTTGATGGGGGATACATCAATGCCCTCCTGCGATGAGTTGCTTCCTTTCTACATCAACTCATCATCCAAGAAGTTGACATAGAAACAACCCTTCAATACCTTGGAGCTTGCATACATCAATGGAAAGTTTCTCACTTCCGCCGACAGGTTGACATCACTAGCCTTCGACAGAAAGACTTTGTATCGTGTTCAACACCAATTCATCTATTCACACCATGCAGAATATACTGCAGTAACTTGACATCCATTATCATCATCAGTGGTTTCTCTCACATCTGTTAACGATTTACATCATTGGCTGGTAATCAGATGATGTATTCCCATGTTCAACTTCATATCACGTATTCACATGGTTAGACTCATACTTGAGCGATCAAGTGAAAGAAATAGAAGTCCCCAAATCTAGTTTCATCCATCTGAGCTGCAATTTCAGGAGTAGTACCACATCATTCGTACATGGTCTTTATACAGGTGGTAATCCTATCATTGGTCTATATCTATAGACGACTTTCTAATGTTATGATGGTTTATGTGCTGAGTATGGGCATGCCTCCCTCAACAATTTATATCCAAGATGAAAAATATATCATGATGTAATGTATTGTAATTGATGCAGATCGCCGTCTACTTCAGATCCTACTCATCACATTGTAAATCATATCATTCAACATTTTCATTTTTTACTTCATGATTTAGGGGGTAGTTGTTATAAGTCAATTTTGGCATCACTCCCAAAACCTAGATCAGTATAAATTAGGGTCTATCATAATCTAATCAGTTGCTACATGCCTTAAACAAGTCATATTAGTGATGGTTTTCATCCATGAAAGTTTCACTACTTGAAGTCCGCTTGAAGTGCTCCATTGAGGCATCAACGCACCCCTAGACTGCAGTAAGTGCTTTGTAGAGCATCTACTCCCATGCAAAGCAAATTTTTAGAGTGTCTAGGCCCACTTTGTAGAAATTATATGCACTAACCATGCATATGTACAAGATCCACCTGATCTCACACTATTTAACCTTATGTAAGATACTGAATCTATTCCACTTGTTAATCTTTTGCGGAAGAATTAATTGCACACACATGTGAAGCATAAACAAAAATGATCAATCGCACATAACATAGTTTTTTTTAACCGGGAAAGAATGAATTTGAAAACCACAACTATATATTATGTAACATGGAGATCATATGAAAATCTCATACAAGCATATAAAGCTTAACACAAGCTCTCAGTATAGTACAATCGTCATACACTAATCAGGACCAATCTTGCAAATCCATGCACCGATCTTTGCCTCCTGCTAGCTTGCCTCCACTGCACAATCTTTGCTGAAGAATAGATATGAATGAATTCGAATTACTCCATCCTTGACTGCGAAATCCTCATTGACATCTCCAATATGTGTGTGATGTAATCAATGCATCACTATAGTTACAACAGATAGTCTATCTTGCCCTTTCACGTATCTCTCCACTGGTATCCACTGAAACTGCCATGCACCGTAGTTAGCTGTTGTATTATTCAGTTGATTAATGAGTTATTATTTTTTAATTAATTAAATAATTAATTCAATCCACTCTCACTAGTGTATCATTCAGTTGGACTAGATACATCTAGCTCAGTTGAGTCTAACTGAGTTAAACTGAATACAACTCCATAACTACTTCTTCCAACTGTGTCATAACTCTGCCACTTGAGTTCTAACTGAGTCCTCCATGCATTAGCTCCAGTAAACCCTTAGTAATAGCGTAATTCCTTCTGTTAGATGCCGTGCCACATTTGTGCACTGAACTGAAGTGCTCTAAGAGAATAAGTTGTTGTTTAGAGTCTGATTATTATTAAGAGCTAATAATAATCGACATGCATCTATTTTTAGATTGATGATCTATAAATAGACTTCGCCCAATATTATAAAAATATAATTTCATCTATTTTTCCAACTTGATCAACCATCCACAAATAGCATCCTGCAACTTCTAAAATATGATCATCATGTCTAAAAATAGACATAGTCTAAAAATAGACTTGTGCCAAAAATAGCCTGCAGGCCCACTTAGTGAAGGTGACTCTTTTCACTAAGCTCATCATCTTGCTAAATCTCAACACTCCCTCTCAACAAGATAGGGATTATACTTCACCCCGATCCTACCTCTATGGTATTCGAATTTTCTCCTCGTGAGCGCCTTCGTCAGAATATCTGCATCTTGATCCTCCATGGGAATGTATTGAAGCAACATGATATTCTGCTACACACAATCTCTGATATGATGATACAGGATATCAATATGTTTAGATCTATCATGAAACACAGGATTAACCGAGAGTTTAATGCAACTCTGATTATCACAATGAATCACTGTGGGATCTAAATGCGAACCAAATAAACCAGCCAGAATCTTCCTCATCTAGATAGCCTCACATGCAGCTAAAATTGCTACCATGTATTATATTTTTGCTGAACTAAGTGCCAGAGATTTTTGTTTCCTGTTGTACCTAGAAACTGCCGTAGATATAATACTGAAAATCCCTCCTGATGTGCTCTTTCTGTCTGTTGGGCTTCCTACCCAATCTGCATACGTGAAACCATGCAAATTCACCTCATCCGTCTATCTGTACCAAAAACCATACTCAGATGTGCCCCTGAGATATCTCAGGACATGCTTGCCTGCCTTCCAAAAGAGCTTGGTAGGCTTAACCATCACTTGTGAAAGCTTGTTCACCGCATAGCATATTTATGGTCTTGTATTGACTAAATACATGAGCGAACCCACCAGCTGTCATTAAACAATGGCATCCACTACCTCTGTCGATGTAGCATCATTTTTCTTCCAATTTCCTGGAAGAGGAGTGTCGATAGGCTTGCAGCCTTGCATGTGAAACCTCTCTAGTATCTCCTGGGCATACTTGCCTTGAGACACAAACATTTCACCTTCCCCCTACCATATTTCAAATCCAAGGAAATAATGAAGGAGGCCCAAATCCTTCATCTCAAATTCCTTTGCAAGATCAACCTTTCATGAGTGTATCAATTGCTCATCACCTGTTAGTATCAAATCATCAACATAAAGTACAATGATCAAAAGCTTACCATCCACCACAATCTGGTACAGGTTTGCATCTGCCTCACTCTTGGTGAAGCCAAGTCCAGTGAAATAGATGTCAATCCGAGTGTACCAAGCACGAGGTGCTTGTTTAAGCCCATACAATGCTCTTTTGAGTCTGCACACATGCGACTCGCTACTGAAGATCTCAAATCCTTCAGGCTGCTCAATTTACACCTCTTCCTCAATGATCCCATTAAGGAATGCAGTATTAACATCCATTTGATGAATGTGCCAACCCATATGTGCTGAGAGAGAAAGGATGGTCCGTATGGAAGAATACCTTGCGATAGGTGGAAAGGTTTCTTCATATTCAATCCCCTCAATCTGTGAGAAGAAACGGGAAAAAAATATTGCTTTATACTTCTCGACACTCCCATCAGCAACTTGATTTACCTTGTAGATCCATCTTGATTCTACAACTAATTTTTCCACTGGCCTTGGAACAATCTCCCAAGCACTGTTTCTGACAATGGAGTCATACTCCTCCACCATGGAATCTACCCATGTGGGCTCCTGCACTGCTTCTTCAAAAGAAGATGGCTATGTCACAATACACTTGCTCATGAGAGCCATGTATCCAGTATATCGGTGAGGTGACTGTCTCTTTCTGCGCTGTGATGTAGGAACTCCTACATTCTATGTCGCATCCACCTTCAGTTTCTCAGCTTCTGTGGTATGCTTCCTGCCTTGTCTGATGTTAGGTTCTGCATGAGTGGACTCCTCCACTCCATGTATCTCCTCCTGTGCCTGATCCAGATCCAGAGCCTCATATTTGGGAACAAGAAGTTCCTCCTCCGCATGCAAGTGTAGCTCCCTCTCAAGCAACAACTTCATGGCTTTCACCTCATTGAATTTTATATTCTTCGCATAACAATCATTTGACTGTTTGGAAAATACACACGATAGTTATGGGGTGTTTCTGTGTACCCCACAAATATCCCAAATTCTATAGTTGCCTCCAGCTTCTTCTTGGCGTCCTTCGTCACATGAATGTAAACAGGTGAGCCAAAAATCTTCAAATGAGAAATATCAGGCTTCTTACCAGTAAAATCTTCTTCGGGTGTACTCATGCCAAGCACTCTATGAGGACAACGGTTTTTCAAATAAACCACAATGTTGCATGATTCCGCCCACAAGTGCATCGGTAGGCCCTGATAATGCAGCATCGCTCGTGCACCACCCATGATCGTTCTGTTCTTTCTCTCTGTGACCCCATTCTGCTATGGGTTATGAGGCGATATGAGTTCTCTTCGAATTCATTCTTTGCTACATAAGTCTTTTAATTCGCTCGAGATGTATTCACCACCATTATCGCTCCTTAGAGCTTTCACTTGCTTCCCCGACTCCTTCTCCACCAATGCCTTGAACTCATAGGACTTTGAGAACATTTCACTCTTCTTCTGCATGAAGAAGATCCAACATCTACGAGAAAAGTCATCAACAAATATCACATAATACCTGTGTTTTGTTGTTGAAGCAATCGAGAATGGTCCACACATGTCTATGTGAATTCTCTCCAGGATCACCGAAGCACGGTTCTCCTTCTCATGAAAGGTGGTCTTCACAAAATTACCCATTATACATCATTTGCACTGATCTGACTGCGCAAGAGTGCCCTTGGGAAGTCCAGTAGAAATTTGTTGCAAAATCTTCAAAGCGCCATGGTGAAGATGGCCCAATCTCCTGTGCCATAACTCGCCCTCATCCCAGCTCACCACTTCTTCTGATTTTCCCACCGTTGCAGCGCAGCCATCTACCTCCAGCTTGTAGAGATTCTTAATTCGAACCCCCATCTTCTTGGTTTGACCCATTTTTTTATGTCGAAGGAAGGCTTTTCTCTCACTGAAAAAAACATCATAACCCTTGTCTTCCAGCATTGCGACTAAGACCAAGTTCTTCTTTAGACCTGGAACATGCATGAAATTCTTCAACAAGAACAGATTACCAGAATCCCTCTCAAAATTAATGGTCCCAATGCCAGTCTCATTGTACCGACCATTGTTGGGTGTGGAGCCTGATTATCTTGTTTATTTTGTATCATAGCATTGGACCCCTATACCTTCAAAGGGGCGGCAACACCGCCCGTAATTAATCGCTACTGTGGGGGGTCCAGGGGGGGTGGCAGCGCTTTTCAGAGCCCCCCCCCCTGGCGGGGGTTTTCAGGGGCAGCGCCCTCGAAGCTAAAAACAGATGTAAAATTGCCTTGTAAAAGTATAGTAATTTCTAGTCAATCTGGGCCGTTCATTAGGAAAATGAACTGACGGTAGAAGTTATGTTTAGATTAGGGTTTTTTTCCCTAGAAGGCAACCCCCTTGTATATATGAGGGTATTGTATTGCGGCTGTGTAATATATGTGTATTCTCGGAGCGAGAAACAGAGAGGGAGACTGTGAGAGAGAACAGAGGATATTACAGCAGATCTGCTGTAGGTTTTTTCTCTTCATTTTTTGCTGGATAATAGAAAGGAAGGACTGGCTGTTCGGGGTGGACGTAGCCCAAACTAAGTGAACCACATATATCTGTGTCTCTCTAGTTTTATGTGTTTTGTGTGCTTGTATTTTTCCGCATATTTTATCTGTTGCATTGCTCTATAATATTTAATTTTCTAACAACTGGTATCAGATCCGAAGGTATATTTGGCTAATAAACTCGTAGGAAAGAAGGGTTCCTGGTTCAAGTGGGAGAAATGGCGGACGATGGTAAGTTTAGGGTCGAGAAATTTAATGGCCAAAACTTCCCGCTGTGGAAGATGCAGATGGAAGATTATCTGTATCAGAAAGATCTGTACCTACCATTGAGCAGAAAAACAAAGAAGCCGGCGGCCATGATAGACGCGGAATGGAACATTCTTGATAGAAAGGCACTCAGAACAGTACGGTTGTGCCTTGCGGCGTCAATCGCCTTCAATATTTCGAAGGAAACAACAACAGAGGGTTTGATGCAAACGTTGGCGAAACTATATGAAAAACCCTCGGCCTCAAACAAGGTATTTCTTATGAAACGACTATTTAATATGAAGATGTCGGAAGGTGGATCTGTTGCAGACCATTTAAATGAATTTAATACAGTTACCAGTCAGTTAATTTCGGTAGGGGTAAACTTTGATGATGAAGTTAGAGCTCTGTTATTCTTGTGCTCATTGCCAGAGAGTTGGAATGGTTTAGTAATGGCCATTAGTAACTCTGTCTCTGGATCTAGTACTTTAAAGTTTGATGATGTTGTTGGTGTTATCCTTAGCGAGGAAATGCGACGGAAAAGCTCCGGTGAGACATCAGGTAATGCTTTGAGTGCAGAGTCTAGGGGAAGAAGAATGGAAAGAGGAAAGAGATCGGGATATCGCAGTAAATCAAGGAAAGGCAGATCCAAGTCCAGATCAGGATAGTGTGCTGGAATTGTGGAAAGAAAGGAAACCTAAAGAAAGACTGTAGATCTCGGAAGGGAAAAGAAGGAGACACACAGCAAGAAAACAATCATGAAGCAAATGTGACAGGTGATGTGTTACAAGATGCTTTGATTCTTTCTTTCGAAAATGTTAATGATTCTTGGGTTGTAGATTTAGGGGCTTCATTCCATGCCTCACCTGATAAGAAATATTTTCATGACTATGTTCAAGGAGATTTTGGACAAGTTCGTTTGGGTGATGATAAACCTTGTAAAATTGTTGGAATGGGTAAAGTTATTGTAAAACAACATAATGGAAACCAATGGCTACTAAAGGAGGTAAGGCATGTTCCAGATCTGAAGAAAAATATGATTTAAACAGGGCAGTTAGTTAGTGAAGGTTGTGTGACAACTTTCACAGATAAAACTTGGAAGGTCACCAAAGGAGCGTTGGTAATAGCAAAATGTGAAAAATTTGGTACATTGTATTTATGCAATGGTATTTCTAACTCTATTAATGCTTTAACTTCCAAAGGAGAAGATGCAGCATTATGGAATCATAGGCTCAGACACATGAGTGAGAAGGGAATGAAGATTCCTCACTCAAGAAATTTGTTGCCAGGATTGAAGAATGTTGATTTGGATTTCTGTGAGAATTTCATTTATGGAAAACAAAAGAGAGTCAGATTTCTCAGAGTTGGGAAAGAAAAGAAGAGTGAAAAATTGGAGCTTATGCATACAGATGTATGGGTACCTGCTCATGTATCATCTCTTGGTGGCTCTCATTATTATGTTACTTTTATTGATGATGCAACTAGAAAAACATGGATTTATTGTATTCAGAATAAATCTGATGTATTTGATACTTTCAAGAAATGGTAAGCTTTGATTGAGATTGAGACAGGAAATAAGTTGAAGTGTCTCAGATCAAACAATGGAGGTGAGTATTGCAGCAAAGATTTTGATAGGTATTGTTCAGAGCATGGAATTCATAGAGAGAAGACAGTTCCAAGAACACCACAAGAAAATGGTGTGTCAGAAAGGATGAACAGAACAATAATGGAGCGTGCAAGGTGCATGAGATTGCATGCAGGATTGCCTTTACAATTTTGGGCAGATGGTGTAGATACTGTTGTTTATCTAATAAACAGAGGGCCTTCAAGTTCCTTGGATGGTGGTATTCCAGAGGAAGCATGGACAGGTAAAAAGGTAAACTACTTTTTTTTAAAGCCTTTTGGTTGTGAGGCCTTTGTCCATATTAATAAAGAAAATAGAACAAAGCTTGAGGCAAAATCAAAGAAATGTACCTTTATTGGATATGGTGCTAATGATTTTGGTTATCGCTTATATGATTATGAAAATCACAAAATCATTAGGAGCAGAGATATAATATTCAATGAAAAGGTCTTGTATAAGAATCAGTTGCAGGAAAAGAAAAAGGAAAAAGAAAGCAAGGAATACGCGGTTCTTGATGAGATATCTGAAAAAGTAAAGGTGCCTAAAAATAATAATCAACAACCACAGCAGCAGCAACCACCACAATAGCAATAGGCACCTCAAACACCTGAAAGTGGTGTTAGAAGATCTACCAGGATAAGTAGACCCCCTAAATGATACTCTCCTTCATTATATTATTTATTGCTAACTGATTCTGGTGAACCTGAATGTTATGAAGAAGCAATGCAGGTTGAAAGCAGGAAGAAGTGGGAGCTAGCCATGGAAGAAGAGATTGACTCCTTAATGCATAACCAGACTTGGGACTTAGTCAAGTTGCCTGCAGGTAAAATTACATTGTAGAATAAATGGGTTTACAGGCTGAAGGAAGAAGATTGAGGAAAATATAGGTACAAAGCTAGACTTGTGGTGAAGGGGTTTGCACAGAAGAAAGGTATTGATTTTGATGAAATATTTTCTCCTGTTGTTAAAATGAATTCAATCAGAACTATTTTAAGTCTTGTAACAGTGGAAGATTTACATCTTGAATAGTTAGATGTAAAGACAACATTTCTCCATGGAGATTTGGAGGAAGAGATATACATACAACAACCAGAAGGATATGAGGTCAAAGGGAAAGAAAAATTGGTGTGCAGATTAAAGAAGAGCTTGTATGGCTTAAAATAGGCTCCAAGGTAGTGGTATCTAAAATTTGACAATTTTATGTCTGAACAAGGATATACTAGATGTCACTCTGATCATTGTGTTTATCTAAAAAGGAAAAATGATGGAAGCTATATTATATTCTTATTGTATGTAGATGACATGCTTGTTGTAGGATCTAACATGCAGGAAATAAATGTGCTCAAAAGAAAATTGGCAAATTCATTTTCAATGAAGGATTTGGGAGCTGCAAATAAAATCCTTGGTATGAGGATAACTAGAGACAGGAAAAATCATAAATTAACACTGTCTCAGAATGAGTACATAGAAAAGGTGTTGAAAAGATTTAATATGCACAATGCAAAACCAGTTAGTACACCTTTTGCTAGCCATTTCAAACTTAGTAAGGAGATGTGCCCAAAGACCCAAGAAGACATGGATTATATGTCTAAAGTTCCATATGCATTAGAAGTTGGAAGCTTAATGTATGCAGTGATCTGCACAAGGCCTGATATTGCACATGCAGTGGGATTTGTAAGCAGGTACATGGAAAATCCAGGAAAAGAACATTGGATGGCAGTAAAATGGATTCTCAGATATTTGAGAGGTACCACAAATTAAGCATTATGCTTTGGTGGTTCAAACATTGCTCTATAGGGATATGTTGATGCAGATATGGTAGGTGACAGAGATAACAGGAGGAGCACTACAGGATATGTATTTACTGTAGGTGGAATATCTGTCAGTTGGGTTTCAAAAATCTAAAGTGTTGTTGGACTTTCAACAACAGAAGTAGAGTATGTTGCTGCTACAGAGGCTAGTAAAGAAATGATTTAGTTACAAAGGTTTATGGGTGAATTGGGTAAGAAGCATGATATGGGCACGCTATACAGTGATATCCAAAGTGCCGTTCATCTTGCAAAGAACTCATAATTTCATTACAGGACTAAACACATACATCTCAAGTTCCATTTCATACGGTCAGTATTGGAAGATGGAGAGTTGAAGCTGGAAAAGATACACACTAGCCAGAATCCTGCAGATATGCTAACAAAAGTTGTAACTAGGGAGAAAATGAGAATGTGCTCAGTTTCAATTGGGCTTCAAGGATGACGATGAAGATGAGGAATAGCCAGGTCCAAAGAGGAGTCATTTTCCATCAAATGAAGCAGCGATGGAGTTGCTACAATCAGTCTCCAAGTGGGAGATTGTTGGGTGTGGAGCCTGATTATCTTGTTTACTTTGTATCACAGCATTGGACCCCTATACCTTCAAAGGGGCGGCAACGCCACCCGTAATTAATCGTTGCCGTGTGGGGTCCAGGGGAGGTGGCAACGCTTTTCGGAGCCCCTCCCTGGCGGGGGTTTTCAGGGGCAGCGCCCCCGAAGCTAAAAACAGATGTGAAATTGCCTTGTAAAAGTATAGTAATTTCTATTCAATCTGGGCCGTTCATTAGGCAAATGATCTGACGGTAGAAGTTATGTTTAGATTAGGGTTTTTTGCCCTAGAAGGCAACCCCCTTGTATATATGAGGGTATTGTATTGTGGTTGTGTAATATATGTGTATTCTCAGAGCGAGAAACAGAGAGGGAGACTGTGAGAGAGAACAGAGGATATTACAACAGATATGCTGTAGGTTTTGTCTCTTCATTTTTTGTTGGATAATAGAAAGGAAGGACTGGCTGTTCGGGGTGGACGTAGTCCAAACTGGGTGAACCACGTATATCTGTGTCTCTCTGGTTTTATGTGTTTTGTGTGCTTATAGTTTTCTGCATATTTTATGTGTTTCATTGCTCTGTAATATTTAATTTTATAACAACCATCGTCGCCCATCTCTATATGAATCTAGAGGTCCTTCTCCTCCAAGTCACTAAACAACTATTTGTCTCCGGTCATATGGAAAGATGCACCACTGTCAAGATAACACACCGATCCCATGCAGCTTGAAACCAAGCATGCGATCAAAGAAAAATCCAGCTCAAATTGCAAGGCTAAGGCCTCTCCAGTTGTAGGTCTAGCAACCTTCTTATTCTTCTTCTTCTTCTATGGACAGTTAGTGGCGAAATGTCCATGCTCGTGACAGTGAAAACACTTCACTTTGGACAAGTCCTACTTCTTTCCTTTCGCACCAGATTTAGAAGGATTTTTCTTCCCTTTTCCTTTCCTTGCTTTGGTAGCCAAAGTGTAATTATCTTCATCTTCATTATTCGATGAAGATCCATCCATGGTACCCCTCCTTATCTCCTCCTGCACAATATTCGACCAAAGTCGCTCCCATCCTGGGAGTTTATCCCGTCCATTTACAGAGTCTTTGTAGCTATGCCAACTCTTCGGAAGCCCAAGGAGAGCCAAGCTCACCAAGTATTCTTCATCAACAGTAACCCCCACACTTCCCAGTTCATCCTTGCAATGGAAAAACTTCGTGAGGTATTTTGGAATAATGTCGCCTTTCTCCATTTTTTTTTTCTTAGCTTGTCTTTAAGCGCCAACTTCCTCTGGCCACTTCTTCTTTGAAACAAGTTTGTCAAAGCCTTCCACATTAATAATGGAGTGGCTTTCCCATGAAGGCTAGACACAATGTGGTCCGTCAAAACTTCCAACAGAATCCTCCTCGTATTTTCAGTCTTCTTTTTCTATGCATCAAGTAATGCAGCATCGTTAGATCCCGGCCTAGGAACATCGCTATCGATGAACTCCTTCAGCCCATTATCCTCCAGCACTGCCTCCATCCTGTCCTTCTAGGCTATGTAATTTGAGCTCCCATCAAGGGCATACTCAAATCTCAACCCGTTGAAAGACATTTCAATGTATACTCGATTTCTGCACCAAGAATCTTCTGTAGCAAATTCAAATTCTCCACCAGCACAAACTCACTTCACAATTGAAATCTTCAATAAAAAATGCTCTGATACCATGTATAAATTATATGAACTAACCAAGAATATGTCCAAGATCCTCCTAATCTCACACTATTTAAATTTATTCAAGATACTGAATCTATTCCACTTGTTAATCTTTTGTGGAAAAATTAATTACACACACATGTGAAGCATAAACGAAGATAATCAATCGCACATAACACAATTTTTTTTAACTGGAAAAGCATGAAGCTGGAAACCCCAACTATATATTATGTAACATGGAGATCATATGACAATCTCATACAAGCATATAAAGCTTATCACAAGCTCTCAGTACAGTACAATCGTTATACACTAATCAAGACCAATATTTCAAATCCATGCACCAATCTTTGCCTCTTGCTAGCCTGCCTCCATTGTGCAATCTATGCTGAAGAATAGCTCCAAATGAATTCGAATTACTCCATCCTTGACTACGCAATTCTCATTGGCATCTCCACTATGTGTGTGATGCAATCAATGCATCACTATAGCCACAACAGATGGTCTATCTTGCCCTTTCACCTATCTCTCCACTGGTCTCAACTGAAACTGCCATGCACTATAGTTAACTGCTGTATTTTTCAGTTGATTAATGAGTTATTATTTGTGAATTAATTAACTAATTAATTCACTCCACTCTCACTAGTGTATCATTAATTTAGACTAGATACAACTAGCTCAACTGAGTCTACCTGAGTTAAATTGAATACAACTTCATAACTACTTCTTCCAACTATGTCATAACTCTGCCACTTGAGTTCTAACTGATTCCTCCATGCATTAGCTCCATTAAACCTTTAGGAATAGCATAATTCCTTCTGTCAGCTTCTGTGCCACATCTTTGCACTAAACTGAAGTGCTCCAAGAGAATAAGTTGATATTTAGAGTCTGATTATTATTAAGAGCTAATAATAATCGACATGCATCTATTTTTAGATTGACGATCTATAAATAGACTTTGCCCAATATTCTAAAAATATAATTTCATCTATTTTTCCAACTTGATCAACCATGCACAAATAGCATCCTACAACTTCTGAAATATGATCATCATGTCTAAAAATAGACATAGCCTAAAAATAGACTTGCGCCAAAAATAGCCTGCGAGCCCACTTAGTGAAGGCGATTCTTTTCACTAAGCTCATCATCTTGTTGAATCTCAACACACTTGACAGTCTGTTGTTTGACTGGAAGCAAATTGTTCATAGGATTCCAACAATCTTCCCACCTTTTAGTGACTTCTAGAAGTTGTTCCAGCTATCACACTATCTGATAACTTTGAATATGAACACCATGGAGCTATTAAGTCACTTATCTTCCTATTCCATTGAACAAGGAAACCTCTTCATCCATTTTTTGAAAAACCATTCAATGATCAATTAATGTCAAACTACCTTCACTACTTATAAATTGAGCATTGATCATAGTGCACAAGAGATCAAGAATTTGAATTAGTAGAGTTATGCTGGTAAGATCACAACTCTTCGAGGTATTGTTTCCATGTAATGTTATGCTACTGGTATGATGCTATTGATGTGATGAGGATAGGACTGAAGCTGGAGCGAGTTGACATCGAATCAATCCAACTAGTTGTAACGTCTCCTTCCACTTCATAATAAAGATATTTATTCCTTTCCTAATACATGTGTTCATATTGTTATATGTGTATTTTCAAATGCAATCAATTCATTTTGATTAAGATGAATAGATCATATGCCTTTATGTCATCTTTTGTCTTCTATTAGCCATTGAAAGTACAAATCAAGTGAGTTGAATTTGATTGAGAGTGATGGAAGTGACAAAAGGGAGACGAGGAATAACGAAAGATCACAAATAAGTTTTATTCTCTCATTTATTTATCTTAACAACAACGTCAAGTGTGACCACCAGGCTTAGGGAAACATATATAAGGTTTGATTTTCGTAAAACATGTAGTATACCTATGGGGCAGAATGTGGGGTATAGAGGGTGGTACCCAATGGAATAATGTAATGTAATAATGTAAATATGATCAATAAATGATCCATAATTAATAAATAAAGTGGTTAACCCGCATAATTAAAGGGACCACAAGTAGTTACGAAATAATGTGATAAGCCCATAGTATTTGATGTATGTTATTTTATGTATGAAGCCTTTATAGAGGCTAGATAATATCCATTGAGAGATTCAAATTATTTTTGTATTGATAAACATATGGCTTGTCAAGTGATCTCCTTCCTTAAGGAGTAGTTGTATGGTGTTACCCTACCTCAAGGGTTTTGATATTAATAAAAATATGAAGCTCTTATCATCTATTGTGTTATTATTTTTTCATATTTGTATGTTTTATATATTTTTAGGTCAAATCTATTACAAGTGGTATTAGAGAACTTTCTTGGGCAGAGTGGGGAGACTTTTTTTTTCTCCTTTTTGTAGGAATTTTTTGGGCAGCGAGTTTGAAGATCAGATCTGAAAATTATGGTTTAAATTGGAAAAAATTGCATATCTAAATTCATTGCGAAAAAAAATACCCAATTTCAAAAAAAAA
The DNA here is from genome assembly GCA_034641835.2 of Pinus albicaulis. NCBI lineage: Eukaryota > Viridiplantae > Streptophyta > Pinopsida > Pinales > Pinaceae > Pinus > Pinus albicaulis. The sequence continues at coordinate 995,835,065 of CM076579.1, forward strand.
AATTGGTCGAATCTGAGTTTAGATGAAGGAGATATCACTGATTTAAAATCAATTTTGCAAAACAATTTATGATGAAAATTCATGGATGAAAAATCTCTAGTATTTTTTTGAATATTTTGTGCATAATTTCAGAAAAATAATTGCATATCTGATATCCTTTTTAAAAATTACCCCATTTCAAAAAAACAATCGATTGAATCAGAGTCTGGATGAGGGAGATATTGTTGATTTAAAATCATCTCTTTTTTCATAATATTTTTTGACGACATGACAATCACAGTGTGGATATGAGTTTCCAGAGTGCCCATGTCATGGTTTCAATCATATGGGAAGATGCAAAATCGTTGTTCCATTTTTTAAAACATTTTATAGTAAGGATTCTGAGTTATATTTACCGAGTTATGCCCATTTTAAAATTTCACCCAAAAGTAAGTGATTTAAAAAAAACCCTCACTTTATTTTAAGGGTTCTAGCAGGATGGATTTTGCAAGAAATTTTACAAGAAAATATGATGGTCCCACTATTGAAGAATTTATACAATATCACAAATCTCGATCCAAACAATTTTGGAGAACCTGTCTAGTGTTTAATATAAACGATGAGACTTCTAAATGGTGGTACTTACTTGACCATTCAGTGAGTGTACTTCCTGATGAAAATATAGAAGAAGTCCTCTTAGAAAAATGGTCTCATGCTAGAAAACAAGAAAATGAGAAACATAAGGGGTTATTTCCTATTTGTATCTCTATATTAGAGGTTCATGGATGTATTCAAAAAGAGAATATCAATGTGTCTATCAATCCTATTTGCAATAATAATTTTATCAATATTAATTTGACTAAAAAATTGCAAATTCCAGCAAAACATATCGAAAACACATAGGTGGATAAGGAGGAGGTTAAAATTTATAAATATTTTAATATTTCTATGGATAGGTATGTGTTTCATTCTGATTTTCATGCTACATATATGAATGATGTGGATGTTGTTTTGGAATACCCTTGGATGGAATTCGTTGGTACTATAAATATTAATGCATAGAAGAAATTCCTAAAGCTTTGGTATAAAAAGAAAAAAATTACATTACATATCAAAATAGGTAAATCCTAAGAAGGCCCAAGCAGAAAACGCTACATGTACTGACACGTCAAATGAGGAGTCTGCAGTGGAAGTAATAATGGAAGACAATAAAGAACTTCAAGCAACACAACATGTTTCATATACCACTCAAATACCATCATGTGGTGAATTGAAGAAATATAATGTATAATTAATTAAAAATTCAACATATCACCATCTGAATCACCCAATAAGACAACAAAAAATAAGGTGGAAAATAATTATCAAAATGGACAACAACCCATGGATGACACACAAAGAGGTGCGATGAGCCACCCACAGGACATTGACACAAAGGAACCACTAGAAACAACTTCCATCTCAAGCGATCGAGGCACCAACTAGATCGCTTGTTCACCTTTCTCTGGGATGGATAGATGCACTTGCATGGTATCAGTGGACTACTCTTTCGAGTAGATCTTATTATTTGTGTTCTTATCCTGTTTCGAGGGCAAAACATGCTTAAGGGGAGGTGGAATGTAGTATACCTAGGGGGGATAATATGTGGTACAGAGGGAGGTACCCAAGAGAATAATGTAATGTAATAATGTAAGGAAGATCAATAAATGAGCCATAATTAATAAGTAAACTGGTTAACCCATAAAATGCAAGGGACCAAAAGTAGTTAGGAAATAATGTGATAAGCCCATAGTTTTTTATGTATAGTATTAAGAGACCCATGGTATAGTATGTATGAAGCCTATATAGAGGCTATAGAATCTCCATTGAGGGATGTCAAATATTGTTGTATTGACAAGCATATGGCTTGTGGAGTGATCTCCTTCATTAAGGAGTAGTTGTATGGTGTTACCATACTTGAATGGTTTTGGTAGTAATAAAGATATGAAGATCTTATCATGTATTGTGTTATTCTTATGTAATATTCGTATGTTTTATATATATTTTAGGTCATATCTATTACATTTTCTCTTGTGATTTATGAAGAGCCTCTTACATCATGGCTAGATTTACAATGAAAATGCATCAAATCCCTAATTTTATGGTGAAAACTATGTATTTTGAGGGGGAATTCCAAGAGAATAGAGAGATCAAGGGGGAATTTTAGCACTAAAAAGTTTGGGTATGGATTCTTCTTAGGTAAAATAATTTAACTCCTTTTGTATTATTTTTTCTCCCCTTGAAGTTATGAAAACTAGAATCTAGGGTGAGAAGTCTAGTGCCCTAGTCCATTGGGCCATGGTATTAAAATTCGGATATGGATTCAAAAATAGTAACCCTGGGAAAATATATTTTCTTCTAAAGATATAATTATTGAATATGCTAGAAAAAAAAATCTAGAAATTTAATAAGAAAGGATGTAAAAACCTACCTAGCTAGCATACGTAGAAAAATGAGTCCATAAGATGACATGAAAATGCTAATGTAGCCATAAAACAACTTAATCTCAATGTAATATCCATGCATGAATACTTTTTGAGTTTCAAGAATAAAAAAAGGCAATGTCACACATCCCCAATGACTATACAAATTCCCTAAGAGGGAATACAACGCTTGACACTTGTTTAAAATAAACTCCATGTATTACTAAATGGGGTCAATGAATGCATCACAAAGAGTATGAGTAAGAAGATGATGTGAATAGTTATCTTCTTTTGATGGTTTCTTTTGCTGCTTTAGAATGGCGGTAGATGCTTCTTCCTTTTCTTTTATATTGGGTGATGTTAGGAATTTCAACTTAGCTTCAAGTTCTTCATGAATGGAAAGAGTTATTTCCTGGATATTGATACATGCTAGACATGAATGTCATGTTCATCAGTCAATAAAAATATCTTCAAGTATTGCATTTGGGGATATTATTATACTTCATCCATTGGAATATTGTTGGAAATTTATTTTCTCAAATGAATAACATGCTCGGTAAGACCGTGATGGTTATATATAGAATATGGGAGTGAAGAGTCAACATCATACCTTCTTTCTGTGGGGGAAGTAGGATATTTAGAGATGAAATCATATCACTAATGATTTTCAATCAGAATTAATTTTACAAAATTAGTATTTTGAGAAGAATTCATAGTGAAAGAATTTATGTTCTTTGTTGGTTTGAGGGGTCTTGACCCAGGTTCAGATTTGATATTTACCAAAAAAAGCTTGTACTACTGGCCCTTTTAGTAATGACCTGCTTGTGCAAGTCAATGTATCACCCAAAGTAGTATGGGAGGGTGCTGGAACCAGGTTTCCACACCCTGAGAGAGAGAGAGAGAGTTAATTAAAAGGGCAACCTTCAGATTTGGTAGGCCTGCACTGACGAAGCCTAACCCATAAATCCTTACCGATATACTTAAGTAAGTACGTTGTGCGAAGCCCGTAAACCATAAAAAAAATTAAACAGAATAAAAGTGACAAACACAACCAGATATATACATTCTTTAATTTCTAAGGCTTTGCATCCACATGCACATCAATTAACTAACAATATTCAACATACAGATATAAATCAGAAGCAACAGATAGCGTAGCTCATAACATAACACAGATGTATTCCAATATCTGAGAAAGTGTCTTCTCATTCATTAACACTTCAGAATTCACTTACAAAATTTATCTATCAGCCCACGCACAGAGCAAGACTCAGGGTCTCTGCGCACATAGCCAGCATGAGCCCTTACCCAGACAATTACAAACATATCCACAAGTTCGTATTTTAGTTTTTGTTCTTTCTTAGCCTCCTTTAGACTCGATTTATCTATCTATTTATAGCATGTTATCCTGCACTATCCTATGGTCCGAAAACCATGTTTTTTGACCCTTGGTCTACCATTTGACCCATTACAATTCGTTGGGGGTTTTGACCCATCCCAACCCCATGCGCTAGACTAATATTACAAAACTGTACAAAAGTGCGGTTAGGGAACCTTGTTCCAATAGTCCCCCCACACAATCTTGTGACAGATGAGTCACAGCACCGGTGGGGTCTTCATCATTTCCTTGAGCTGCTCAATTGTGGTGGTTAACGGGGGCAAAACATGAAGGCTCTGTGCAACAGCGGTCTGCGCAATGTCAACCAGCTTCTCGGATGTTGGGCCTTCAGTTGCAACAGTGATATTGTCCAAGGTCTGGTTCAACTGTCGCACAACCCCTTCTAACTCTTGCAAAAGCTTGAGAGCTTCCTCAACCTAGGGCGTCAGATGGTCACTGGGTAACTGTTTCTTGCAAGCATCAAACATCATGCATAGATTCGACACATGGTTCTTTACTAATCCAAAAAACGTCGAATCTTTAAAGTAGAATTACAGGAACTTGTGAATGAATTCTTTGAATACGGCTACAACAACGTGTGAAGATATGGTAGGGGCATTCATTAATCAAAATGGCATCAAAATGTACTAGAACCATCCCCACTCAGTTGCAAATGTTGTCTTGCTGCAATATTTAGGTGCTATGCGGATCTGATGGTACCCCGAGAACCGATCAGTAAATGAATAATCTTCCTGACCTCCCACATTATCTAGGATCTCATTGGAGAATGGTGTAGGGAAGGATCATGTACACATATGTCATTTAACTTGTGCATATCGATGTATATCCTTATCTCTCCTTTAGTCTTGTTTTCCTGGGCACCATGGGGCTTACCCAATCTGACTGTTTTACTAGTTCAATAATACCTGCGGCCACCATTTCCTCCATTTCCTCTTTAACTTTTTTTCTTGTATTTCGGGTTCAAGCGATAGGGACATTGTTTGACCAGCTGCGCATCCAACTTCAACATAATCCTCATGACTCCCATATCCCCTACGATCCCTTTGAGTTCAGAGAACTTGGTCGGGAAAAGATCCTGATATTCAGTTAGAAGCTCTGCGACCTTTCCAATCATGCCATCATCCTAGTAATCCCCAATCTTGGCCATCTTGGGCTGCTCTTCCATGCCAATATTGATTTCCTTCAGTTTCAGAGGTTTGGTGACATTAATTTCTTGCAAAAATGGGCCTACAACAACACGTTCTCCTTCTGACTCTGCAGTAGTATTATTCCGAGGATCCTCATCACATGCTTCTATTGACAAATTTCTACAGTTTACAATGTCCTGTATCTGCGCATCATAGCCTGGCACTGTATGCTCCTACTTAGGGAGGGACTCAGTGAAGCCCAAAGCATCTATGTCCTGTAGGGCTTCATCAAGTAGCTCAGTGCCTCCTGTCAATCCAAACGTCGTTATAAAGTCCTCAGCCATTGTACTCCAAACATTGATGTAGTTCTGTATCCAAATACCAGGTGGTAGGGATTGGTCCTAATGTGTGAATAAACCAATGGACCCATTCATTCCATGTGTCCTCATTCCATACTCCTAGCCAGAGAGCCAAGTGCTTGCGCAAATCCCCTTGCCTCGAGAATAATTCTTTTGGTATTTTGACTAGTACGTTAAATCATAAGATAATCATCTTTCGGCATTCCCCTCGGTATCGTAAAGCTCCTTTGTGAGTTTCCTAGTAGCGCATAGGGGTTGCGCGCATGGCCAAGTCAAGGGCCCAAAATATTTTTTCTTCAGGGACGTTTTCTTCAATTGCTTTGATGAAAATTTCAACATTACCAAATCCATCAAAGTAGGGTAGTTCTATTACCTCTGAGGAAATGCATCAGAAGATTTTCGTGACTTTAAGACACCTTAGTGCAGATACGTCATGCAGCCGGTTCTACCAGTTTTCTATCTCCCCATCCGAATCAGATAAGCACGTGCTATATTTTTCCTAGCATAACACGCCATCAGCCATGGGGTTGATCCAGTCATCATCCTGGGCAGTCAGTTTGTATATGTGATCAAAATCCTCTTCCCCCCGTATTGATTCAGTGTACCGCTCTCCTTCTGCTGGATCCAACGGGACTGTCACCTTTGTGCCTTCATTTTCAAAGATCATGCTCCTTATTTTTAAATTAATGATACCTCCCATGTCAATAGCCCAATCTAGGCCTTAGAGCATAGGATAAGGGTTCACGTCATTTACTATTTGAATTACCTCAAAATCAGCGTAAACTTTAACACCCGCAATATCTACCACCACCTTCGTCAATCTTTCGAATGGGATAATCTTCTGTTGATTAGCTATCTGTAGTTGAATAATCAACCATTCCAGCTTAGGTTCTCCCATTTGTTGCTAGGATTTCTTAGGTAGGATGTTTGCATCTAATCTTAAATTAAGGATAACTTGGTCCATTTCATAGTCTCCAATCTGTGCGGTCATGCACATTTCCCATCTCATCCTTTTTTTGTTTTTGTATACCTTGTTTAGATTTTTAACCTCTGGTTGTAAAGCAATATTTTTTGTGCAACTATCTATTAGTGCTTGGAGGTTTTCTACGACCTTTTAGTTGAGCAGCAACTTCATATATGCCTGGAGGAATGGTTTAACTGCTTCATCTGATTTTGAGTCTACCTAACTTTTTGTAGTGGGTGCTTCATCTTTGGTCATCTCCCTCTAAGCTTCTATGAAGGTTTATTTCTCCTTTTTCAAGTATAAACTTTCCATTTTCTCCCCAGCCTTCCAGATTAATGATTTAGTATCATCCTTTACCTCAGCTCCCTCGGTGGCAATGCCACTACGCGTGATCACATTGATACATGGTCCATCATTTTGTGGTTCTGCCTTAACCCTTTTCACATTCTGCGTAGGTGTCTGATGTTTCTCTTGAATTTTTTCTATTAATAATAGGAATTCTTTAATGACGTGATCGAAGTGCCTGTCATATCTGCAAGACTGGCATGCCAGGTTCAAGAAATATTGTACGAAATATCCCACATCACCACAGTTGTAATAGATCAGCTGTCCACGTCCTCGACCGACAATCCCCCCCCTCTCCCTCCTCCCCTTCCTCTTGTAGGAGATCCTACCCATCCATAAGGAGATAGTGGTGATGAGGGGTTCACCTACACCCTATATAAATTGGCCCTATCTACCATGAGGTCGAGTGTTCTACATTTTTTCTCGTCATGACCCACAGACGAGCAGAATTTGGACGACTGTTGTTTCAATTCTGGAACATAAGCAACCAACCATGGGTAGTGATTTGTATCATGTCTTCTTGCTACCCGAAAGTTAGCACACCATAGCATAGGACTTCTTGGGCTAGCCATTTCCATAGGTCTTAGAGGGCTCAGTCCCCTAACCTGAATATAATCCGATATTAGTGGGCATTTATCCTTAATGTGACTCGATACCATATATTATATGCACCAGATATCCAGGCTAGCTTCCTTACCATGATCCTTTCACAAGATCTAAATTTCCAAGTACAATGCCTCTAGCTGGCTCTAGATCTGTAGGGCTATGAACAGCATATCATCTCTTGGCACAACTTCTAATTTCATGGCAATATCCAGAGCTTCCTCTTGGGAGCTGGACTTTTGCTGTTCCATGGGTTCATGTAAGTGTGGTAATAGCATAGCGATAAACCTTTCCTTATGCTGCTTTTCTTTATAGACAAATCTCCCATCACTAATAACCTTTTTCAATCATTGGTCAGCTTCCCAGATGAACTCTGTAGGTCTCTACTTAAAGTCATTTAGTTCGAATACACATTGAAATTATGACTTAGGCCTCTGGAATTGTTTCTTTAGGGAATTCTTGATATCTTGTATTGATGCGTTCACGTGTTGACCAATATATCCCATAAACCAAACCAGGGCCCTTCCCTCGAAGGGTATGGATATTTGTGCTCGTTTGATAGCATCATTGTTAACATTCTGCATGGTCTATATAGACTCTGCTACGAACCAAAATCGATCCATGTCCTCGTTCCCTATGCCCATAAAGGTAGGTAGCTTCATGTGCGTGGCCATGTCATCCTTTGGTGGTGGCGAAGGAGGCATGGGAGAATTCTTACCCTTATGTGGGTTCGATGCAGGTGTGGCTAAGGGGCTGGTTCTACCTTGATCAACCCCTCCCTGTTTAAGATCAGGTGACTCCCTTAAGGGACTATATATTGATTTATCTCCTTCTTGATTAACCCGACAGTATTTACCACTTCGTGTCATGCTCCCACTCTAGTCGGAGGTCATTCACTTGGTGTGGCCACACAAGACACCCTTTTCACTCAATAACATCTTAATCAATAGTGGAAAAGTTTTTAAGAAATTACCTCTAAATCCCATGAAGAACCTTCACTCTGCTTCCGAATATGACACAAATTGGTAAACAACAAATTTTGTCACAAATCCTCCCAAGATTCTGTCAACCCAGTGATCTACAGTTATGGCAATCTTATTATCAGTATTGTCCAATTGTTGGATCACTTCAGGGGTCCACTGCGTGACGTGATCGTCTTTCCAACAAGTTTGGAATTTTTCCAACCATGCCAGCCACTCTTTCAATTCGTGTGCAAAGGATACATTGCATATTTCGTGCACTTCTGTGAAAATATACCTATTTTTCCATTCTTCTGTGGACAAATTTTCACTCCTATTCTCTTTTAGGGAAAATTCCTAAATCTACTTTTCAAACCAGTCTTCTCACTCAGGTTTTAATGGCTGCTAATGACCCCATGGCATTACCCAATCCCTCTCTCAAAATTCTCTCGGTCCCAGAAATAGAACCATTTGTTGGTTTGAGGGGCCTTGACCCAGGTTCAGATTTGATATTTACCAACAAACCCCTGTACTACAGGCCCTTTCAGCAATGACCTGTTGTGCAAGTCAAGGTCTCACCCAAAGTAGTATGGGAGGGTGCTGGAACTAGGTTTCCGCAACCTGAGAGAGAGAGAGAGTTAATTAAAGGGGGCACCTTCAGATCGAGCAAGCCTGCGCTGACGAAGCCTAACCCAGAAACCCTTACTGATATACTTAAGTAAATACCTTGTGCGAAGCTCGTAAACCATAATAGAACAATTAAACAGAAGAAAAGTGACAAACACAACTAGATCTATGCATTCGCTAATTTCTAAGGCTTTGCAAGCACGTGTGCATTAATTAACTAACAATATTCAACATACATATATAACTCGGAAGCAACATACAACGTAGCTCATAACATAACACAGATGTATTCCAATATCAGAGAGAGGGTCTTCTCATTCATTAACACTTTAGAATTCACTTATAGAATTTATCAATCAGCCTGCGCACACAACCAGTGGGGTTCACACATAGTAGGACTTAGGGTCTTCGCACACACAGCCAGCAGGAGCCCTTACCCATAAAATTAACAATATATCCACAAGTTATTATTTTCCTTTCTGTTCTTTCTTAGCCTCCTTTAGACTTGATTTATCTATCTATTTATACCATGTTATCTTGCGCTATCCTATGGTCCGCAAACAGTGATTTCCAGACCCTTGGTCTACCCTTTGACCCATTACAATTCATTGTGGGTTTTGACCCATCCCAAACCCCTGCATTAGACTAAATATTACAAAATATTACAAAACCGAACAAAATTTTAGTTAGGGAACCTTGTTCCAACATTCTTCCTTGTAATATTTTTCTTATCAGCACCAATATGTGCTAGTGGAGAAGGCAATGAATCCTTTTGCATATAATATCTAAATCTAGCTTCATAAAAGTCAAAATATTGATCATAAAAGTATGGGTATGAGTAATCAACTTCATGATATTCATCTATGAATTCGTCTACTTCAACACTAGCAACATTAGAATTAAAATAATCTTCAAGACATTTACTAGCATCTTCATAGTAATACAACATTGAAGAAACAATTTACATTCTTTTATAGTATTATATCTCTTAATCTAGTTTATTAGTAGTCTCTATTAGAACTCTTATCATCCACACATTTTCAAACTCTTGGATCTTATCTCTCATTAGATGACTATTCTCAATGGTCTCTTTCATCTAGCTTTCTCTTCTTGAAAATAATAAATAGGTAGGTTTCATATGATATGAAATCTTCAGAACTAAACTAACTAATGTGTTTTTTCCAAGTGAAATATTTTTCCTTTAGACCCACTACTTTCTTACCGCAAGTAATGGATACTGTAATATGAATTGGAATAACAATTCTTTTTCCATTGAAGTCACCAATTATTTTATCACAAGTTGAAATTTCTTCAATAATGCATGTTGTTAAATATCATATTTCTCTATTTTAAAACCTCAAGAATGGATGCATAATGGATCTACCAATAGAGTTGTCATTATATTCCAAGAAAATTTCTCTTCTTGATAAAAAATATGGTACTCATGTTTTCCCTTGATTTATTTCCCCACTCTCTCATTCATAGAGATGATGAATTTTGGACAAATGATGTTCAAGCTCATATGCTTGCATTACTCTAGGCCTTTGAGTGAGATCTCAGCGCAAAGGTGAGGTATAATCATTACTTAGTCACTATGTTTCTCTAGAAATCCATCCAATTTTGTCGTTGAGGTTGGCTGTTACATCCTAGTAGCCTCCACAACTATGGAAACTAGATTTTATGGTGGTGTGAACAATATTAGGTGGGAAATAGGGAGAAATAATAAACCCTACGAATCATATGATTTAATTCACCTCAAATGGGAAACTTAATGATTTCTCCATCCTTAGAAGATATAATAAAAGAATGAATATAAGCTTAGGAGGGTGCCAAACACTAATTTATTTTTACACATGCAATAATTAGATTAAAAAAACCAAAAAAGAAAGGAAAGCACAAATCCATTAGTTCGTTCAACACCATGTGAGATAGAAAATATAAAGGGAGTAAACAAGGATAAATTGGATGAGTTTCATTAATTCCATTAGTGCAAAATCCCCTCAATCCTTATGACAAAATAAAACCTACTAGTTCATTTACTACAATAGAAACTATAGGGGTTGGGACTATAAAATCCCAATCCTACAATGTCCATTATTTTTATATAAATAGGGCACCAAGGGTGGGGATTATCAAATTTTAAAATTGAGCTTGATTGAATCACTTTACAAAATATACAACTTAGTCTCGTTTTTATAGTGAGAGAAGGATAATGAGAGGAGGAGGAAAGGATGGCATAAATTGTAGAAATTACACAAAAAGCATGTATATAATGGGTTCAATCTGATCTATAAATGTACTAAAGTTAAATACTGAATCGCTTCTACAAATATTTTGCAGAATTAATAAAACAATCGCCAGTCACATGAAGTAGAGAAGAATCAAATCATCCAGAACATAGATATTTTCTCGAGGAAAGCTTGCTGCTCAAAACCCCACTATCTTCTATTGTGTATGTAGCATGGATCATGAAACAATTACATAAAACTCTTCTCACAAGAGCCCTCTTGTACTCAGTTAATTGTCTCACACTGTCATACATAAAACTAACCAATACTTAGCCAATTTACTGCCTTCAGACAGCCTGCCTTGCTTATGCAATCCTTGATGAATGAAATCCCTAAAGAATAGGAATTTTAGCCTTCCTTGACTGTGCAAGTATCATGGGAACTCCAATGGGTGTTTGGTTGCATAGGTGCAACCCAATAATCCTACAACTGATAGTCAACTTCCCTTTCACCTAGATCTCAACTGGGTCTCCACTCGATCTGACATGCATGCAACTAATTATAGTAAATCCTTAGTTGCATGTGAGATCATTGATTGTGAATTAATTAATATTTAATTCAATTGATCTCTCACTAGTGTATCCAACAATTACAACTAGCACAACTGAATTTAACTCACTTAACTGAGTTAAACTAATTACAACCTGCATTAACTAATGCACCACTACACTTCGAACTCTATTAGAACTAGAATTACTCTGCATGCCTCACCAACTACCTTTAACTCGAAATTCATGAGCTAACTGAGTTTATCAGTCTCAGTTAACTATTACAAGTTATTTTGTGACTAGATTGCATTTTATTGTCCATCTTAATTTAGGCATAAATGGAATATACATGCACCAAATTTAGCACCTGTGGGCCCCACCCTAGTGTAGGTGCTTAATGCACTAGGCATGGGTACTGAAATTTTCTTGTTGAATTTCAACACTCCCTCTCAACAAGAAAGGGATTATCCTTCTTGTTGAATTTCAACATTCCCTCTCAACAAGAAAGGGATTATCCTTCACCCTGATCTCGTCTCTATGGTATTCAAATTTTCTCCTGGTGAGCACCTTTGTTAGAATATTTGCATCCTGATCTTCTACGAGAATGTACTGAAGCAAAATTATTCTTCTCTGCACACAATATCTGAGATGATGGTATGAGATATCTATGTGCTTGGACCTATCATGAAACACAATATTAATCGAGAGTCTAATGCAACTCTAATGATCACAATGGATAATTTTTGGATCCATTTGAGAACCAAACAAACCAACGAAGATCTTTCTCATCCAGATAGCCTCACATGCAACTTGAATTGCTACCATGTATTCTACTTCCACTGAATTGAGTGCCACAGATCGATGTTTCCTGCTATACCAGGAAACTGCTGTCGATCCTATGGTTAAGATCCCTCCCAATGTGCTCTTTTTTTTGATGGGCTGCCTACCCAATCTGCATATGTGAAGCCTTGAAGCTTCACTCCTGCTGTCCGTTTGTACCATAGACCCTACTCTGATGTGCCCATCAGGTATCTCAAGACATGCTTTCCTGACTTCCATAAGAGCTTGGTAGGCTTAACCATAGCTTGACTCAGCTGGTTAACTGCGTAGAAAATGTCTGGTCTGGTGTCCACAAGATACATCAGTGAACCAACTAACTGCCTGTAGACAGTAGCATCCATTACCTCTCCAAAAGTAGCATCCTCTTTCCTCCAATTTCCTGGAAGGGGAGTATCCATGGGTTTGCAGCTCTCCATGTGAAAATTACCTAGTATCTCCTTTTCATACTTGCCTCAAGACACAAAAATTTCACCATCCCAGTGTCATATTTCCAATCCAAGGAAATAATGAAGGAGTCCCATGTCTTTCATTTCAAACTCCCTTGCAAGATCGTCCTTGCATGAGTGTATCAGCTGCTCATCACCAATCAAAATTAGATCATCAACATACATAACAATAATCAATAGCCTACCCTCAACCAAAATCTAGTATGGGTTTGTATCTCCTTCACCTTTGGTGAAGCCCAGTCCGGTGAAATAGTTATCTATCTAAGTGTACCAAGCACGAGGTGCTTACTTTAGCCCATACAATGCTCTCTTGAGTCGGCACACACGCGAATTACTGTTGAAGATATTGAAATCTTCAAGCTAATATATGTACACCTCTTCCTCAATGATCCCATTGAAAAATTTAGTTTTCACATCCATCTAATGAATGCACCCACCCATCTGGGCTGAGAGTGCAAGGATGGATCTATTAGAAGAGTACCTTGCAACAGGTGCAAAAGTCTCATCATAATCAATCCCCTCGATCCGTGAGAACTCCTGGGCCACAAATCCAACCTTGTATTTCTCCACACTCCCATAAAAAAATTTCTTTACCTTAGATCCATCTCGATCCAACCACTAATTTTTTGACCGGTCTTGGGACAATCTCCCATGCACTGTTCTTGACAATGGAGTGTTGGGCCTTGAAATTGTCATTTACTTCCATTACATTTTCACTTATATTCCCATATTATCATCTTCACTCCACCTCCATTTCATTACATTTACCTTACCATTACCATTATTGCATTACATTTATGTTTTTCCAAACTTGATTAATTCCTAGTATTTTTAAGTGAATTTGTGGTTAAAATTAGAAAATATTATGTACATACTTATACCTATCAAGTGGAATGAGTTTTTTGCCATGTGTAGGTCAAACGAAGCTTCCAAAAGAATCTTATGTGGCCTCCTAAAGCCAAATTCGAATTTGGATGGAGAATATCATGGGACCCTAAGGATATGTGTCTCATTCCTATTTGTATTGTAACTCTAAGAAGACATGTACCTTATCACTTCCCATTTGGATTGTAACTCTAGAGATATAGGGAGAGATTCATGGACTCTCATTAATGAGATAGCTTCTCATCTTTTATATAAATAGGGGAAGCTTTCTCCTATCAAATCAGATGTAAAATTAGAGTTATGATCAAGCTTTGAATACAGAATTAGATTGTGGCACCTTACTCATGAATGTTCCTGAATTTTGATTTGGTTTTACTTATATATGGAGCATTTCGATTTACCATCTCTCATACTTTTAGATCAGCTACCTAAAATGTGTGAGATTTACTTTCTTTTATAGATTAATTTTTATTTTCTTTCTTAGTATTAGTTTTAGAATGACTGTGTAATATTTGGTTTTCTAAAAAAATTTCAGAAGGATAGATTTATCTATTTTCCAATTGGATTAATTTTGAGGCAATAGAGCTCACAGTTATTTAGTTTCCTTTCATGTTCTGTTATTTACTTTCTTAGATCAAACTATCAATTCATTATATAATTGAATGTTCCTAAAATATCAGGCTAAGAAGGTGACTTGTCCTACTTCCAAGTTGGGTGATTGAATGTTCAACCTATACAATCATTGAGCTTTACTTTTACATGTTTTTACATTTCTTTTTTTAGATCCTCATTCAATTGTATAATTGGGTGTTCTTAAAGATCATTTCAAGAAGGTGATTTTATCATATTTCTAAACTAAATGTTTGAATACCTAACTTATGCAATTATTGAGTTTTCCCTTTGCATGTTTTAATTTCTTTCCTAAATTTAAAGACTAAAGTATAATTGGTTGCTTGTACATCATCTCAAGAGGGTGATTCTATCATATTGGATGCTGAAGTGATTGAGCGTACCTTAGTTGTTTTTTTTACATGCTTGAAATGCTTTCTTAGATTAAAATTTCAATTCTTTCAAGTGTGATTGCGCGCGCTATATTTTCTTTTTAATTTGTTTTCTTCTTTTCTTTATTTTATTTTATAGGTTATTTGAATTTCATTTTCATTATTTTATTTCATAGATTAGATAAATTGGTTTTTGTTTTTTTGTAGTTAGATTGATCTAAACTGAAAGACAATTTCTAGCACATACAACGCACGCATGCTTCACAAGTTTACGAAACCCCCAGGTTGAAAAATTAAATGATAGGAAATCACTCTGCCCCAACATTTTGATGCCATTTCCGGGGAAGTGTGCATATGAACTAGCTTTCAGTCTAGAGTGTATTTTATTTTTTTTAGTTTTTACTAACCATTTATGAACAAGCAGTCTAGAATGCAGCCCAAATACTACATTGAGGAATGGTATCAAAAAGCGATTGCGCTAAAACATTCATCAATTCTTCAAGATATTCTCGTGACAAATCGAAAGGTAAAGTCAATTTCACATATCCTTACAAACAATCAGGTACATTTTTCAAGTTTGTATATGAGAATTTCAAAAATTCTAATCTGTAAATGGCTTCATTGGAAGCATGAATATACTAACAAATAAAAATAATATATATATATATATATATATATAGGAAAAATAAAAATAAAGCCAAGCTTGGCTACGATTTTGGAATCTTTAATTTTGTTTTCAAAAAAATAATAATCAACATTGATTAATTCATTTTGAAAAAATTTCAGTTACGCAGTAAGAATCACTTCATTTTTTATCACCATCAGAAAAAAAAATTGTGAGTGAAAATGTGAATTTATTTGACGACGCTGATTAGTATGCTCTCTTCCGGTGCCTCGTTGCGACCTAGAAGATCAGAAAATCAAATGAGTCAATTTAAAAATTTAAAAAAAAAAGAGTCGTTAAAAATTTTGCTGGAAATTGATCTACAATTCTATTGAAAATCGTCGCTTGAGTCATGATATTTTTTTTATTAGTTCTGCAAATTTTAATGTTTTGCACCCTCTCAATCTTTTTCTAATTTATTGAATTAAATGTGCACAATTTTTATTTAAAAAAAATAAAATTGTTTTGTTTAAATTAAAAAATACATGTATATCTATATTTTTTAATTTAAAAAAAAAATGTAACATATGTATTTAAAAAAAAAAAAAACATTTTTATATGAAAAAAAAAAAAAAAAAAACATAATAATTTTTTTTAAAAACAACGAATGGCCCATGGCCTTTGAAAACCCTTTGAACAATAAAATGAAGAGGCCCACGCATGTGCGTGAGGCCTACCTTTGCCTTGGTCTTGGACATATGCGCAAGCCTTCATGACATAATCCCACAGCCCCCCCACGCAAGCCACGGTCAGCCATGTAGCCTTTCAGGCATATAAAATCCATTGTTCAAAGTGGGTTTCTGCAAAAACATAAAATATGATTGTTGGCACAACGTTGAGTGAATGATTTTGAGACCTTCGATTACTGATATGAGTCATAATAGTTCTATCCAAGCCTGAAACTAAATCTATGACCCCACATCAAAACCTACAAAAGAAAAAAAATCCAACCACAACAATTTTGTTTTTTTGCAAAAGTGATTGCGAGAAAGCGTAACTGTTAAAAAACATGATATTAAAATTCATTTTCTGAGCAAACCGAGGAAAATTAGGAAAATATAAAACATGGGTTTTTTTAGAAACAGGGGCATTTAGGTAACTCGCGTGCGATTTTCCATATTTTGCAACCATTTGGGAGAAATTCAGGGTTCTTCGGAGCTCCATTTTGGAGACTGCGTGAGGGAAAAATGATTTGTTTTGAACTGTTTAAACATGGAAAGTTAAAAGCAGAATAATCCAAGTTAATAACAAACTTTGCACCACATGGCACGTGGTCTAAGAGTCCAATTTGATTTTAGACACATATGTGTCTTATTCTATGTGTGTCATGATTAAAATAATAATAATAATAATAATAATAAAATATATATATTAAAAATAAGAAAAAAAAATTGCATATACAATCGATTTATTGGAGAAATTTATAAGACAAAAAATACTTGCAAAATTTTATTGAAATAATTTTTCATGCAAGTACTTTTTTTACCGCTTCAAATATTTTTGACAACATGATTTTGCAGCACAGATGATGATTCAATTTGACAATAACTTGCAGAACAATTGGAAGATTATTTAGATGATTTTTGAATATTTGGCATTAAAAAATTATTGTTGCTGTGCATTTTTCTATGAATCTTTAACTTGCAGGACACAATGAATCTTTGTGATGCCAATCATATTACTAAGCACATTGGAAGAAGTCATCTGACAATAGGGAGTTGATTTATTTTTCATGTTTATTTTTAAAAAAAATGGATTGTTATCGATATCACGAATTGGACTAAATATAACACTTTTGATTTTCTTTAATCTATTTTATTTTGGCATTAAAATTTTGCGTCAGGAAGGAATTGACCATTTTTTTTAACACACTTATGTACTTTATGCCAAGTTTTTGTAGGTTTGGGGTGATCAAATGATCATTGAAGGAAACCAATTGTGTGCACAATTGGTCTTCAAAGGAACAATTTCATGAGAAACATAAGAACAAGTCCATATCCATATCCATCAAGACCATTACCTTTCCTCCCTTTTGAATTATAAATCCAACCAAGAAATTCAAAGCAAACCACAATTATTTTCCCACCAAGATTCAATTGTTCATTTTCCTTTATTCACATACAATTTCCATTACTTTTTGTCTACTCCTAACCCACAAATAAAAGCAAGAAGCTCACTTACATGCTTATTTTCCATTGTAATTTTCCATTATCACCTTCCATTTCCATTTTCCTTCTCCTATCCGTTTCATTTCACAAATAAACCTTGCTTCAATACAAATTATTGAGTCCATATTCCTTTGAGTTTAAAATCCTTACAAAAACACCTTGAGGCTTGCATGCCTTAATGGTAAGTCCTATTGTCAATGAACAATGGGAATACATTAATGTCCCTTGTTCAACAGATCTTCTAGGTACTCGACAACAACAAAATTATTCGTACCTAGCAATATGTGTTTGGGCATCTTGACTCTCATTGTCATCAATGGTGAGAGTTCTCGTGTTGACTAATCGCATCCATTAATGGCCACTAAGTCAACAATTTCCTTCTATGTTCAACATCAGAACATCTATTCACATAGCAGGAATTATGCCAATGAGTTTTGAAGACATGAAGACTATCATTTTCAGCATTTTGAAGCAAATGAAGAAGATATGTAGCTACAACAGATCAAAACCATTTCGCAGCTGAAGAATCAGATGACAGCAATAGAATTAGATGATAGCTGCAAAATCAGAGGGAAACAATAGAATCAGATGACAGCTACAGAATCAACACCATTTTGAAACAAATTTAGAAATTTTACTAGAAGCAATAAAAAGTCATCTGACTCTTTTATCCATAACTTGTACAGCCTCATGAAGAAGATTATGATCATAATTTTGCAGCCACCACACATGCAGCTCATCCATGTCCAAAGGGTAAGTCAAGGTATGTAATTTTCTAACTATTTACCATAGAATTCCTTGAAAAGCTAGAATGATCATTTTTGGAAAAAACACTTCTTTTCTTCATTTCATAAAATTTCCAATACCATCAGTTCGGGGGGTGTACATTCATATTCACATTTTTCCACATTCATATAACATTCAAAATACCACATAATTTCAAAAGATATTAAATATTACATTATTATTATGAGCATACAATTTCTTTTCAAATGTACTTAAAAGATAATTGGATGAAAACACAATCATTGTTGTCACACAAGAACCAACCGTGATGCAATCCAATAAAGATATACTTTGAAACAATCATCAAATTATCATTACAAAAAGTTCAAATATCGAAATTGAATGCAACAACAAAATAAGGTTGAAACACAAGAACCAAACATGTTGCAATTCAACTAAAAGACTTTGTAGAAGTATGAAGTTATCAAATGATATCATGCAAAGTTAAGCCAAAGCTCAAAGGATAAAAAAAAATTAATGTAATAGATTGCATGAGGACATGCAATAGCTTCAGTTGGGGGGTATGCTAGGCTCTGAAATTGTCATTTACTTCCATTACATTTTCATTTATATTTCCATATTGTCACCTTCACTCCACCTCCATTTCATTACATTTATCTTACCATTACCATTATTGGGTTACATTTATGTTTTTTCAAACTTTATTAATTCCTAGTGTTTTAAAGTGAATTTGTGGCTAAAAATTAGAAAATAATACTTACATACTTATACCTAACAAGTGGAATGAGTTTGTTGCCATGTGTAAGTCAAAAAGAAGCTTCCAAAAGACTCTTATGTGGCCTCCTATGGCAAAATTCGAATTTGGATGGAGAAGATCATGGGATCATCAAGATATGTGTCTCATTTCCTATTTGTATTGTAACTCTAAGAAGACATGTGCCTTATCACTTCCTTTTTGGGATTTAACTCTAGAGATATAGGGAGATATTCACGGACACTCATTAATGAGATAACTTCTCATCTTTTGTATAAATAGGGGAAGCTTTCTCCTATCAAATCATGTGTAAAATTAGAGTTATGCTCAAGCTTTGAATACATAATTAGATTGTGGCATGTTACTCATGAATGTTCCTTCATTTTGATTTGGTTTTACTTACATATGGAGCATCTCGATTTACCATCTCTCATGCTTTTAGATCAGCTACCTAAAATGTGTGAGATTTACTTGCTTTTATAGATTAAAGTTTATTTGCTTTCTCAGTATTAGTTTTAGAATCACTATGTAATATTTTCTTTTCTAAAAACATTTAAAATGATATATTTATCTATTTTCCAATTGGATTAAGTTTGAGGCAATAGAGCTCACAGTTATTTAGTTTCCTTTCATGTTTTGTTATTTACTTTCTTAGATCAAACTATCAATTCATTATATAATTGAATGTTCCTAAAAGATCAGAGTAAGAAGGTCACTTGTCATACTTTCAAGTTGGGTGATTGAATGTTCAACCTATACAATCATTGAGCTTTACTTTTACATGCATTTACATTGCTTTTTTTAGATACCCATTCAATTGTATAATTCGGTGTTCTTAAGATCATTTTAAGAAGGTGAATTTATCGTATTTCTAAACTGAATGCTTGAATACCTAACTTATGCAATTATTGAGTTTTCCCTTTGCATGCTTTAATTGCTTTCGTAGATTTAAAGACTAAAGTATAATTGGTTGATGTACATCATCTCAAGAGGGTGATTCAATCATATTGGATACTGAAGTGATTGAATGTACCTTAATTGTTTTTCTTTACATGCTTTGAAATGTTTTCTTAGATTAAAATTTCAATTCCTACAAGTGTGATTGCGCACACTATATTTTCTTTTGAATTTGTTTTCTTTCTTTTCATTACTTGATTTTATAGGTTAGTTGAATTTCATTTTCATTATTTGATTTCATAGATTAGATGAATTGGTTTTCTCTGTTTTGTAGTTAGATTGATCTAAATTGAAAGACAATTTCTAGCACATACAGTGCATGCATGCTTCAGAAGTTTACGAAATCCCTGGGTTGGCAAATTAAATGACAGGAAATAACTTTGCCACAACATTTTGGCATCATTTCCGGGGAAGTGTGCATAGGAGATAGCTTTCAGTCTAGAGTGTATTTTTTTTTTTTAGTTTTTACTAACCATTTATGGACAAAGGGTCTAGAAAAGCGAATGGCGAAAGACTACATTGAGGAATGGTATCAAAAAGTGATTGCACCACAAAATTCATCAATTCTTCAAGAGATCCTTGAGGAAAATCGAAAGGTCAAGTCGATCTCGCATGTCCTTACAAACAATCAGGTACATTTTTCAAGTTTGGATATGAGAATTTCAAAAATTCTATTCAGTAAATGGCTTCATTGGAAGCATGAATATACTTAAAAATAAAAATAAAAATAGTTTTTCTTTTTTCTTTTTTTTCTTAATATATATATATATATATATATATAGAAAAAATAAAAATAAAACCAAGCTTGGCTACGATTTTATAATTTATAATTTTTTTTTCAAAAAAATAATAATCAACGTTGATTAATTCATTTTGTATAAATTTCAGTGATGCAGTAAGAATCATTTCATTTTTTATCACCATCAGAAATTAAATTTGTGTGAAAATATGAATTTATTTGACGACATTGATTAGTATGCTCTCTTCCCGCACTTCGTTGCAACCTGGAAGATTAGAAAACCAGATTAGTCAATTTAAAAATTAAAAAAAAAAATCTTTAAAAATTTTGCTGGAAATTGATCTACAATTCTATTGAAAATCGTTGCTTGAGTCATGATCCTTTTTTTATCGGTTCTACAAATTTTATGTTTTGCACCCTCTCAATCTTTTTCCGATTTATTGAATTGCATGTGCACAATTTTTCTTTAAAAAAATAAAAACAATTTTTTTTTTTGGTTTCGTTTAAATTAAAAAATAGATGTATATATATATTTTTAATTTAAAAGAAATGTAGCATATATGTAATTAAAAAAAAAAAAAAAACATTTCTATATGAAAACAAATAAAAAAAATTAGAAAAAAAATTGAAAAAAAAACAAAACATAATATTTTTTTTTAAAACAACGAATGTCCCATGGCCTTTGAAATCCCTTTGAACAATAAAACGAAGAGGCCCACACATATGCGTGAGCCTTGCCTTTGGATTGGCCTTGCGCATATGCACAGGCCTTTATGCCACAATCCAACAGCCCCACCATGCAAGCGATGGTCATCCATGCAGCCTTTCAGGCATATAAAATCCGTTGTTCGAAGCGGGTTTCTGTAAAAACATAAAATATGATTGCTACCACAGCTTTGAGTGAATGATTCTAAGACCTTTGATTACTGATCTAAGTCTCAATAGTTTTGTCCAAGCCTGAAACTAAACATGCGACCTCACATCAAAACCTGCAAAAGAAAAAAAATCCAACCACATCAATTTTATGTTGTTATAGAAGTGATTGCAGAAAGCGTAACTATTAAAAACCATGATTTTAAAACACATTTTCTAAGCAAACTGAGGCGAATTAGGAAAAAATAAAACATGCGTTTTTTTGGGAATGGGGGAAATTAGGTAACATGTGAACAATTTTCTAGATTTCGCAACCATTTGGGAGAAATTCAAGGTTCTTTGGACCTATGTTTTGCAGACTGCGTGAGGGAAAAACAATTTGTTTCGAATGGTTTAAAAATGGCATGTTGAAAGTAGAAGAATCCAAGTTAATAACAAACTCTGCTCCACATGGCACGTGGTCTAAGACTCCAATTTTATTTAATAAATTTGATTTTAGACACATATGTTTCTCATTCCCTATGTGTCTCGTGATTAATAATATATATATATATATATATAGATAAGAAATAATAATAAAAAATTGCATATACAATCGATTTATTGAAGCAATTTATAAGGCGAAAAATACTTGCAAAATTTGATTAAGATAATATTTCGTGAAAGTACTTTTTTTACCATTTCAAATATTTTTGACAACATGATTTTGTAGCACATATGATGATTCAGTTTGAAAATAACTTTCAAAATGATCAGAAGATTATTTAGATGATTTCTGAATATTTGGCATTAAAAATTTATTGTTGCTGTGTATTTTTCTATGAAGCTTTACCTTGCAGGACACAACAAATCTTTGTGATGCCAATAATATTACTAAGCACATTGCATGAATTCATCTGACAATAGGGAGTTGATTTATTTTTCATGGTTATTTTTTTTTTAAATGGATTGTTATCGATATCATGAATTGGGCTAAATATAACACTTTGATTTTCCTTAATATGTTTTATTTTGGCATTCAAATTTTGCGTCAGGAAGGAATTGGCCATTTCTTTTTTTCACACACTTTGTTCTTTATGCCAAGCTTTTTCAGGTTTGGGATGATCAAATGATCATTTAAGGAAACCAAATGTGTGCACAATTGTTTTTCAAAGGAACAATTTCATGAGAAACATAGGAACAAGTCCATATCCATATCCGTCAAGACCATTACCTTTCCTCCCTTTTGAATTATACATCCAACCAAGAAATTCAAAGCAAGTGTTGGCTCAAGGGGTACTGACCCAAGTTTGGAGGTTAAGGTTTGCCAACAAACCCCTATACTACTGGCTCTTTCAGTAGTGACCTTCTTGTGCAAGCCAAAGTCTCACCCGAAGTAGTATGGGAGGGTGTTGGAACCAGGTTTCCGCACCCTGAGAGAGAGTAGGTAAATCAAGCAGATCCAAGTTTTCAGCCTATCAGATTCACGCAAGATAGATCTATTCGTAGGAGTTTTAACAGTATAATCCACAATTCAACATGAAAGAGTTATCCCAATTCACATATCTAATCAGTACCTTTGCATCCAATGTGTAATTAGTAATTTCCAATATGTAATATCATAAACACATTAATAAAAAAACACAGATATAATTCATATCATAACAGAGACAGATCCGTAACAATAACAAATAATCACTAGTATTCGTAACAGATCCAATGGTTTGCATCAAAAATAATATATTAGATCAGATTATGTAGAGATACTCTAACCAGATCCGCATATATTATCATCAACCCAATACAACTCGACACAACCTGCGCACACAGCCAGTTGGGTCCTCGCACAGCAGGACTGAGGATCCCTGTGCACACATTCAACAGGAATCCTTACCCCAACGACCCAACAACAGATCTAACAATTCGTCCTTAGCATCTGACTCAATTATTCTCTACCTTAAGACTCAAAATGTTCATCTATTTATATTAAATTATCCTATGCTTCAAATGGTTCGCAAACCATGGTTTGTGGACTCTTGGTCTAAGCTTGACCCCTTTAAATTCATTTGGGGATTTGACCCACCCCAAAACCCCTGTGCTAGACTAAATAATATAAAAAATATACAAAATTGTCCCAAATTCGTAGCTTTAGGGGACCCTGTTCCAACAGTTCTCCAACAAAATCTTCTGACTCGTCCTGAGTCACTGTGATGTCGGGGCCTCCACCTGCACCTGCAGTAGTTTGACCACCTCAACCAACAGGGGAAGCACCCCTTCACTTTGATCAGTAGCATTCTGAGAAATAGCCACGAGCTTCTGCGAAGTCGGTCCCTCCATTGCAGCGGTGATGCTCTCCAAAGTCTGATTCAGTTGTTTAATAGTGCCATCAATATCCTAGGAGATCTTGAGGGCTTCATCATCCCACGGTTTAAGATGATCACTGAGAGTCTTCTTCTTCTGATGGAGTTCATCGATATCATCTTGAAGGGCATGGCTAGTTCGTATAAGTGCTAATCGTTGAGCAGGAACCGGAGTAGGCATCGTGGCTTTGATCTGCTCAAATGCTTCTTCCTTTTGTCACAGGTTCTGATTGATTTCTCACAGGATCGGGTCGCACTATACTTTGGTCCATAGTTGCATGGTGTATCTAGAAATTAGGCACCCTAAGCAATTTATCCGGTAATCACATTTGTGGATGTGGTAACCAGTGCAGTGCGCTCGGCTCGCACCTCCAACGGTGTCTCCAGCTGCAACTTGGATTGAAAATCTATGATCTATTGTTCCATATGTGTTTTTACTACCTGGATCTCCGTCTTGTATGCTTCTAAGGTAGCAACCAGCCCTTCAATCTTGGCCTGGGGGGTAGCCATGGCTGGTATGTCATCTGTAATATCTGCGCTGAGTCTACTAATCAAATGTTATAGCTCTGTCTGCTGTAAGTGGCAAGGGTGCAGGTAGCTTGGACCTGAGATACTTCAGCAACCTTCGCTTCAATGATTTTCTCAGCTACGCTGAGCTGCTGTTGCACTTGATGATCCCTGTGTTGGATCTCTTCGAACAAGGAGGTGCGGAGAACCTACAATGCTTCATGTGGTAGCCTTGTTAAATCTAGTTGTACTTTTTCATCGGCCTGGAATTGCATTCCCAGGTCGGGTGGACTGATCACAAGGGTTTCGCCAAGTAAGGAACAAAGATAGCTTTCAACTGTAGCCAGGGCTACACTGCTGGTTGCCGAAGGCGGTCGTACCTGAGTCACAGTGGTCTCCAACATGTTTTTCTTCAGTTGTAGAGCACGAAGGTCAACCTGAATTGTGTCGATCACAACTCTCTACTGTTCTTCTAAGACAAACAACCCGTCTTATGTGGCCAAAGTGACCGTGTCAACAATTTATTCGAGGTACCCTTCAGTCAGTGTGACAGTCTCATCTCGTTCCATCTGCTGAGAGCACTGCTTCTTTCAGGGCCCTTTGATAGGCTCATTTGTTTGCTTCTTACCTTGGGGGGAGGCAATCCCTCCCACATCTAGTCCTTATGTACCCAATTCTGGCAGTGAATCTAGCTGAGTCTCCGCTTCTGCATCCTTCTCGGTGGTTTTTTTCGGCTGCGCATCCTTTTGTGCTGTTGCACCCGTGTACTTCCCTGTACTCTTGTTGGATCCTCTGGTATTCTTGATGATGACAGGTGGGATTACCTTCAATGTGCTAGTTCCTTTAGTGCCCTGTGCACCAGTTCTGAAGTCGATCTTCCAATTAGGAGGCTAGAGCACAATTAAGTTGTCAATTTCTTCGTCTGCCACCATATAAGGGAGTGAATTCCAAGCTTTATCCTTGCACGCCTTGATTTGGACATTGTGCATGGTGATCTAAAATGCCACAATTTTCTTGTACTTGTCATATACTGTGGGTGATAATCATGGTCGGGAATTGATAGTTGCAGCCAGTCCACTTTGAAAAGGACCCAAAAGACCTGATTGTCCTCGATACCCTATGCGTCTTTGGACTCCCATAGGTTTGTATAGCGTGCTCCTTCGCACATGTCAAGCGTGAGCTCGGGGAGGATTGATTCTTTCAGTGCTTCCCAGGCAACCAGCGCAATGAGAAACAACAACAAAGAATAACGAAAGGTTCGTTCTTGCCCCTGATATTCTTGGATGTTGGCCAAGATTCATCGCACAAATACTGGGCCCAATTGAAGCATACCCCTTTTCTGCATTGGCTGCTAGCTAAATGACATTTTCAAGGACAAAAACCTAGCATTTTCGCATCATATTGCATGCCAACAACGTGGTACCCAGCTACGTACCATGGTCACTGATGGATTTGATTATGAAGCCTCATTTATTTCGCTCCACATGGTAGGTTTTGCACACATGCTCAGCAGTATCTGACTCATACTTTTTTCCAAAGCATTCTAGAGGGTGTGGTTCTTTCACAGGGAGAATTATAATGTGATGAATGAGCGTAACATTGATGGGGATTTGATCCTGGATCCACAGGCAGCTCTCATGAATCAGGGCAAGTAGCTATCGTGCCAGATGATCCGTGATGTTGTAGTGGCCGAAGTATGACATCCTTAGCAGATTCATGAGCCCAGGCTTAGCCAATCCACTTACCCAGGGCATAGGGAAAATCTTGATCCCATCATCATTCTGAACTCTGGCAAGGTATAACTCAGGTGCCAACTCAGGGAAGGCCTCCAAATTGGTGAAGTCATGATCATCAAAATTTATCTCATGGAGCTTTCCAAAAGGTTCGCCAATGACAGGGACCTCTCTTGGGGTCAGCAACATCTGTAGGTAGGTGATTAGGCTATCGAGG
Source organism: Pinus albicaulis (assembly GCA_034641835.2). Classification (NCBI taxonomy): domain Eukaryota; kingdom Viridiplantae; phylum Streptophyta; class Pinopsida; order Pinales; family Pinaceae; genus Pinus; species Pinus albicaulis. The sequence continues at coordinate 995,861,535 of CM076579.1, forward strand.
TTCTTCAGTGTGCGCATCAAGGGCCTGCACGGAAAAACAAAGGGTGGAAACCAATTGATTGGTGTGGCAGTCTGAGCTTCTTTCGTGATAGAAGGTGCCTATGGCGTCGCTCGCGGGGGTTTTACGTGTCATGGGGAAGTACAGAGCTTCCCTCCCACCCATTGTGTGGGTTTTGGGGATTTTCCTGAGCCTTGTGCCTTTTCCTTTCCCTTCTTCATGATTGGGCTCAACATGGAGATAACTTCTTCAGCCTCGAACTCAATCTCCACCACTTCCTCAGTTTCTGGATCTACTGAGGTCGCTGACGCTGAGGGTTTAACAGGATTAGTGGCTATCATTCTGGCACGAAAAATGAATCCCAACCCCAGGTGGCTACTATCAGAAGGAGTAGGTTGCTCATACATGAAAGGGACACTATAGGCACAAAAATTCTTACAGTACCAGTTCTTTAAGGACAAGCATACCAAGTACAAGCTATTCAAGTGATACAGAACCCTTGTCTGGTCTATCCTACCCTTTTTATAGCCCTTGCACTTGACCAATGGTAGGGTAAATTGCACTTGGAACTTACCATCAATTAAACGGTAAAAAAGCTCTCGAAATTGCCTCATTAAATGCTAGTTGTCTGCTCCTTCCAAGGGTAACGTTTTCTTTTTACCTGGTTTGACTATTCCAACGGCTAGTTTTTGAACCCTTGGTGCGCTCAGTGCACCCCTGTGTTCCCAGCGCACCCCTACGCTGTTAGCATTCCTCCTGTGCTCCCAACATACTTGCTACATTCTTTGTTTATTCTTGTGATGATAGTGTTGATATTTCTGTAATGCATAGATCATCGCCAGACCCTCCCATTCTGTGGTAGAGTAGTTGTGCTCTGCACCAGAGAGTTCCTACTTGCAAACACAACCGGATGATCAATGCCTCCATCTCCAGGCTAAATTAGGAAATCTCCTAAGGTGATCCTTGATGCATCTACATGAATATGAAACACCTTCTCCCAATCCAGAAAAATGAGAATAGGTGCAGAGATCATCTTTTCCTTCAGTAGTTCGAAGCTCTTCTGACACTCCTCATCCCAAAAGAACGAAATGTCCTTCTTAAGTAATTTTTCCATAGGTGTTGTAATCAGTGTGTATCCTTGAATGAACTTCCTATAATAGCATGTATGGCCGAGGATTGAACACAACTACTTCTCAGTTGTAGGAACCTCCATATTTATGATAACTGCAATTTTTGCAGGGTCAAACATCAACCCCTATCTTCAAACTATATGCCCGATCAAAATTCCAAAGTTACGCAGAAGATTCACTTTTTGATATTCATAGAAATCTGGTGTTTCGACTGGCACCCAACATCATGCGCAGGTTTGAGATGTTCTTCTTTAACAAGCCGAATACAGTCCAATCATCAAAATAAACTTCTAAAAACTTATGTATGAATTCTTTGAACACCGCGACTACTACTCGGGAAATGATGGCAGGTGCATTCTTGAGTCCAAGGGGCATGACCGTATCAAATACAATGTTATTTATATCCTGTAGAGTTGTTTCAAGCACCTTTGTTCCACCTACTAACCCAAATGTCCCCATAAACTCATCCTTCAGTGTTTCCCAATGGCATGTGCATTGATGTAGCTCCGCATCTAAATACCATGCAGTGGGAATAGGTCCCAAGGCATGAATAAATAGATGAAGCCATTCTTTTGTAGTCCGGTCACACCATTTATCCATCCATGTGAACAAATTCTCGTGCGAGTCCCCTGGGACAAGGAATGCTTTTACGCACAAGTGAACTAGAGGTTCAAAGCATAGGATCATCATATCCTCACATTCTACCCACTCTTGGAACGCCCCCTTATGCGTATCCCACCACCTCGCAATTGTTACAGGCATGGTTAGATTAAGGGCCCATAGCCTTCGCCCTCTTGGAACCTCAACTTAAAATTCTCATCAAAATAAGGCAGTTCTCTTACCTTGGAGGAAATGCATCGAAAGTCCTTGGTGACCCTAAGGTATCGTAGCAAAAATACATCATGTAATCGGTTCTGCCAGTTTTCTATTTCTCCATCAAAGTTAGAAAAACATTCACTATCCTTTTCCCAGCAAAGTGCACCATCTGCTGTAGGATTGATCTAGTCTTCATCTCACACAATTAACTTATAGATGTGATCCACATCCTCCTCGTCCCGCACAGGCTCCTTATAATGTTCACCTTCTACAGGATCTGACGGTACTATTACCTGCGTACTGTAATTTTCGGAAACCATGCTTCTATTCTTCAAGTTGATGATACCTCCCATATTGATGGCCCAATCCAATCCTAGGAGCGCAGGATAGGAGTCCGCATCATGTATAATCTAAATGACCTAAAAGTTATCCCGAACCTTAACTCCTGTGATATCTACCACTATCTTTGACAATCTCCCCAATGGTATGATATTTTTTTGATTAGCCATGTGTAGCTGGATAGTGGACCATTCCAACTTAGGTTCTCCCATTCACTGCCAAGTTTTCTTGGGTAGTACATTCGCATCTGAGCCTAGGTATAGAATAACCTGATTCATCTCATAATCACCAATCTGCACGGTTAACTGCATCTCCCTACCAGTGTGTATCTTATGCTTATATAGTTTGTGCACATCCTTAGTTTCCATGGCTGGGGTCATTCTTTCTGCGCAACTGTCTATCAAAGCTTGGGGGTTTTCTACGGCCCTTTGGTTGCGCAGCAGCTTCATACATGCTTGTAGGAACGGTTTGACATCATCATTTGCTTTGAGGTTCGCGGGGGCTGGAGGAGTAGATGTTGTAGTCTTAGCAAAGTCTTGGTGAGCCGCGACAAAGGTTTCCTTTTCCTTCTATAAGTCCAAACCTTCTTGTTTAATAGTTGCTTTATGGATAAGAGGCTTTGCCTCCACTTTCTCTGTAGCCCCTCCGATGGCCACGCCACTGCATGTTACAACATTAACACTTGGTCCTTCATTTTGAGGTTCTGCCTTGACCCTTTGTACATTCTGCGTAGGTGTTTGCTACTTATCCTACATATTGGCTATCGGAATCGGGCAATCCTCGATCACATGATCCAGCTATCTACAATATCTGCAAGATTTCTTCTCAGGGTTCATGCAGTCTCTTGCAAATTTCCCTATTCCTCCACAGTTATATAAAATCAGTTGTCCTCTTCCCCTACCCATGCTTCCACCTTGGCCCCCTCCCCTACCCCTATCCAAGGAGACACCCATACCCATGGGGGATCTGGGTGAAGAGGGGTCTGATTGTACCCTATATAGGTTTCCCCTGTCTATCATCATATCATAGGTCCGATAGTTCTACTCATCATGTCCTACAGATCTGAAAAACCTACACCATTGTTGCTTCAACTTTGGGACATATGCGGCAAGGCGGGGGCAGTGGTTGGTACCATGTAGCCCAGCTACTCGACAATCCTCACACCGCAGCACTAGCCCACTTGGTCCCATAGCTTCCCTAGGACACAATGGGCTGGGTCCCTCAGCCTGTATGTAGTCTACTAGCAGTGGATAGTTATCCTTGGTGTGGCCATTCACCCTACATCGTATGCACCACTTGTCAGGGTTAGCCTCCGTTCCTCGTTCCTTCCATAGATTCTATATCTCCATATGCATTGCCTCTAACTATCCTTGTATTTGTTGTACTCCTAATTGGGTATCATCTTGGCACATCTTCTAGCTTCATTGTACTCTCCAAGGCCTTTTCCTATGATTCAATGGCTTGATGACCCATTGGTACATGCAGGTGGGGCATTAACATAGCAATGAACCATTCCATGTGTTGCCTATCATCATACAAGAATCCTCCTTCTCTAATTACCTTCTTTAACAGTTGGTCAGCTTCCCATATAGACTCAAACGGTCGCTGCTTGAAATCCTTTAGATTGTTCACTATCTGAGAGTAGGACTTAGGCTTCTTGAACTGCTGTTTCAAGGCATCCTTAATCTCATCGATGGTCGCATTCGCATGCTGAGTTATGTATCCCATATACCAGTCCAAGGATCTTCCTTTAAAGGAAAGGGATAGATGCATCCTTTTCATAGCATCACTGGCCATGTTCTGCGTAGTCCATACTGATCCCGCAACAAACCATAACCGGTCCATGTCTTCAAACTGTACGCCCTTGAAGGTAGGTAGCTTCATGTGTGAGGCCATCTCATCTTATGGTGGGGGAGGAGGTATGGGTGAGTTATTACCCTTGTAGTAGCTTGATGGTGGTGTAGCTGGAGATTCTTGCGTAGCCAAATCCATTACAAGACTATAGATAGATCTATCTCCTTCTTGGTTAGTTCTTTAGTACTTACCACTTCCCGTTATGCCCTCGCCCCGATCGAAGCTCATTCACTCTGTATGACTACACAAAATTCTCTTTTCGCACAATAATATCTTAACTAGTAATTTCCAATATGTAATATAATAAACACATTAATAACAGATCACACATATGCTTCATATCATAACAGAGACAGATCCACAGCAATAAAAAATAATCAGCAGTATTCGTAACATATCGACTGGTTCACATCAATAATAATAGATTAGATTAAATTACATAGAGATACTCTAACCAGATCTGCATATATTAGCATCAACCCAATACAACTCAACACATCTTGTGCACACAACCAACAGGGTCCCCACACAGCAGGACTGAGGATCTCCGTGCACACAGCTAGCATGAGTCCTTACCCTAATGACCCAACAACAGATCTAACAATTCGTCCTTAGCATTTGACTCAATTCTTCTCTACCTTAAGACTCAAAATGTTTATCTATTTATATTGACTTAGCCTACGCTTCCAGTGGTCTGCAAACCGTGGTCTACCCTCGACCTGTTATAATACATTCGAGGCTTCGACCCACCCCAAAACCCCTGCACTAGACTAAATAATACCAAAAATATGCAAAATTGTCCCAAATTCGCAGGTTTAGGGGACCCTGTTCCAACAACAAGCCACAATTATTTTCCCAATAAGAGTCAATTGTTCATTTTCCTTTATTTACATACACTTTCCATTACTTTTTGTCTACTCCTAGCCCACAAATAAAAATAGGAAGTTCACTTACATGCTTATTCCCATTGTCATCTTCTATTTCCATTTTCCTTCTCCTATCCTTTTCATTTCACAAATAAACCTTGCTTCAATACAAATTATTAAATCCATAGTCCTTTGTGTCTAAAATCCTTGCAAAAACACCTTGAGGCTTGCATGCCTTAATGGCAAGTCCTTTTGTCAAGGAACGATGGGAATACATTAATGTCCCTTGTTCATCAGATCTTCTAAGCACTCGACAATAGCAAAATCATTTGTATCTAGCAAGATGTGTTTGGGCATCTTGACTCTCATTATCATTAATGGTGAGAGTTCTCGTGTTGACTAGTGGCATCCATTAATGGCCACTAAGTCAACAATTTCCTTCTATGTTTGACATCAGAACATCTATTCACATAGAAGGAATTATGCCAACGAGTTTTGAAGACATGAAGACTACCATTTTCATCATTTTGAAGCAAATGAAGAAGATATGCAGCTACAATAGATCATCACCATTCCACAGCTGCAAAATCAGATGACAACAACAGAATTAGATGAAAACTATAGAATTAGAGGGCAGCAATAGAATCAGATGGCAACTACAGAATCAGATAGCAATTGCAGAATCAGATGACAGCTGCAGAATCAACACCATTTTGCAGCAAATTCAACAGTTTTAGTGGAAGCAATAACAAGTGATCTTGACTCTTTTATCCATAACTTGTACAACCACATGAAGAATATTATGATCAGAATTTTGTAGCCACCACACATGCAGCTCATCCATTTTCAAAGGGTAAGTTAATATATGTCATTTTCTAACTTTTTATCATAGAATTCCTTGAAAAGCTAGAATGATAATTTTTGGAAAAAAAACTTATTTTCCTCATTTCATAAAATTGGAAATACCATCAGTTTGGGGGGAGGGGGGGGGGGGGAGGGGGTACATGCATATTCACATTTTTCCACATTCATATCACATTCAAGAGCCCACATACTTTTAAAAGATATTAACTATTACATTATTTTTATGAGCATACAATGGATTTTCAAAAGCATTTAAAAGATGATTGGATGCAAATACAATCATGGTTGTCACACAAGAACCAACCATGATGCAATCCAATAAAGATATACTTTGAAACAATAATCAAATTATCATTATGCAAATTTAAAATATCAAAATTGAATGCAACAACAAAATATGGTTGAAACAAAAGAACCAACCATGTTGCAATTCAATTAAAAGACTTTGGAGAAGTATGAAGTTATCAAATGATATCATGCAAAGTTAAGCCAAAGCTCAAAGGATAAAAAATAATTAATGTAATAGATTGCATGAGGACATGCAATAGCTTCAGTTGGGGGTTATGTTGGGCCTTGAAATTTCCATTTACTTCCATTACATTTTCACTTATATTTCCATATTATCACCTTCACTCCACCTCCATTTCATTACATTTACCTTACCATTACTATTATTGGGTTACATTTATGTTTTTCGAAACTTTATTAATTCCTAATATTTTTAAGTGAATTTGTGGTTAAAAATTAGAAAATAATATGCACATACTTATACCTAACAAGTGGAATGCATTTTTTTCCATGTGTAGGTAAAAAAAAGCTTCCAAAAGACTCTTATGTGGCCTCCTAAGGCCAAATTCGAATTTGGATGGAGAAGATCATGGGATCATAAGGATATGTGTCTCATTTCCTATTTGTATTGTAACTCTAAGAAGACATGTGCCTTATCACTTCCTATTTGGATTGTAACTCTAGAGAGATAGGGAGAGATTCATGGACTCTCATTAATGAGATAGCTTCTCATGTTTTGTGTAAATAGGGGAAGCTTTCTCCTATCAAATCATGTGTAAAATTAGAGTTATGCTCAAGCTTTGAATATAGAATTAGATTGTGGCACCTTACTCATGAATGTTTCTTCATTTTAATTTGGTTTTACTTACATATCAAGCATCTCAATTTACCATCTCTCATACTTTTAGATCAGCTACCTAAAATGTGTGAGATTTACTTTCTTTTATAGATTAAAGTTTATTTTCTTTCTTAGTATTAGCTTTAGAATAACTGTGTAATCTTTGCTTTTCTAAAAACATTTCAAAAGGATGGATTTATCTATTTTCCAATTGGATTAAGTTTGAGGCAATAGAGCTCACAATTATTTAGTTTCCTTTCATGTTCTGTTATTTACTTTCTTAGATCAAACTATCAATTCATTGTATAATTGACTGTTCCTAAAATATTAGGCTAAGAAGGTGACTTGTCATACTTCCAAGTTGGGTGATTGAATGTTCAACCTATACAATCATTGAGATTTACTTTTACATCCTTTTAGATTGCTTTTTTTAGATCCTCATTCAGTTGTGTAATTGGGTGTTCTTAAAGATCATTTCAAGAAGGTGATTTTATCATATTTCTAAACTGAATGCTTGAATACCTAACTTATGCAATTATTGAATTTTCCCTTTGCATGCTTTAATTGGTTTCCTATATTTAAAGACTAAAGTATAATTGGTTGCTTGTACATCATCTCAAGAGGGTGATTCTATCATATTGGATGCTGAAGTGATTGAACATACCTTAGTTGTTTTTCTTTCCATGCTTTCAAATTCTTTCTTAGATTAAAATTTCAATTCCTGCAAGTTTGATTGCGCGCAATATATTTTCTTTTGAATTTTTTTTCTTTCTTTTCATTACTTGATTTTATAGGTTAGTTGAATTTCATTTTCATGATTTGATTTCATAGATTATATGAATTGGTTTTCGTTATTTTGTAGTTAGATTGATCTAAACTGAAAGATAATTTCTAGCACATACAGTGCACACATGCTTCACAAGTTTATGAAACCCTAGAGTTGAAAAATTAAATGATAGGCAATCACTTTGCCCCAACATGGTGTCATACTCCTCCACCATTGCATCAACCCAAGTTGGTTGTTGCACTGCTTCCTGAAAGGAATATGGTTCAGTCACAATCCATTTTCTCATAAGATCCATGTATCCGCTAAACCTGTCAGGAAGTTGTCTCTTTCTACGTTATGAAGTAGGGGCTCCTACATTCTCTGCAACATCAAGTCTCAATTGATCAGCTTCCATGTTACGCCTTCTACCATTTCTGATGGATGGCTCTACATGAGTGTTTTCCTCCACTCCATGAACCTTCGCATGTGCCTAATCCAAATCTTGAGGCTCGTCCTTGAGAACCAACAGTTCCTCCTCTGCATGCAAGTCCAGCTCCCTCTCAAGGGACAACTGCATGGCTTTCTCCTAGTCAAATTTTATATCTCGTTGCACACCTGTAATTTTGTTGTTTGGAAAATACACTCGATAATTATGGGGTGTTTCAGTGTACCCCAAAAAAATCCTGATATCTGCTGTCGGTTCTAGCTTCTTCCTTGCGTCCTTTCTCGCATGCACATAAACAGATGAGCCAAAAATCTTAAAGTGTGAAACATCAGGTTTCTTACTAGTGAAAGCCTCTTCAGGTGTACTCATGCCAAGTATCCTATGAGGACAACGGTTCTGCACAAATACCCCAGTGTTTCATGCTTCACCCATAGATGCATTGATAGGCCTTGATCATGCAACACCACTCTTTCTACACCCACAATCATTATGTTCTTTCTTTCCGCGACCCCATCCTGCTATGGGTTATGAGGCACTATTATTTATCTTCAAATTCCATATTTTCTACAGAAGTTATTGAATTCGTTAGAGATGTATTCTCCACCATTATCGCTCCTAAGAGCCTTCACTTGCTTCCCCGACTCTTTCTCCACTAGTGCCTTAAACTGAAAAAAATTAGAAAATGTATGATCTTTCTTCTGCATGAAGAAGATCCAACACTTACGAGAAAATTCATCAACAAATATCACATATTACTTATGCTTTTTTGTCGAAGCAACAGAGAATGGTCCACACATGTCTGTGTGAACTCTCTCAAGGATCCTCGAAGCTTGGTTCTCCTTCTCATGAAAGGTGGCCTTTACATATTTTACCATAGTACATCCCTTGCATGTGTCTAACTGCACAAGTGTACCCCTAAGAAGACCAGTATAAATCTGCTGCATGACTTTCAAGGCTCCATGGTGAAGATGGCCCAATCTCTTGTGCCATAATTCGCCCTCATCCCGTCTCACCACTTGATCCTCCTTGCCCATAATTGTTTCACAACCATCTATCTCTAGCTTGTAAAGATTCTTAACTCAAATCCCTATCCTCTTGGCTTGTCCTGTTGTTTTGTGTTGTAGGAAATATTTTCCTTCACTAAAAACAACATCATAGTGTCTATCCTCCAACATTGCGACTGAGACTAAATTTTTCTTCAAACCTGGTAGATGCATTACATATTTTAATTGAAAGGGTTTACTTGACTACCTCTGGAAGGTAATCGTACCAATCCCAGTACCATTGTACCACCCTTCGTCACCCATTTCAATATGCATTTGGAGGTCCTTCTCCTCCAAGTCATTGAAAAGTTCCTTGTCTCCCGTCATGTGAAAGGAAGTGCCACTATCCAAACACCACATAGATCCCAATGAATTTGACACCATGCATGCGATCAATGAGAAGTCAAGCTCAAATTTCAAGGCTAAAGCCTCAAAAGTTTCAGTTCCTCCAACCTTCTTTTTCTTCTTCTTTTGTGGATAGTTAGTAGAAAAATGCCCATGCTCGTAACAATGAAAACACTTCACCTTGGACATGTCCTTCTTATTTCCATTATTGGACTCGGATTTGGAATGAAATTTCTTCCCCTTCCCCTTCTTTTCTTGGCAGCCAAAGCACAATCTTCTTCATTTTCATTCTTAGATGAAGATCCATCTCTGGTGTTTTGTCTGAACTCCTCCTGCACCAGATCCGACCACAGTCATTCCCAATTTGGAAAATTTTCCCTTCCATTTCCAGAGTCTTGATAACTATACAAAATATTGGGAAGTCCTAGGAGATCCAAGCTCACCAAATCATCATCAGCTACAGTTATACTAATGCTCCCCAGTTCATCCTAACATTGGACAAACTTTGTTAGATATTTTGGTATGGAATCGCCCTTCTCCATCTTGATCTTCCTGAGTTTATCTTTGAGCGCCAATTTCCTATGGTCACTGCTGCTCTGAAATAGATCCGTCAAAGCCTTCCACATTGAATATGGTGTGGATTTCCCATGGAGGCTTGAGACAATGTGGTCTCATACTCCCTCCAATAGGATCCTCCTCACCTTTGTCACTTTCTTTTGCCATGCATCAAGATTTACAACATCTACCACAACGGGTTTAGGAACATAATTGTCAATGAATTCCTTCAAGCCATTATCTTTGAGTACTGCCTCCATCATGTCCTTCCAAGAAATATAGTTTGAGCTGCCCTCAAGTTCATACTCCAACCTCAAGCCATTGAAAGAAATTTTGATCTTGAATGAGTTGTAGCACCAAGAAAGTCTTTCTACAAATTTGAATTATATCCAGTCACAAACTCAGCTCCTCCTTCACAATTGTGATTTCCTGTGCTCTGATACCATGTAGAAATTATATAGCAAGCATGTATATCATAGATTTAGTCTGATATAACAATGTAATAAAGTTAAATACTGAATTTCTTCCACAAATATTTTGCGGAATTAAAAACACAATCGCCAATCACATGAGGAAAAGAAGAATCAAATCAACCACAACACATATAATTTCCCAGGGAAATATTGCTGCTCAAATACCCACTATATTCTATTGTGTATTTAGCATGGATCATGAAACAATTACATACAAAGATTCTCACAAGGGCCCTCTTGTACTCAGCTAATTGTCTCGCACTGTCATACATAAAAATTACCAATACTTAGCCAATTTACTGCCTCCGGACAACCTGCCTTGCTTGCGCAATCCCTGATTAATGAAATCCCTAAAGAATAGGAATTTTTGAATTCCTTGATTACGCAAGTATCATGGGCACTCCCATGGGTTTTTGGTTGCATGGGTGCAACCCAATAATCCTACAACTGATAGTCAAATTCCCTTTCACCTAGATCTCAACTAGGTCTCCACTAGATTTGACATGCATGCAGCTAATAATTGTAAATCCTCAGTTGCATGTGAGATCAATGGTTGTGAATTAATTAATATTTAATTCACTTGATATCTCACTAGTGTATCCAACAGTTACAACTAGCACAGTTAACTCAGTTAACTGAGTTAAACTGATTACAACCTGCATTAACTAATTCACCACTGCACTTCGATCTCTGTTACAACTAGAATTACTCTGCATGCCTCATGAACTACCTCTAGCTCGAAATTCATGAGCTAACTGATTTTATCACTGTCAGTTAACTATTAAAAGTTATTTCAAGACTATATTATATTTTATTTTCCATCTTAATTAAGGGATAACTAAAATAGACATGCACCAAATTTAGCACCCGTGGGCCCCACCCTATTGTAGGTGCTTAATGCACTAGGCGTGGGTGCTGAAATTTTCTTGTTGAATTTCAAAATAAACATTAAAATTTTTTATTACAAACATGTTTCTCAATATTTTATCAACATAATGTCATAGAACTCTTGTTGATCCCAACCCCCTCCATCCAATTGTTTTTTTGTAGATTCTTACTTCCAAAAATGGTATGTTGGTCAAATCTTAGATTTTCAAGAGAGAAGATGCATTTCTTGAACAATTATTTAATTCATATTGACTAGTTCAAAGAGATCATGTAGAAGGAAACTAGAAGGATGGTGTAATCTACCTCTATTCATTTTTTATTATACCTCTCTTCTTGTCTGAGATGATGACCTAAAATATCCTAACAGTTTCTAAGAGTGGTAGTTTATTGGCCATCAATGTTGTAATTACCTCAAATAGGCCATGGAAGTTGAACTTGAATACTTTTATTTTCTTAGGGATTTTGTTGCACATTTTGTTGTCATTTATGAAAACAATATTTCATTGATGTCAAAGGGGATGTATGAAAAATAAAAATAGGGCCATATTTGATTATCACAGAACCAACAAGGCTCTTCATGAAGCAATATGACCTCTTAATCGTTCATAAGGTCTCATTACATGTGGATATGGGCACTTGAAGTTATTTGAGTTTTTTTATTAGTTAAGTTGCTCAAACAATCTTACTAATAGCATGGTTGTGTAGTTCTTGTCGATACCTTTCCAATGGTATATTTTACTTAGAAAAAAATCCCCTTGGGTGAGAAGTTATGGCCTATTGGAAGTTAGCATTAGTTGGGGAAAAATTAAAAGGCCAAAATTTAGGGCTAAAACCTAACAATTGATTTGGTTAAATATTATGAAAGTATGGAGCAGATCCACCATTGGATTAGTAAATCAATAGTCACAAGAATGAAAGTAGCACACTCATTAACATATTTAAATGGTGTGGAACTTCCCATCCAATCAACGCCTTTGTCCACAAAAAAATGGATAGATCAATGGAAATAGCACGAGTTTTAACTAGCTCCTCAAGAGCTAGTTATGTATTGCCACATTGATGTATGGCGTCAGCCCCCATTCATTTTAACATAAAAAATTATGTTTTCTACAAGAATTAGTGATCATTCCTCCATGGTTCAAACACTATAAATATAATGCATTTGATGACTTGAGAATATATGGATTTGGAAAATCATATGATCTTCTGTGATTTGGAGTAAATGCTTGTGGTTGAAGAAATATTTTGTTTTGTTTTTTTGTGTTCTTGTTTCTTCATGGATCATTTACATGATGGGTGAATTTTAAGTTTGGGTGTGATCCCATGATGAAAGTCGAGCATATAGTGGTCACCATTCTAATGAGGGATGAGCACATTGTTATTGTATTAACCCCTCGATGTAGTTTGAGCATACAATGATCACAGTTGTAGTAACTCCATGGCATAATAAGAGGTTGATCTGGCTAAGGCTGGGCATATAGATATCATTGTAGCTATGTGACACAATGGGAGGTGAAGATGGCAGAAGTTGAGGATATAGATAGCACCATAGCTCCATGACACAGTGGGAGGCCAAACTAGTGGAACTCAATCATATAGAATAATGGGCCTAAAAATTAGATACAAATTAAGGCCCATCTGACCATACTTCAACATATTTAACCTCTGTCTTTGAATTTTATGACATCTTTTTGATCTATAATGTGTTCATTAGGAGGTTTTATAGATAATTTCATATTATGTGATAATATTATTTATTTTTTCAGAATATTGAGAGAATATTGAGTAAATTATGAATGAGAAAATATAGGGAATTTAGCCCTACTATAGGATGTAACAAGATTGGATAATAAATTAACATGATATTATGAAATTATTGAACATATTCTATAGCTCCAGTGGTTGATAAAATCTTGGAATGTGCTCCATGTAATTTAATGAAGATTCCTACTGTTGGGAACCCAATCCACTTTTTGAGGGATTTTGGAGGGGAAAGTTGCCCCATTTCAAGGGGGATGTATCCCCATCAATTTTAATAAGCACCAATTCAAATTTTCCTTGAGGTACATGTATTTCTTAGTCTTCTTGTGGAGAAAAATTATTATTTAGCAGTTCTAGTTTCATTTCCATCAGGGATGTACTTGGATTGATTCAAATAACGAAGTTTGGTATCAATTTTAGCTTCTAAAGCTTGGTTTCCTTCATAAGACTCTGAGTATCCTTGGTCTTGGCCATCCTAGGAGCCTCAGAGCCCTGTTTTACAATCTCTTTATCTTCTTTGAATGTTTTTTTCACTTCCATTTCCTATTCTTGCATTTCCTAGTTCTGCACTTAATATTAACGCTTCATTTTCTATAGGTTAGATTGGTTAAATGATTGAAGCAAGAGGTTTTACAGATCATTTATACAAATAAAACTACGATTAATCCTTATAACAACTTTTCAAATTCATATTCATCATTGAGCTACTTGGATTGGTTTATTAGTTCACAATTCTGGAATTTCTGGAAGTATCTTGTAGAAAAATAGTAGTAATTGTTTGCTTAATTTTAGCACATGTAAAGGAGATAATTTCAAGCTGATTCCAATTGGATTGAAGCTTTCAAACATCCAAATTAATAAAAAAAAATTACCCCACAATTTTTTCACTTAATTAGGTTAGGCATTTGGGTACTTAGATAAGCTTACTAATTCATTTCTCTTAAATTTCTGGTTTTAAGTAGAAATTTTATGTTGCATTTTAACACGTGTTAACGAATATATTTATCGTTAATTCCACTTGGATTGGGTCCCAATAAAATTTAATTCATGTAATTTTCACTTGATATGGTTAGGAATTCTTTAGGTTAACTAGCTCACTAATTCTGGAATTACTAGTTTTTAGAGTAGTAATTTTCTGTGATTTTTTAGCACATGCTAACAAAGGTATTTTTGAGTGGTTCCACTTGGATTAGAGTCCCAGGAAATCCTACTTAATAATTTATTTATTTATTTTGTCTCGTCTCATTTGCATTTTATTTTCTTGTGAATTTGTTAATTTAACTTGAGAAATAAAAATTTATAAATGTCCGTAATAATTTGTTTTGTGATATTCGCTCCGATTCGCTCTAAATTAATGGTCTAAGTATTAATGCTTCTAGCCTATGAGTGATATGATCCTAATTTTGGTTGAGCTGAGGCTTGGTTATGTCACCATTTAGTTCTTACATTTTTTACTTCTTGAATGTTAATGTCTACAATTTGTCTAGATTTCCTTTCTGCAATTTACTTTAAGCAACATGTGATTTCCTTCTTGTAGAAGTAATATAGGAATTTTCTTTCCTGCAAAATAGAAAAAAATTTCTTTAATTCCATTTCCTTTCCATAAAGATAGATTATATTTTCTTGGTTGTCATTTTGCTTTACATTTTGCAAATAGAATATATTTCCTTTCTGTCAATTACTTTCCAGCAAAAATAAAATAGTTTTTCTTATTGTTATTTACCGTTTGCAACTTAGGATTGGTGGATTACCTAGATAATTTCTCATTTGAAGTTATTTCATTTCCTTATTTCAGTTGCATCAAAGGGATTCATATTAGAAATAAGAAGATTTCTGCTGCACATACAATGTTGACCCCACTTAATTTTGTATGAATCCCGAGTTGATAATTTGATTTGGCAGTCTTGGGAGTTGCATCATTCTTTCTGCAATATTGGGGCTCATCATAAAAAAAACCATAAATATGTGAAACATTATGGAGGCTAAACTAGTGGAGGTAGGCCATATAGACAAAAAAATATCTCTATGACATTGTGGGAGGTCGAACTTGTGGAGGATGAGTGTAGAGATACCAATAAAAAATTCATAGCTTCATTACATAGTGAGAGGGTGAACTAGCAGAGGGCAAGCATATAAAAAACATTGTATCTTCGTGGGAGGCCACAATTTTATAGGAATAGTGTATATATATCATCATAAACATAGTAGCTTTTTGATATAGTGGGAGACCAAGTTGGTGGAGGCCGAGTGTAAATATATCACCATAAACTTCGTGAAAGGTAGAGAAATAGCTCTGTGACAAAGTGGAATGGAAAGAAACACACATGAAGAAGGGTACACATCACCGTTTGAGTATCTATATTCAGAATTATGGTTGATGAGTTTTCATAGTCACCATAAGCCTAATATTTGTGTGCCATCATAGTCGTATGTGGCACCCACCATATGCATGACATTGACTTAGCCAATCACCGATGTCACCATAGATCTATGAGATGACTTGGACATATACCCACTTAAGGTGAAAATTCAATAAGATCATTCAATATAGTAGCAACAACATATTAAAATTTGGATCCCCCTTTGTCCCAAGGCACATCGAGAGTTGTTGGCCTACCAATAACTTCCCTACATTTAAAAAAAATGATGGGGCCCATGGTGAGCCCTGGTATTGCATGAAGAGTGATGCAACTCTTAGAGTGATCCGGACTTATGCAGGAACACAATAAAATATAGAAATACTCATAAACGCAAAGATGCATCATAAATAAGACTCCATTTCATTAATATCTCATAACTGAAATATGCTTACAGACAGAATGGAAAATAAACTAGCTAGGGTGCTAGTAGTTTATCTCTGAGAAGAGATGTGGTGGCTACATGACTCATAAATGTGTTACAATGAGGATCGAAGGCCTATTTATCATTAAGAAACAATTTAAGACCCTAAACATCCAAAAACCTAACCCTAGGAGATGAAACACTTGACTATGAGCCCTGTCGGGGTAAATTGGTACATCAATTTCCCAGTATCGTAACTTTGGCATACTGTCTCTGTTTGATGCACATGATATATCATTAGAAGGATCTGTATAAGGGATAAAACTGATAACAGTGAATATAAAATCCCTAAATCATATTCACCAGAGGTGGTTTCCCCAAAAAAATGTCGTTTATGGCATCAAACGACTCCGAAAGTTCAGGACCCCAAAATATGCCAAAAATAGTAAATTGTGCTACAATGAAGGAAACTAAAAAAACTAAAAGAAAAAATGGTGGGGGTCCAAGTGGAATAGTCGAGTGGCCACAAATATCCACCTTATCATAGAGGCTACTCAACTTTACTTATCAACTTGAGGTTTTTACAACCTTGGAGGTGATAGTGCTATATGCACAACAAATGAGTTCTACTTATGCCTTCCTTATCTTAGTTCTACAATGAGGTGGGCTACTAACTAGGGATACTCTGAAAGAGGAAGTCTTTCACACTTCTAAATGAAACCTAAGAGTGAAATAATATCATAAACATTAATCCATTGGAAATAAAAGAAACTACACTATATTTTACTAGTTCATCTATTTAATATCTACTTTTGCTAGGAAGAACGATTAACAATGATTCAAGGTACAAGAGACGAAATTATACTAAGTTGCATTCATTGTATATAATACATTATTAACTTGAAATAAGGGGATAATATGTCTTTGCACACATGTTGAATCAATTACTAACTAAGTTATATCTATTTCATGCTAACTACTTTTCTAATGGTGTATCTTAGGATGGACTAATCACACTTCAAATTACTATGTTTTGTAGTAAGAGAAGAGGAAGTTTGGGTGTCCTAAGGGTGTTTCCAAACTAAGGATTTAGAGCTAGAGGTATATTAATGGATTTTATAGGCTTAGGTGAGGTGAAGGAGTAATTTTTGGATGAGGGAGAGGGCTCTTAACACTGCTACAGGAAGCTTCTATAGGATTCATGTTTTGTTACATGATGTCTTGTAATGCTACAAAAAACAGACCAAGAGAGTTTCGAGGCCATAAATGATGATAAGAAGGCTAGGAAAGGTGAGGGAAAGTTGGATATAAAGGAATTGAGGATGACCAACCCCCTTGGCCAAGCTCAAAGCTCTCAAAAAGGCATGTCTTTCACCAAAAAGGCTTCTCTCATTGGTGTGATGATGGTGTCCAAAACATGGTTGTGGGTGACTTAAATGGAAGGTGACTAACGGAGGGTGGAAACTCAGAATGATAGTGTTTCAAGGGTCCTTATCTACTACTATAACCAAACCTACAAACAAAACATCAACTCATGCATTCATCATCTATAAACTTATCATAGAAATGGTGGAAAAGATGAGTTGAATTTAACCAGAACTACTTATGCACTTGAAATAGAAGTATATCTTTGAACCTATAGCATATTCATGATAAAAAAATTATAATATATCCAGAATTTCCAAGAAATCATAAACTGAATATCTTTGGTCTGTGGTGGAAAAACTTCCTCCTCGAACTCCAATGGAAGAGGTGAGAGAGGGAGACTTGGCAATAGAGTTTTGATATTTTTTATGCTACCAAAATGCAATGAAATTAACCAACTACTGAAGCATAAAGGAAAGACACAAGTGTACACAAGAGAGAGTGTAGCCCATATATTGGGCCCTAACCCACAAGCTCAACTCCCCGAAATTAACTCAATGAGAAAGAAACCAAATGCTCATCTTATTTCATAACCAGTCTCTTACATTAACAATGAAAGTAAAAAAAGGTCCAATACAGAGCCAAAATTTCTCTAGCTACCTATAAAATCTGAATCTTAATGAGCTCTTGCTCCTGTATATTCATACAAGATGGTAGCTACCAACATCTCCCTAAAAAGTAAGTCTTTGTTCCCTTGAAACTCCAGAGAAGTGGAGCTTGGCTCCCTCTTATCATCCACTTGCTTGACTGCCTTTGACTTCGAGCTATTGGAGGAGGATCTGAAGAGGCATCAATTTTTTCTAGGAGTTAACAAGGTTTTCAACCTCCCTATGATTTCTCCTCACTATCTACTTCGAGCCCTGACATGGAATCTCACCCAAAAATATCATTATATCCTTCATTTCATGCATTTAAACCATATTAGGCTTCAAGTCATGACAATCATTTTTACACCATTCTCACTAAGAAAAATATGACAAAATGTAATTAAATATGAGAGAAAGAGAGAGAATAAATAATCTAAAAAGATGACATTATAACCCCTTAAAATATACCTAATGATGGCCCTCATTAACCCCCATTAGAAACTTTTGAAAATCCCCCTTTTAAATTGCACTTGATTGTTCAATGTTTTCTCTTATCTTTGTTGTTTAGATTTTATGCTTCCCGATATTTCAAGGTTTAGCATGATGTTTTGGTCATTTAATATGGTGAAATTCCTTTTGTTATTTTTGGGATTATGTGTCATGAAAGGAATGTTTTCTTCATGCATTTTACCATATGAGTTCCCTTCCTTTTGTATCATTCCATGTTCATTGGATATATTTTAAGTCATTACATGCCTCTAAATGATCAATTTAAGGCTTAACACTTGCACTAAAATTTGATAATATCTATCCAATGGTTAGGGTATGCAAATATTGCAACTAATGACACATAATAGAACCCATTTCACATGGTACATCCTATAGAGGGGATTTTAATTCTTGACAATATTATGTCTTGGCACGTCCTTTTCTCCGATACTTAAAGTTCTTGCTTTCATTTCTTGATCTTAAATGTTATTGCACATCGATTCAACCACCTTGTTTGCTTTCACTTCTTCAAGATCTCTCCAATGATTCAGTTAGTTTCGATGCTTGGTTTCAAAAATTACATCTTCTTGGGTTGTTTTCTTCAAGCACTTCACCTCCATAAAAGCTTAAAATCATGTGTATATATATGTAAAAGAAATTTTATATTAATAACAAGATGGTCAAATTCCATTTAACTATGTGTCACTACTCCTTTTCTCACCGTATTGATAATTGACCACAAAAAATAACAAGGACTGCATGCAACTAGGAGTCCCAGCCAGTAGATAATTTTTTTATAAATGATAATTTATTTCGAACAAAAAGAAAATAAATGTGAATTTACTTCCATATTATGTTGACAGTATCGATACCCCTCTGCAACGTAAGAAGCCGACTTCTCAAAAAAGGAAAACCCAAGACATTGTCTTAAATTTTTTTTTGTTAAAAAAACATTTGTAAATTTATTTCCATATCATGTTGACTGTAGCGATACCCCTCTGCAATGTAAGAAGCTCACTGCTCAAAAAATGAAAACACAAGACATTGTCTTAAATTTGTTTTGTTACATATACTTAAATATAAAAAAACATTTGAAAGTACTTGAAACATTATAGATTTCAAATATGAAATTATACAAGTCTAATCATATTACAATTATTACAAATTATTGTTCATAGTATGAATATATACATAAATATGAAAGACTACTCAGGATCATAATATGCCAACATCAAAGACCACCTGCTTTAAATTTGTATGCATTGATGTGTATACACCTTTCTTTTGCAGTTCAAATTTTGTATGCATTGATGTGTATACACTTTTCTTTTGCTGTTTAAATTTCAAATGTGATGTTTTTATTAAAATTACTGGTAGAACTAAAGGGAAAAATAATATATGAAGCACAGAGTTTGAAAATCAAACCTAAAATTATGAAGAATGAAGCATGGAAAGCTAAGGAAAGGCTTTAATGTACGAAATATTTCAACTTAAATTTGTATTTTTCATATTTATATTATAATGTAGGAATGGTCGTTATTTAAACATGTTTGAAAGAAAGAAGACGATTTGAACATGAGAAATATTTAAATCATTTATTTTATTATTTTGTTTTAAAATATATAAAATTATAGGCTCAATATATAACAAAATTGCCAAACTTTAGGTGAGAAGTAACATAATTCCTTTAAATAGAGGATCATATTTCGTGAACATCAAGAGGCCTTAAATGGTGCTCCATTAACTTCAACACTATAATTTCCCTTTTCTTACTCTGTTACATTCATTGTTTTCAAGATTGGATTCCATTAGGCCCCGATTAAAACCATGCTCAGCCTTCAAATTCGTATTCTTACCCTAGTCATTTAGAAGTCTATAATCATCAATAAAAGTCTAGACTACTGATTTTTCATTAGTCTCCAAGAATAAGTAGGTATTGCACTCTTGAGTACTTGATATCTAGGAATTAAATATTTTAAAAAATTTAAACATTTGTGTGGATTTTCTCAGCACTGGTTCCCTTGCATCTAGGAATGGTCACCAGGGAGATAACAATAGTCACATTGTTTTAAAAGCATATCACATTTTTGAGGCATCAATCACATTCTTGGCATAAATGGGCCATTTACATCCATTGGGGCCCCCCTTACACATGCCATGTGTCACACACTAGAATTTTCTCCTATTTTTTGGAACATTTTAGTTGATCCTCATTACTATCGAAGGCTCACACACACAAGTGGGATTCTATGACAGTTGTGGGAGTATTTTCAAGCTAATTTGATGATATGGATCACACCTGATTGAAGTGTCACCTCACTAATACGACATGGAACTAACTTAAAGGGTTTTGTGATGAAAATAAGACTTAAAATCATTATTTGAATATTAAATAGCCCAAAAAGGAAAGTTGTCCACCTAAAGAGGGATTTATTTCACTTATGGAGAGGTCATTGGTCCTATTCTAGATAGACATCAAAGTAAAGCTAACAAATGGACATTAATTGCACCTAAATGATGCATCCCAAACACATTACGAGTAGAACATTACACTCTTAAAGAAAATTGGTTCTCTTCTAAATTTGGCATCACTTTTCTTCTTGGGGGTTTTATGACTAGTTTTTGGACTTGGAAAGTCATTCAATGCTTTATGGAAGTTCTTTGACATAATTTATGGGCATGGGAATTCATTTGAGACATATGTTTAAGGTTAATAAGCATTATTTGAGGCTTTCATGGAGCTATTTTGGAGGATTCTACCCCCTTCAATTTTTTTTTTGCCTGTTCTATGAGTGCTTCAAACATGTGAAATAATCATTCAATTGTATTTTGACTTACTCTCCATATTGTGTGGATGAAGTCACTTTTGAGAAAATAATTAGGCTATAATTAAAGAATAAATAATGAGGAGTTCTCATATATAAACAAAGGCCCTCCTCACATTCCAAATTGTTGTGAATTGTTGGAGAACGTTTTATAAGTCATTAATAGAAGATATTTATTTGGATTTTTTGTGTAAAATATTTTGAGCTCTCTCTCTCTCTCTCTCTCTCTCTCTCTCTCTCTCTCTCTTCAAGATATAGTTGTAGATAATTCAAGACTTCTACTATCTAGAAACAATGATCTATTGAGAGATAATTTTTTGTAACTTGGAAGGAGGAGGTTCGAGGTTTGTTACTCACATATCCTCCTTATTTGGTGTGATAAGTTATTATTCTCTTGTTAATTAGATTATTATTATTATTATTAACAAGTTTTGTGGTATTATTTTCCATTCCATTGTTTATTTTGTTTGTGAAGGTTATTTCCTTTGAGGAAATCTTTCTTGAAGGGCCTTGGTTTTCATAGCTTATCTTGATTAGACAAGGGATCGATTGGTTTTTTTGTACCCTAATTCTTCATTATAATCCAAAAGCATAGAAATACCAAATTTCAAGTGATATCTTACTTTAATTCATAAACCCAAAGTGGAGATAGGAAATATAGGCATTATCCCAACAACTAATAAAAAAACCCAAGAAAAAACCTAATCCTTTCTCTTATGTCTTTTTTTTTAACAAAGTCGGTTATGATAATATTATATCATAAAAATAAGGAAGGGGAACTTCCTCAGTACATGACCACTCCACTAATACCAAAAAAAATGATTGGTTGCAGAGAGTGTTGACATTTTGTTACATTGCATAAGCTGCTTCTTCTAGAATTTCTATTAGCTATATAGACTATTGCACTTAAGCTATAAACTTTGACAAATTGTTGGAGCAAGAGAATACATTTTGAATTCATTTAAAAATATGACTGGATCCTAACTACTATGAGTTGTTCAGTGTTGAAATCCTTTCAGAGGAGGTCACAAAGCCGAAGAATTAGTCTATTTGTTTACAGTGTTCTCACTTTCTCTGTGGCCACTTCCTTGTTCTAGAGAATTAGAACCATGCTCAGAATTTTTTGCTATGAGATCCTAGAGGCAGTTGATTGTGCTTTCCATATGATTGCATATGTTTTTGACATCCATCAACTCCTTTGAATTTGCGGCCCACTATTGGAAAAGGACAACAATCTCTTCTCTTATATGGTTCCTGTTCTAGGCCATCTACTCCTTTAAATGATTGATTACAACTCTACGGGCTCTGCAAAATGCACATGGATGGTTCCTTTCCTCATTGTTGTCCATTTTCCTCTGTTGTATTGAGGATATTACTCTGATTTATTTTGACTAAAGCTGAGGCTCCAAAGTTGGAGAGGTGCTAATGGAGGTCTCTGTTGACTGTGAGTAACAAGGTGACCTTTGATTCCACTCAAAAACAATAAGGAATGGATTGACTGAGGGTGATCTAGATAAAACGAGATGCATGATAGGGAGTGAAAGGGTGATTTTGGAAGAGCTGCTGAGAGAGTTGCAGCAGAACGCAGAATGGGAGAGGCTGGGAAGGAGAGATGAAAGAGAGAATAGGGGGAGATCCTTGTCAGCTAATTGTAGAGGGGGGGAGCGATGTCTAGCAACAACATCGACTGCATAAGGAGAAAGGGGAACAAAGATTTTTTATTGCAGGGGGATAAAGGAAGGGATTTTATATATGTCCTGTTAAGAGAAAGTGCTCACAGAGGTTGTTGTGCACAAGGGAAACTTGGCAGGAATGTAAAAAGATAAGACCAAAACAGAAATTACACAGGCTAGACATAGTATCGTGGAATGCGGATGGATTGTGAAGACTAGTGATGTGGGAGTTAAATAGAAGAGTTGAGCCCAGAGGTAGAGATATCACGAGCAAGAGAATCTGATCCTGTACATGTGATCCAAAGGATATATGACATGAGATCCTAGAATATATAGAGTGATCCTATACTGATGGTTGAATTTGGTTATTTTGGTACTTGCAAAGAATATGTTCACATTCTTGACAGAGGAGTCCCATCCTTTGAGAGGCCTTACCACCATTATTTGATTTTTGTAGGAATTTATTCCTCATGGAATTGGAATCATGATAATATCTTCATCAATACATGCCTGTCCCAATATTCTGTCTACTACCTTGTTGGCCTGAGTATCTACATTTTTGTTGTTTGTCCTTAGGATGTGGTAGTAATCAATTTTCCCTACTTGATTGGAATATTTTCAACTCTTTCCAAGATATGTGAGGGCATTGCATTCTTTAGTCTATTTCCACTTGCCATTGATTGTATTATAATTGATGAATCTCCAAAGATTATTGGGTTCAACAATTTTCTTTCTTTTAGAATTTTTATTCCTAGAAGGAGACCGTAAGATTTTGCTATGTTGTTTTTCATTATGCCCAAACCACAATTATACTAAATGAAGCTTTCCTTATCACTGTTGAATATGATTCCTCCTGCTCCAACTTTACCTGGGTTTCTTTTCGACGCCCCATCGAAGAAGAGGCATAGCCAATTGAGCGAGCTAAGCTAATTCCGGAATTATTCTTCAGATAGCCTAATTTTCCATTTTAGCTTTTCCGTTATGGAATTTTTCACTACCTTGGAGATAGGCCTGTTGAGACCGAACCTCATCCAATTTTTCTCTTCCGCTTGAAGCTGTCTCATATCAATTCCTATTGACCCTCTTGCTAAGAATAATTCAGTGAGTTGTGTCTGAGTTTTGGAGATTACTCTTTCCACTAATGATTTTTTGTTTTTAAAGACCTTGTTGTTGCAAATAAATGAGGGTATGCTGGACCAATATCTTTGCAATGCTGTTTTTTTCTTGAGAGGATAGGGGTATTTGTTCTTCCATTTAGATAAGAATTCATTGAGAGTAATGTTGTAATTTAAATTTTCTTCTATTGGGGAGAGAATACCCATCCGACAGTCTTTAGAAAATTTGCAATCTAGGAATAGTGTTGAATTCTTTCCTCCTCTTGTAAGCACATTAGGCGTTGTGATGGCCTGATTATTCTTCTTTTTTTAAAATTCTCAGCTATAAGGATTTTTCTATGAAGGAGATTCCATAAGAAAATTTTGATCTTTGGTAGACTTTCTACATTCCAAGCAAATTTCCAGAATTTCCATTCTTTCTGCCCTTGTTGATCTTGTAGCGAAACATAACCAGACTTGACAGTGTAATATACTCTAGTAGGGATCCAAATATGTTCATATTGTGTGCTCTAATCTAAGGGGGCTTCACATTTTAGCAATGAAATCATGACACTCCACTGCTCCATTAGATCTAATGGAAAATTGGGTTTTTCCAATGTTTCCATGTTCCATCAGCGTCCCACTTTGAAATTTTCCCCAACTTGAAGAGGCCCTTTGTGGCCATCCAATTCTTTAAACCTTGGATTTCTAGAATATTTCCTAAAGGGTCATTTCCCATGATACTGTATGTCCACAAGTTAGTTTTTTTCCCATTTCCCGACTTTATTGTAATATTGTTTTTATCAATGATATTACCTTGGTGATGAGCTTCCAGATTTGAGCACATGGTCTTAGAGGAGGATTTTTGTCCAGGATGGAGATCCTTGGCGCACTTAGATATTTTTTTTCTAAAGCGTGTTTCCACCAGCTTCCTTCCCCAGTGATGAACCTCCAATCAATCTTGAATCGAAGATCCAAGTTCATTAATTCAGGGTTTTTGATTGAAAGACATCCATTCTTGTAATGAGTAGTTGCATGATTCCAATTGACAAGATTAAATTTCTTGGTTTCTGTTTTTCCTCCTTGCCATATAAATCCTATGATTATGATTTATATTTTCTTACGGATGTTTTCAGGAGCCGAGATTAGTGAAAAATGATAGAGGGGAAGAGCATAGAGGGTGGATTTTATGAGGATGACTATGCCCATCTAATTTAACAAAATCATTCTCCATGATTGGATATTTATTTTCATCTTCTCCGCATTCTTGTTCCAGATCTCAGTCTTCAAATTTTTCCTAGTAATAGGCAGCCCAAGATATTGCAAATGGTTCCAGTTAGATTGGAAGGGGATTTCTAATATTTGAGACATTCTTTATAAAGTTCTATGAGGTGTGTTCCAACCATAGACACAGATTTTTTCATTGTTCACCTATCCTCCAAAAACTTCCATAAAATTTTCAAGAATCCATTTTAATCTTCTAGCAACAACACACGTGGCTCCTACCATAAGAATTGCTTCATCCACAACCAGCAAGTGATTAACACTTTTGACCCCCCTTGTTATTGACAATCCTATCAAAGTGGAATTACTTCGACAGTGCTCCAACTTCCTACTCAGGGAATCTACCATCAGAATATAAAGAAATGGAGACAAAGGATAGCCCTTCTTGAGCCCTATTGAGCTCTAAAAAAATTGCACGGTATTCCATTGAGAAGAGGACAAATCCAACGATCGTTAGTGAAAGCTTTGATAGAATCAATAAAATCTACAAAGAAGCCATATTTTTCTAGGAAAGCTAATAAAAAAGTCAGATTTACTCTGTCAAAAGCATTAGACATATCCATTTTCAAAATCAAGCCATTTTCTTTGTGGGCGATGCTGGAGTGGAGAGCCTCTTGGACTAGGATAATGTTATCAACAATTTGTCGACTAGGGACGAAGCCTCCTTGGTTTTCAGAGATAAGGAGATGGACAAGGGCCTGAGTCTACCTGCCAA